>OY720052.1:5472944-6072944 GCA_963082485.1 Eudonia mercurella | reverse complement strand
GTTTGACATAATTTTATTAAGCATACTTTAAAACGTATAATTTTACTATGCATAAATGTTAACATTCATAATTTTGTTTTGACATAATCTTAAGTTGTTTTAAGGGGTGTATTTCATTTCATACAATTACAAATGAACTAATTTCAAAGGATATAACGTTCATTGGATATAATTTTTACTTGGTCTAAATACATTTCTTATAAAAACATTACGTATATTATTCACTTGCTATAATTTTACTAAGTTAAATTATGTTATTTTTAAAATAAATATCATTTAAACCTTAATTTGATTTAAAATATAGTCTTAAAAGTTAATACGTTGTGTTTTTAGTAATGTTGTGCTACAAAAGTCAGTTACAGAAACGAATCGCTACAAATCCGACTCCACGTAGTCTTGTCTGCCCTACGCTAGAGTGTAATTTAGAAGCGCGTAGGCGCGGAGGGGTGAGGCGGCCCGCGAGCTGAGAAGCAGGTGGTTTTAACGCCCGCCGACGCAAGCCGAAGCTGCGGTGGGGAGCGAAAACCATCTGCGACGATAAGCTCGCGTGGGACCGCCGGAGCCCCGCAGCGCCGGAGCCGTGACAGAAACCATGCCTGCTGCATGTTGCATGCTTGCTTGCATGGTTCATGCTTGCTTGCATGCTGCTAGCTTGCTTGCATGCTGCTTGCATGCTGCTTGCATGCTGCTTGCATGCCGCATGCTTGCTGAAGCATGCTTGCTGCATGCATGCATGATAAGGTGTAGTAAATAAAACAACATTTTAAATCAAAATATTTATTATAGGGTATAATTTAAAAAGGAGATACCTACAATTAATGTATTTATATGCTTATCAAATGTATGCCTTTTGAATATTATGCCTTTTAAATGTTATGGCAAATTTAAGTTATGCCTTTTGTTAATTATGATTATTGCAATTATGCCTTTTCATGATTATGCCTTACAGATTTCGGCCATATGATGTTATGCGTTATGAAGTTATGCTATAAAGACTTATGGCAAGTGACGATTATGACCATGAACATTATGCATTTTCAGTTTATGCCTAAAAACGTTATGCGTTTCAATAGGTAACCACGAGCCTTCTCTATGGATGGATAAGGAGAACGGGCCATAAACCAGCAATTAAGAAATTGCTTAATTGCTTACAAATACACAATATGACGTGAAGCAAAAACTTTGTACTTACCCCTTTTTACAAAAATTGCGCGGACGGAGGAGTATGAAATTTCGCACACTTATAGTTTATAAAGTGAAGGATTGCATAATGTTAATATTTTTTTTAAATTATGCATAAAAAATAGGGTACGGGGACACGCACTAGTTCGTGATGCCGTTCCCTCTAAAACCAAAAACCTCCGAAGGTGATTCGTTTCACACGGCTTGAGAAACCTTTTAAGTTTCTCGCTGCCCCCAAAAAAGCCCGTTGAAGCTGAAAATGCCGTCTGAGGATATCAGCAAACTCTCTCCAAAACAAAAAGCATCAGTAGTTGAGGATCCCGGGTGAAGCGCGCTTCCACTTTTGGCTTTATCATCACTTAACATCAAGTGACGTAAAGGCCAAGTGTTCACCCGTTAGACAAATAATGACAATGATACAGTCAAGCAAATAGTATTCATTACAGTTATCCGAAATTTTATGTTATGTGTATATTAATAACTAGCTTTGTTCGCGGCTTCGCTCTCGTAGGCTACACGACGTGTGATTGTTTGTATTAAAAGCTAAACTTATTAAAGGTACGTTCATGTTAGTCAGTAAAAATGTCAGATTTCCATACAAACTTTCCACCCCTATTTCACCTCTTAGAGAGGTGTTTCGAAAAATGCAAAACACGTAATTCTTCATTTTTGTTGAAAAATCTATAGATCAATTAAAATATTCATTTTGATAGTTATTATTACTTTAAATAAAATAAAAATAAAATAAAAATAAAATATAACGATTTCCCCAAAATAACCTTCTTCCCTTTTATACTCCTTTAAAGGAAAATAAACGAAATTCCTGAGATAAGTCATTTTTATTTCTTTTCATTCTTGAAATTTTTGGCTTCTGCCATGTATTTTACTTCAAAACTGACAGACTTTCATACAAACTTTCAACCCCTACTTGAACCCCTTAGGGTGTGATTTTCGTAAAATCCTTTCTTAGTGACTGGTTACGTCACTCAATTAACCTACAATTCAAATTTCATCTAATTAGCTTCAACGGTTTAGGCTTGGCGATGATGAATCAGTCAGGACAAGTCATTATATGTATGTATATAGGCTACTAGTGGTCGCCCAGTGGTCGAAATTCAACCGTAATTTTGTTAAGGCTGCACGAATTGTATCCTAAGCAATGAAAAATTTAAAAAGATAGAATGTGAGTTTGGATTGGCATTGACAGATTTTGGCCGCTCCTCTTCCATTTTTGAAATTATTGTAAAGAGTGTGTGTGTCAAATATATGGTAGTGTGTGTAATGTTTGTTTTATTGATTTAATGTATTTTTATGCATAATTAAAAAAAAAAAATTAACATCTGCAATCCTTCTCTATATAAACTATAAGTGTGCGAAATTTCATACTACTCCGTTCGCGCAATTTTCGTAAAAAGGGTGTACAAAGTTTTTGCTTCACGTATTAATATATAGATGACTAGCGGCCCGCCCCGGCTTCGCACGGGTGTACTTTTATTTTTAAACATTTCTTTTTTTTAATATAGCCTATGATACTCAGCGCTAATGTAGCATTCTAATGGTGAAAGAATTTTTTAAATCGGTCCAGTAGTTTTTGAGTTTATTCGTTGCAAACATACATACATACAAAAATACAAAGCTATCCTCTTTATAATATTAGTATACTGTATAGATGAGCATATAGTATACACTACAGCTATCCGTAGTTTTATGTTATGTGTAGGTATATTAATAATTATAATGTACAATTTGTTATATTTATTTAAGGCTAGAATTATGGTATTATTGTCATTAGCAATTAAATATACATAAGATAAGCGATTAAATAAATATGTTTTGATAAGGAAGGCATGTGCAATAGTATATACCTACGTAACGTTTCGTCTGAGAATTATACCTGATTGCGATAGCTGCAGTCAAGCAACTTTCGCAAAGGCCTGTCATCGGATGGGTGACCAATGGTGCGCCAAAGTTCAACTAAATTTTCAACTCCGATAATTGGAACTCCGAAATTGTTCTTCCTTACATTTTTCATCTGAACAATCACATTTCCTAACTACTCTGCTTCTAATGTTCATAATTCCGAATAATTCAACTTCATAATGTCAGTAGCAATAAACATCTAATAAATTATTATTTGTTTTCCTATATTTTCACAACATAACCGTTTTTTAGACTTAATAGTCTTAATAATTTCCAAGTCATATCTTTTTGATTTGAAGCGACTTTAAAACAAATTTGCTTAGGTTAGCGAGGAGTGAGGTCTTTGGTTTTGCGGGTGTCCATTGGCGGCGGTGATTACTTTCCATCAGGTGACCCGCCTGCTCGTTTGCCTCCTTTTAATATAAAAATATATATATATATATATACTTATAACATACCATCTGACCGGCGGACTTCGTACCGCTTTGACAGTTTCCATGACAACAAAACAAACAAATCATTCGTCCGCTTAAGAACACCCGTAAAGAGATTTAATATAAGGTAGGTAAAAATGTCTTTGCCCGTATCCCATGATGGACCCCTATAGCAGCGCCACCTACCGGGTCCAATTGTAAATCTAAACCATTCTCGAATCCACTTGAACACACACAGAAAATTTCATCCAAATCGGTCCAGCCGTTTAGAAGGAGTTCAATAACATACACATGCACAGAATATTTATATACGGGTTATTTAAAAAAACATCAACAACTTCGCTCGACTAGCTAACATCATAGACAAGACAAAAACATTTTTTTTTGTTGATGGCTTCGTGCGATTAGCACATTTAGTCAGTGTCAAAGTAATTTTTCTAACAAGTAATACATAAATAAACAATATTTCTTTTCTGTATGATGATGATGAATGTTAATAGAAATGAGAAGTGAGAAATGATATACCCCCCAACCCCTCGAGTATCTCAGTAAGATGTGGGGCTTTACTAAGTCCTCGGGCGGACTTCTTGAGATAATTTGAAAAGTGACGTTGCACTGTTTTGTTTCATTTGCCAACACTCATGCACACTCACGAACACATAACGGTTAATAATCCACCATTATTTCACATTAATATTCGATATTTAGAAATTTTCAAAAATAACACAAAACCGCAGACATGACTCTTCACTTTCCCGCCAAGAAGTCCGACAACATTTGTTCTTCGAGTTTTATCATAACTCAATACATTAATTAAAAATGATTTTCCAAGCTTTTATTGTACACAAGATGACAGATAAGCCTTATAAAACTGTCAAATTTCTAAAATCAATTTTGAACTTTATCGTTTGGCTATAAGGATCAATATTCATTGGAGAAATTTGACAGGTTTGGGTAGGTCGATCTGCCGCCGTGTGTACTACTGTCGTGACATTTGTAAGTCTATGTTCCATTCACATACGAAAAGGCGACGCGCGCGACGTGCGCACAGAGATAAGAACATTCAGACGTCAAATTAAATTGATATTTATTTTTGTATGAAAGTAAAATGTGTCAAATTATCAAAAGTCGTAGAACAAATGTTGTTGTTTATGATGTTAGCTACCTAGTCTTGAAGTTGTTGATGTTTTACAAATAACCCCGTATATAAAGATTATAATTTGATAAACAACACATATATTTAATGCGAATCTACTTCTGCTAGTTCGGAAGGTTGAGAGGTATTTATTTATTTTATTTAGTTGATGGCTTCGTGCGATTAGCACATTTAGCCAGTGTCAAAGTTATTTTTCTTACAAGTAATACATAAATAAACAATATTTATTTCCTGTATGATGATGGTGAATGATAATAGAAATGAGAAGTGAGAAATGATATACCCCCAACCCCTCGAGTATCTCAGTAAAGATGTGGGGCTTTACTAAGTCCTCGGGCGGACTTCTTGAGAGAATTTGAAAAGTGACGTTGCACTGTTTTGTTTCATTTGCCAACACTCATGCACACTCACGAACACTTAACGGTTAATAATCCACCATTATTTCACATTAATATTCGACATAACACAAATTTTAGAAAATAAAACAAAACCGCAGACATGACTCTTTACTTTCCCGCCAAGTAAGTATTATGTATTAGATTTGTACATACCTACCTGAGCTAAAGTTTCCACTGGTAAATAAATACAAACAGATGAGTAGACACCTATGTAGGACCAGGAACTTAGTTAATGGATAAAAAATAGTCACAATAACATAATTAGTAGGTACTTACCTATTTTTTTCTTAGAAGCAAAAAAGAAACAATAAAAATACCAAAAAAAAAAGATTTAAAACGAAGTTCGTAACTAGGTATTGGCGTACGGTTTGGTCGATGGCAGAGCTTGTTTTAAGTCCGCCTGGCTAGCTTAAGTCTATTGTCTAGAAACTTTTTTGCAACCGTTCCAAAACGATTTTTGAAAAATAGAAATTGAATGGAAATAGCAAACTATGACGTCACTATTTTTTTACGTCGTCGATTGAGTGTTTATTAAAAACTTTTTAGGTTAAAGGAATGCAAGGTAGGTAACAAATACGTTAGAGTTTTAAAGAACTGTTATGTGTGTATTGTTTTTACGATTTATGTTTTGGAATGAATTATTCTTGATGTCAACATCAATATTCGTTTGGTAAAATAGCTAGTTCCTAAATATTTGAGGATTCCGAGTAAAGTGCGCTTCCACCATAGCACTTATTGTTATTTACCATAAAGGTTAGATTGCGACCAAGAACTGTGTATTTAAAAATAAATTTTATAGTAACACTAAAACGAAATTACTCTTTTCGTTGGATTTTACGATGATTTTTTTTAGAGACTGCTGATTAGCACTGGGCATTTACAGCAGCATCACCGGGCTTTTTTGGGGGCGGCGAGAAACTTAAAGGGTTCCCCAAGCCGTGAGAAACGAAGCACCTAGAGGGAACGGCATCACGCACTACTGCGTGCCCCCGTGCCCTACTAGATTCTCCGAGGGGTTCGGATCGGATCAGGGAGGTTTACGATAGAGCTACGTAAAGTCTAGCAGTCACGCGTCATCAGTAAAGAAATTGTATTCTATTTTCTTCTTAGTACTTAAATGCAATACGAATAAGTAATTAAATGGAATATTTTCTCTATGCAAACAAACGACTAATTATGCTTCAAAGGAAGTGATAACAGCTGTATTATCATTATCAGTCGTTATCGACGGCAAAAATAAACAATCATTTAAACGTGTGCATATTTAATTGAACGTTGCACGTTTCATTCACAGACCAATTGCATATTAATTTAACTTTAAAACTCAATCAAAGCATTAAAACCTTCACAATGAAAAAACAAAAGAAAACCCGCGCGAAAACAAAAAAAAGTTCACTTTAAAAAGTTTTTAGTTAAACACACACGGTATACAAAAAAGTACGAAACAATCTGTGGTTTGTTTTTGTACGACAAACTTTTTTTACGGATCACAACATTCAGCCTTGTTTACATTTTTAGTTTAAATTTAGAACGCGCGACGCGTTGGTTTTGGCGCGCTCGCGTCGTGGCACTGAGTCTCGTCCGTCGCGAGTTCAAAAATACAACGTCATTATTATCACTGTCTGTACGTTATCTAAGTAGGTAATGATGGTTATTAACATTCGAACAATTCTTGATTTATTAACATAATAATTTAACGCTCGAGTGGGCGTGTCGTGTTTGACTTTAGTTTTTGTTTGTTAAGTATGGTTAAGTATTAGAGTTAAAAAATGGTAGTTTTTACGGGTGGTGTTGCCAGTGCCAGCCCTTTTATAAAATATAGATAGTTTTTTATTCTTTTACAAGTGATCACTTGGTCTTAATTTCACCAGATGTTAAGTGATGATAAGGTCGAAGGTGGAGTGCACTTCACCCGGAACCTTCAACTACTTACTGGCTATCTTATCTCTAACTCTCTGACGTATTTAGATAATATGATGCTAGCGAGCCAGATGGACTTAAAACAAGCGCTAACAAACATTTAAAGGGAGAGTCGAACCTGGGACCTCTTGGTTTGAGACCGGTGATATAAATCACTAAGAAAAATCAAAGTAAGTATCTTTTTTTAGTCCGAACTTAAAAAAAATCAGATTTTATGATTTTTTTTAAGCTTAAGTATAATACAGAGAGATTTAGAAAATAAGTAAAATAATCTAAAAAACGTTTTTAGTATTGAATTTATGCGATACGTTTTATGCATACAAGACAACCGCAAAAAATGCTTCAAATTTCGAACACAGGGTGGCAGCACAAGATACACATTTTTAATTTCAACTAATAATTTATTTCAATTTATTGTCAAATTATATAAAAGGGATAGCGTAATTAAAGCAATAAAAGCGAAAAAGTCAGCTTGTTTGTTATTTAGAATTTTTTTTCGCTCTATGTGTGTAATAATTTACAAATATTGAGCGATCATATATTTTTAGGAAAAATTTTTGGTCACCCATCCGATGACCAGCCTATGCGAAAGTTGCCTTAGCAATCGTAGACCGGGCGTGTTAACCACCTCATGCATAAACTAAGCCTATTAGTTAAAAAAATAATATTAAAACTCTTGCTCAGTTGAGTTGGTAGTCAGCTACAGTTCAAATACCAAGAAATAGAGATATCTAAAGAATCTAATTAAAATTATTAGCATCTCCACGGCAAGCTAATGTGATGTAACTAGATTTCTCATGTTTATCCTAATTTGTGTAGGTGTGTTGCCGCCAAACACTTTTGTATTCTAAACTAGGCAAGTGTTAGAGCGAAGTGTGACGTCACTTTGTTAATCAATAGAGATAATTTTTAGCAACTATCAAAACTATTTCTACCATTGAAAATGGTTATCAGATGCAAATCACCTAATACGTATTTTTGGCCATAGCTCCGAGGATTTTAGGAGAATCGAGATGGAAATAGTACCAAGAGTTGAGGAATTTATCGAGACACGTGTGAGTGTTTGAATTTGGAAAATAGGCTGGAAACTTTTTTTGGAATTATGAAAAATGTAAAAAAATCGGGTTTTTTGGGGAGTGTTTGTATACTAAATTGTTCTAAAAAAAAACGACTTAAGAAAAAATGAAAAAAAGGGTCCTAGGGTATTAAGGTAAGTATGGACTCCAGCTCTTACAAAGGTTATGTGAACCATACTTTAATTAGTAGTAAGTTTAATTGTAACTACCTTTGTGGAGAAATAAACTTTTTAATTATCTATTATTATTATTATAATTATTTTTAATTTCACGTATATAAGCCATGTCAGCTGTCTGATAGTTTCAATATCACAAACAATGTATTGGGGTTAATTACAACTGTCACACTGATTAGCAGCTTGTTAACAAGATAATTAGTAAATCTAATAAACAATTTCTAATAGTGCAGTTAATACCCAAGCATTCTAAAGGTCGACTTATACAGTAATCATCTAAAAATATAAAAAACCGGCCAAGTGCGAGTCGGACTCGCGCACGAAGGGTTCCGTACTTTATGACGTATTAATAAAATCTACTTACTAGATCTCGTTCAAACCAATTTTCGGTGGAAGTTTGCATGGTAATGTACATCAAATATATTTTTTTGTTTTATCATTCTCTTATTTTAGAAGTTACAGGGGGGGGACACATTTTACCACTTGGAAGTGTCTCTCGCGTAAACTATTCAGATTAGAAAAAAATGATATTAGAAACCTCAATATCATTTTTAAAGACCTATCAATAGATACCCTACACGTATGGGTTTGATGAAAAAACATTTTTTGAGTTTCAGTTCTAAGTATGGGGAACCCCCAAAATTTATTGTTTTTTTTCTATTTTTGTGTGAAAATCTTAATGCGGTTCACAGAATACATCTACTTACCATGTTTCAACAGTATAGTTCTTATAGTTTCGGAAAAAAGTGGCTGTGACGTACGGACGGACAGACAGACAGACATGACGAATCCATAAGGGTTCCGTTTTTTGGCTACGGAACCCTAAAAAGGAAAACTGACTAACTCACTTAGTCCGACTGGGTGTTATAACACCTCTAAAAGTATTGTACCCTAACGTGATACTTTTAAAGTTCCATTTACAAGCACATAAAAACGCCTTGTCAGTTTAAAATAGTTTAAATGGATTGACTGACTGACATATCAACGAACGCACAGCTCAAACTACTGGGATTAGAAACTTGAAATTTTGCACCATGCTTCCTTTTATAGTGTAGGTGAGCAATAGGAAAGGATTTTTGGAAATTCGCAATTTAAGGGGGTAAGAAGGGGGGCAAGTTTGTATGACAAGGCGCGCATACGCAAGCAGCAGTGGTCATTAATGTAAGTACACAGAGGTTACTAAGCCACTAGGGCTGAGACTTGTTTATTTTGATTTGACGTCGCAATTTAAGGGGGTAAAAGGGGGGGGGGGGTAAGTTTGTATGACAATCCGTCAGTTTTGAAGCGTCAGGCGCGCATACGCAAGCAGCAGTGATCATTAATGTAAGTGCACAGAGATTACTAAGCCACTAGGGCTGAGACTTGTTTATTTTGATGTGACGTCACAATAGAAATATTAAATTAAAAATAGCATAACACATTAAAGTTAATAATCATGACATAGTAACTCTGCATGCAAGATATATCGGATACACTTTGGATCCTTTAGAAATTTGTTCCGTTATGAACTGACAGTATACTGCCGCAGTATCCTAGGGAAATATATGACGTCCTAAATCGTCGTCATTTTTGTACTGTAAGCACTATCATTTTCGAGGTAAGGTGCTCTCAGTGCTTTGATCACGTGATCAACAGCGTCCAGAAATGATGACATGGATGACAGCATGGATGACTGCGTTCCGTTTTAAACAGTAACCAGTATAGCTAACTATAAAGGAACGGCTTCGCAGTATACTAAATTGACGTCACGCCTTACAGTGCTCGCAGTGAATTACCCTTTACAAACAAACAAACAAACAAACAAACGAAGTCACAAACTTTACCTCTTTATCTATACTACAATATAAATCTGTAGGCTCTGTCTGTACATGCAATTTTTCTGACAAATTTTGGGATAAATTTTCGTTTTATAACTAACTGACACCAGCCCCCCAACCGCCTAACACTCTCGCTTTCGATCGCTTTGAAAGCGAGGCCCTCGTCTCGCTTTCTAATATAATATCGAAACATAATATCGAATAATATCGAAAGCTATAGCCTATAGCTTTCGATATTGCTTTCAATTGCTTTCAAAATGACAAGACGACGCCTCCTCCTCGCCTCGCCTTTAAAGCGATCGAAAGCGAGAGAGTTAGGCGGTCGACCCCCAGTTCTACAATTTTTGTCTGTTTGTCTGTCTGTCTGTATATCCTCTAATAACTTAAGAACGGCATGACCGATCTTGATGAAAATTTGTATGTAATAAGAACATGAGATTGTGCAAATGATAGGCTATATTAATATATGATGTCGGTAAACCTAATAATTATTTTCTTTAGCATTCATTGATTCATTATTTTAAGCGGGCAGGGACGGCCAGTTAATAGTATTTATATTAACAAAGTGAAAGGTTTTACTAATTAGTTTGCGTTAATCCCCGTTTAAATTCTTTGTCAACAATGAAGATTAAAGTCAAAAGCTGCCCAGATGTGTAAATAAAAAAAATATTGGCATCTCACCTAAAATCAACGTCTTCGTAAAATATGTATCTCCAACTGCGACTGAGATTTTCATTGTGTGGTTTCTTCGTTTTCCCAAAGCATTTTGTTAGGTTACCTACGCTTAGAGGCGAGGTGGAGGAATGCAAAGGTTTTTCTGTGAATGATAAAAGAAATAGAAAGATAAAACACTTTAAAGCTTCGATATACCTACAACGTGTATCAGAAAAGTGCGGTAAAAATGAAAAGATCCAATGTGTATCCGATTTAGATCTTGTATGCAGAGTTACTAACACATAATTACAAACTTTAATTTGTCATGCAATTTTTTAATTATTTATTTTTATTGTGACGTCACATCTAAATAAACAAGTCACAGCCCTAGTGGTTTAGTAACCTCTGTGTACTTACATTTATGATCACTGCTTGCTTATGCGTGCCTGATGCGCATGAATTCACTAATAATTACTAAATTTACAATAACATGACAAATTAAAGTTAATAATAGTCTTAGTAACTCTGCAAACAAGATCAAGATCGGATACAGTTGGATCATTTAATTTTTACTATATTATGTTACACGTTGTATATGTCGCAGTCGGATTGTATAATCCACCGCATTATATTATGGCTAACCGTTTTCGAAAACAGGGCCATTTTGAAATACGGCGCACAGTGCGCTATGAAACTCTTTTTTGTGTCATGTAATTTTTATTCGTGAAACTGTTAGTTTACATCATTCTAAGCACTGCAGTCCAAACCCGACTTCGATACGAGTTGTAGTTTTGAAGAAAAAAAATATCAGACATTGGATATTTCCGAGAGTCCGAAAATGAAAAAAATAATTTTACAAATAAACTAAAATATTTGGTGCTGTTATAATTAGTCCTGATAAATGTCCCCATATCAACATATTATGTCGACAGTTTGTGGCAATCGACTCTCAGTGAAAAGCGAAATATGATTTTTTTTTCGTATTTTTCGTTGTTTTCTCGCAATAACATCGAAGTAGGCCGAGATATTTGTCCCAGTGAATCTGTATACCCTATTCTATTTATAGTATTAAAATCATGACCTAACACTTTGTTATCTAGAAGTTATTTATAATTAACTTATATCCGAAACTTTCCGGTCTTAGGGTTGTCACTGCGAAGATTTATATTAATAAATTATATTTGTCACACATTTTTAAATCTATTTAGGTACGTAAACAAGCAGTGACAATGTATAAATTAAATTAATTCTTATAACATAACCGTATGTCCCTAATATAATTATTACCAACCTCATTTACTACAAATTAATTGAGATAAAAAAGTGGTTGAGAGGAGTGAGCCGGGAGTGGCTTATATGAAGGATAAATCCTGCTTTCAATTTCGTACTCGCTGCGCCACGGACAGTTCATCTCGCAGTCTTCCACGGAATCTACCAGGATTCTCAGCTATTACGTATTATCTTCAGTTGATAAATGCCTCTCCCTTACGGATATCAACCTTGTCGCGACGAGGGAGCTCCAGAAGCTTCAAACTATCCAGTCTGGAGTGAAACTAATGACACCACGTCGTATACGAAAAGGACGGACTTTTTTGGTTACACCATCCTATACCCTTGAAGGCGACATGTAAATGTTGCCCAGGATGGACTGAGCGCCAATCCATCTCCAGACCGCAATCTCTGTTTGTACTTCAACCTTAGCAGGGCGTGGCTAAGGAACGTTGTACTTATAGGGACCGGGGGGCTTGCGTTGATTGGCCGGGCCGTGACAAGGAAAAGCCGACAGATAAGTCGTAAAAACCTATAGATACCGGGCGACCTCTATAGTATATAGCCTTATCCGGATGCAGGTGGCACCACTCGGACGGGCCGTTTTTCTCCCATACTCGTGGGAACAAAAATGGAGTGTACAAAAACAAATTTAAATAGAAATGATGGAGAAGCACAAGAAAATGATAATGAAAGTGGTTCCTCCGGTTCAAAAATATTAACTCGTTTGGAGGCGTTCAGACTTTTTAAAGGAAACTAAAATTTGCCGCTTAGTGACCGGGTGAACATGATATAGGATCGGATATAGGAAGTTGACAACCCTGAAGATAATGTAAAATTGATCATAACTTCTGGATAACAAAGTGTTAGGTCATGACCTATTTTAATACTGTAAATAGAATAGGATATACAGATTCACCGGGATAAATATCTCGGCCTACTTCGATGTTATTGCGAGAAAAAAAAATACGAAAAATACGAAAAAAATATATATTTCGCTTTTCACTGAGAGTTGATTGCCACAAATTGTTGACATAATATGTTGATATGGTACATTTAACAGGAATAATATTATAACAGCACCAAATATTTTAGTTTAATTTTCAAAAGATTTTTTTCAATTTCGGACTTTCGGATATATCCAAAGTTTGATATTTGGACTGCAGCGTGTAAACGAACAGTTTTACGAATAAAAAGTATATGACACAAAAAAGGGGTTCTTACCGCACTGTACGGCGGCGTTTCAACGACGGATTGTAATTATGATACGATCTTCATTAAAGTGGCCCACATTTAGCCGCATCGTACTACTTGTAGAATGAGCGGCTTTACGCGCCTTCCGAAGCACGGAGGAGCTCTAGATGATAATTTTTTGGTCACCCATCCAATGACCGGCCTTTGAAATGAAATGAAAAATGAAATTGACGAGATATTTTCTGACTCAGTAATAAGTGTACTTCTAAAACTCAATACCAGTTGTAAATATTTTTTTAACACATTTAATTAAGGGGGTGCCGCGCGGAATTTCGAAAATTTACGTGTTTTTAGTCACTGGTGATAGGAGCTGAATAGGTCATATACATTAAAAGGACTAGTGTAGGTTAGCTGGATCCTTTCACAAGATCATGGTTGTCTTGGAATTTGAAACAAATACCCAGAAACTGCATAAACAATACGTAAAAGTAATGATATCTAAAAACTTATTTCTTCAAAAACTTTGTAAATATAGCACAAATGAAACAATGATCAGACATCGAAATGTTTGTATTGATATTCCGCAGGTCACTGTTGTCTTAGTTTTCAATAAAAAAATATGAATATAAAAGTATTAGGACTTTTATTATTTTTTACCCAAACGCCTATGATTTTACGAAATCTTTGCATGAATGATTTTGCTCTAATTAAATCACCAGCCTACTCTGTACAGATATTAGTGTGCGTGCGTATTCGTTGTCGTGCGCCGTTGTCACACCACTGCCACGCGCCGCTCGCTCGATATCATAAAGAAACTTGAAACTCGCAGTTTTGCGTCCGCGCTGCACCCCCTTAAGACTAACCCCCGTATTTATAAACGAGTACCTAAAAGCTTATACTGATGCAAAGTAATTGCTTAAGTAAAATTTCATATTCTTTAGTAAACCGATGAAGTTAGAAACGCCAAAATCTAGAATGATTAACCAAGCAATAGTCGCCAATATCTTTCAATATTCAAGCAATCTAGTTAGGTTTCTCAAAGAATTCATAGTGATAGGCTTTTGACAAGCTGCAATTGAAGTTATATTCCGTGTAACAGTTTGTATTATGTCTAAAATAATAGAAAATTGCTGGATTTGATAATAACAATAATACTTTTATTTAAATGAATAAGAAAACTTCTATTCTAATTTAAACGTTACTTGTATATAAAATGAAATTAGATCTTAGTGACATTTCTAAGAACAAAGTAATTGCTAAGTAATGGCTTGTTATAAATACGGGTGTAAGTTTGTAAGTATATTACTTAGGCTTTAGTAAAATAAAGATTTTGAATTTTGAATTTTTATGGTCCAAACATTTTTTTTTAAATTGACTCCTTTTTTTGTAAGCGGAATTGACCTTTTGTTTTGTTGTAGCTTTGATGTCTCAATACCTACACTGTCCTCCAATTTTTATAATGTTCATGCACGCATGATTATGCTAATAAAATTGAAAAAACGTTAGTATGAACAATATAATTAATTTTTTTTTTCATTCAAATCGGCAATTTCATAGGTTCACCTAATATAAACATTGTAAAATGATTTTGCGAATAACGGTCAAATTTCGATTTCCAATGACCTCGGCCGACCGATAGTAACATAAAAAAGGGTTTCTTACCTCTTTCAAAAACTGGAGTCCTTATTTCACTGACTTTATTAATATTTCCATTCGAGCTCAAATAAAACACTGGTTTCTCGAATTCAAAACCTCGATTTTCTATACCACTTGTCATTTTACATAAAAACTATTTCATCTACTAACTGTTTAAAAACCAAATTTACTCTTTTTTTTAAATTAAAAACTTTTAAGTCACAGATTAATTTTTATTTTTAAAGTCACTTTTGTTTCTTTTCGTAGCGTACCCTAACCTTTTTTTCTTAAACTTTTTGGTTTTTATTTGCATAAAAAGTAAAATAACGTTTATTTTTAAATTGCAAACTTGTAAGTAATAGTAACAGATAAAATTAATTTTAAATTTTCTAAATCACTTTCTTTTCATAATCGCAATGTAACCTTTATGATCGATTGATGTATCTTTAATGAATGATTTTATCGATTTGTTTCAGAATAATATTGTTTAAAACTTCAGTCGTACGTGATATTTGAGATGTCAAAGACAATAGCATGGAAATTCTTGAAAGGAAAACATTGATTACATATAACTTTGCAGTTGATTGGCAAATATGTACTTTAATGGTAGGTACTTAAGGTCGTTTGTGTATCCCATGTAAGGGAATGCAAAACTAATGATATTTCCCACGTTTAAAGATATTTAAAAGAAAATATTCTTATGTTATGATAAGCTCATAACCGCCTGCGTGGTCTTGTGGTTAAAACCACCGATCTCAGACCCATTAGTCCCGGGTTCAAATCCCAGCGGAGGGTACATGTTTGTGTACTCGGTTTGATTGGTAGGAGGACTTGTTTGTCCGCCTGCTGGCCAGGCGCTTGCGATCCTACCACCATCTTATTTAATTGTCGCAATAACATCAATGTTTGTAAAACACAAATGTTGAAAAAAAAAATGATCTTTAATATTTGTAAAAATATTATGATCGGATGTTAGTGACGGTAGTTGTTGACATTGAATTGGCGCCTTTGGCTTTCAAAGTAAAAGGTGTTGAATAATTTCGACGGGCTGGTTAGAACCACGATAGCTCAATTGGAAGAGCACCTGACCCGGTATGTCAGAAGGGTGCAGATTCAAATCCTGCTCGTGGAAATTTTTTCAACATTTGTGTTTTTGTAATTTGTTCGCAACAAAAAATTTGAACATTTTATCAATGTTTGTAGCATTGTTGTGTTTCGGCAGCTAGAGATAAAATAGCCAGTGCAAAATCATATAAACAGTTTAAGCTACAAATAGCTCTTATGAACGTCACTATGCCATTGGTCCGTAAGTCTACTCTGGGCGGGAGACCTTGTACTGAGAAGAACCGGCAACTTTCTCGGCAAAGGCGTTTCTTTTCTTCGGCCTGCACCCACTTGCCAGAATTTCATCTGCTATACTAATCAACAGACATAATATTGTTTCTCATAATTTCATATGTCATACTCATTGTTTACTATATTAGTCACGTGCTAGACACTTTGTTTCCCATAGAGTCAATTTCAATAACATCATACATATGTTATCATTGTAAGCCTTAGTAATTATCATAACATAACCATCATTTGCCATCGAAATTTCTTCTAGAAAAAAATCATAAAATCGGTTTAAACTAAACGATCAATAGGTTTAGGTTTGGTTAGGTTAGGTAAGGTTCCAGATGGGCGGTTTGCAAAAGCCGCAGTGAAACCCACACCGAAGACCGGCCCCCCCACGTCCGGGGGGCCTCGCTGACCTGGGGCACATACATAGTAGAATGAAACAAGTAAGGCAACTTGGCCCCCGAGCAAGCGATAATCACCTAAACTTGTATAGCTGTCGCTTGTAATTAGAATGAGGTAGGTATCTACATAAAATAAGAACATACTTAGAAATATGAATTCATGGATTCCAGTGAACCCCCGATCTACCTAAACGTAGTTTGTCAACTGTACAACACAACAACTTACAATAGGTAAGTAGGTACGGTCAACAGCACATCACGGTAAACACTTGCAGTTTGATATTAGTACTTATGTCCACAACATAAGAGCGGTACAAAGTCCAAAGTGTTTCGTCTGACTGTTCCTAATTAGTCCCTTGTTTTCGCGGTAGGGTGTACCGTGTAATATAATAAATTAAACTTACAAATCCGTAGGTACATGTATTTACCTCTCTAACCTACGAAATCTGGAGCAGAACTTAACTCTTCGGTAGTAAATAACTGACACAAAATTGTGTAATTAGGTTAGGCAGGAGGTACTCACTCACCGTTCTTGTTCGGTAGGTAAAGTAAAGAAAGAAAATTCTGGATGGACAAGCTGCTATTAAGACATCCATAAACACTGCAATATCTCTTGTTTTTTTTTGTAACCATCGTTGACCTTGACTTACGTTTAACAAATTATAATCTACGTGCGAGCGGCAGCGGCGCCGGCGCAGCGACGAAACACGCAGGCGCGTGCGGCATTACGTAGAGCTCAGCCGCGACTGGCACATCATTAGCATCAATAAACTTTGTCAGTGTGTGCGTGCGACGATGCGTAATGACGGGTTGGCTCGGCTGCGCTCACATACAAGCCGCGCTCGGTGCGTATGTATGAAGATGCCATACTTGTTTCATTCTACTATGGCACATAGGTCAGTTGAAGAATGCTAACAGCGTAGCTGGCTGCTGCCAGTACAGTAAAAGATTTATCGTAGAATTTTGTGGAATGGGTTGGTATCTCGAGCGTCATGCTATTCGACGATCTTAATGATCAAGCCCTACCACCAACACAACCGAGAACACAAACATTTACCCCCCCCGTTGGTAATCGAACCCGCTATCTCTTGGTCTGAGGACGGTGGTCTTAACCACTAGATCACAGAGGTGGTTATAAAAATAAAAACTAATCCATGGTATTAAAAATTTACGTAGACTCCTGCGCATCCGCAAACAGCTGCGAATCGGCAAACGTAGTGTAGGACGCCCTCAGACTAGGTGGAACGACAATCTCCGCAAGGTGACTGGCAAGAGCTGGATGGGAGTAGCCGTGGATCGTGCTCAGTGGCGTCCAGCAGTGGACTAACATAGGATGATGGTGATGATGATGATGATGATGATGATGATAATGCGTAGAGTTCACAAAGTTCTGCAAAGCTTCCAACCTTTTAACTAGACATCACATCATTATTCATTCATCATTATCATTATTCAGCCCTATTTCAAGGCTGACGGGTTTAGAGAGTTGTCAACCCGATAATTTGGTTGTTATTATTCATTTTATTGGGTTGACAACTTTCTAAACCCGTCAGCCTTGAAATAGGGCTGAATAATAACGTCGAATATTCCCCGTGTGGTGCCGGGGGTATAGAATTGCACCACCCCATCTCTTCCCGTGGGTGTCGTAGAAGGCGACTGTGGGACCATTCCAGAGGATGGGCAGCAGCGTCTCTCTGTGCCTTATTCTCACCTTATTGCGATCGCCAACCCGCCTGCCAAGCGTGGCGATTATGGCAAATTCCCCTCAAAATGATTTATCCTTGAGGGAGGCCTTTGTCCAGCAGTGGACGTCTTTTTGGCTGAGATGATGATGAGATGAATAACAACCAAATTTGATTGTCTTTATTTAGCCCTATTTCAGGGCTGACGGGTTAAGAGAGATGTCAACCCGATATTTGAATACACGCTTTTATTTGCGCTTGAAACTTCGTGCACCCGTATATACATTTGGATCTTCGTTTTGCCGTCCTAGAGCCGAGTTTACCTTTTGCTTGCAAGACTTTTTTTTAAAACAACTAGGACAGACACGGGTAACATAGCCAGCGTATAGAAGTTGCACGACTTCTGCCCCCCAACCGCCTAACACTCTCGCTTTCGATCGCTTTGAAAGCGAGACCCTCGCCTCGCTTTCTAATATAATATCGAATAATATCGAAAGCTATAGCCTATAGCTTTCGATATTGCTTTCATATTGCTTTCGAAATGACAAGATGACGCCTCCTCTTCGCCTCGCCTTCAAAGCGATCGAAAGCGAGAGAGTTAGGCGGTCGACCTCCTGGTTAGGGGATGGTTACCATGTTGTGTAGTCTGCGAAAATTTACACTCCCGGACTCCTAAACTGAGCCACCTGGCATAATGAGTTTGTATCGTCCATGACTTTAAAAAAATGCATGAATGACCAAAAAGTTTTTATGCAGTTTTGTAGCTGGCATATTCAAAATTAGGCTCATGTGCTGTTGTTCTGAATTTTTTGGTCATTCATACATTTTACCATTGAAAATGTTTATCAGATGCAAATCGCCTGAGACGTATTTTTGGCCATAGCTCCGAGGATTTTGGGAGAATCGAGATGGAAATAGTACTAAGAGTTGAGGAATTTATCGAGGCACGTGTAAGTGTTTGAATGTTAAAAATCGGTTGGAAACTTTTTTTGGAATTTTGAAAAATGTATTAAAAAATCTGGTTTTTTGGGGGGTGTTTGTATACTAAATTGTAAATAGGTATTTCTAAAAAAACCAAATTAAGAAAAAATCAAAAAGGGTCCTAGGGAATACCCTAGGACTAGGACCCTAGGAATATTTTCGCCATTTTTTAACTAAACTAATAAGTTTAGCTACCAAATGGCGAAAAAATTTTGAAAACCGGTAATAATTGTGACCTAGGTGGTCCGGGTATTTCCGTATATAAAAAGTGATGTAGCTTCTTTGATTATTGACCGATCGTCATGGTAATGGTGTTAAAAGATGCGGATGCAGGCGAGAAGTGCATTCAAGTTGGAATTGTGTTATTTAAAATAAAAAGATTTTTTTTTCGTAAATTGTTGTATTTATTTTCAATGCTCTGATTCTTGCG
Source organism: Eudonia mercurella (assembly GCA_963082485.1). NCBI lineage: Eukaryota > Metazoa > Arthropoda > Insecta > Lepidoptera > Crambidae > Eudonia > Eudonia mercurella. Next base: position 6,053,278 of record OY720052.1, on the reverse strand, counting down.
TGGACTGCGAAATCTGTGAATTTTTTAAAGTTATGGACGATACAAACTCATTATGCTCGGTGGCTGGGTTAAGGAGTCCGGGAGTATATAAGTAATTTACAAGACTTCACATCAGTGTAACTATCCCCAAACCGGAAGTCGTGCAACTTATTACAATACAACACAACACAACAAAATAAAAAGACACATATACCTATTTTACAATTTAATCTTTACTTTACATTACAATAATCTTACGCTTACAGTTTACAATTAAAACAATTCAACGATAATTATATTATTGCTAATTAGTAAAGGCTTACAAAAATGCTCACTTTCTTTGTCAATTTTGTATTGTTTCACTCCAGTGCCGACATTTGCACAATTTTTAGTCATCATGTGAATAAAACGTCACTTTTCGGCTCAGAATTTCAAATACGCACAATAGGACATAAGGAGGCGGCATGACGTCATTGACAATCTTTATTTGTCCTTCACAGTCCGCCTTCTTAATTGATTCTTTTACGGGCGATTTAAAATGACCGATGTAACGTGGAGTCATTGACAATCTTTCTCTGTCATATAAACTTTGCAATCAGTTCTCTTTCTTCCTCTTTACAGAGACTTAAAATGGCCGATGCGTCACGTCACCTTTAATAATATAATCAATAATCGTTGTTTTTGTTTCTGTATGTTTATTAATGCTAAGTAATAATGTTTTTATTTGTTTGTATGTTTTGTTTTTATATTGTGCTGTTTCTTAATATAACTTAGGGGACTATAGGTTTACATATAAGGAAATTTTATAAATATATATTTAATTTGTGTTATAACTGTTTGTTTCTTAATAAATAATATAAAAAAATCTGCATCTGTCCTATAAACTCCATAGTCTGTCCTTTTTATTGTTTTTACCAACCTATTTATAATGGCCGATGGAACGTGACGTCACTGATAATATTTTTCTGTCCTTCACACCCCAGTATGTCATCTTTATTGCTCATTTTCAGAAACTTAAGATGGCCGATGCTACTGATAATCTTTTTCTGTCCTCTATAACGTTCTCTTCAGCAATTTTAAAATGGCTGACATGACGTGACGCCACTTACAATCTTTCTCTGTCCTTTGCACTTCAGTATTTTTCTTCATTGTTCTTTTTGAGTTAATTGAAAATAGCTCACGCGGCGTGACGTCATCGGCAATCTTTCTTTGTCCTTCACTCTTCTATTCATAAGTAAGCCATTTAAAATGGCTGAAGATGTGTCCATCTTTTCAACCTTTCTCTGTCCTACACACTCCATAGACTGTCCTCTTAATCGTTATATAAAGCAATTTCAACATGGACGACACCCGACAAGACGTCGCTTTCTATCTTTCTCTGTCCTCCACAATTAGCCTTCCTCTTTACCCTCCTTTTCCGCCATCTTGTTGTACATAGCTTCTCTGTATTTGTTGATGAACGCGTACTCATTTCTCTCTCTGTTCAGAGTAGCATTGCTATCCAAGAAGAACTTCTCATACGATTGGTACTCCTGAAATACAAATGATTCATATTTCAATTTTTTATTGCGTTTCGCTACCATAATTCCATTATTACAAAATTATTAATTTATAAATGGTCGGTCCATGGACCATGCAATAGTTTCGAAACGTCAGGACAAAATAATTTTTTTTTTCTTTTGTTGATGGCTTCGTGCTATTAGTACATTTAGCCAGTGTCAAAGTAATTTTTCTTACAAGTAATACATAAATAAACAATATTTCTTTTCTGTATGATGATGATGAATGATAACAGAAATGAGAAGTGAGAAATGATATACTCCCCCAACCCCTCGAGTATCTTAGTAAAGATGTGGGAGCTTTACTAAGTCCTCGGGCGGACTTCTTGAGAGAATTTGACAAGTGGCGTTGCACTGTTTTGTTTCATTTGCCAACACTCATGCACACTCACGAACACTTAACGGTTAATAATCCACCATTATTTCACATTAATATTCGACATAACACAAATTTTAGAAAATAAAACAAAACCGCAGACGTGACTCTTTACTTTCCCGCCAAGAAGTCCAAAATAATCTAAATCAATGTGTAAAATAAACGCGAGTAGATCCGTAAGAGTTGTTTAACCTCTACAGGTAGGCTACTCTTGACGCAAACTCAATCTCAATACAATTCCAATGCGATTAATATGTATCGATATTGGGATAAGTTTCGCAATTTCGGAACGCCCCATCTCGATAATAATTTGTTCACTCAATTTCCACGTAAATTTAATCCAATGTAGCGCTATTATCGCTTTAAAGAGTGCAATTTGTATTTTTTAGATTTGGGATTGGAAATTGATTATTGCAATTGTGTTTCACTCTCGCTTTCGATCGCTTTGAAAGCGAGACCCTCGCCTCGCTTTCTAATATAATATCGAAATATAATATCAAATAATATCGAAAGCTATAGCCTATAGCTTTCGATATAGCTTACATATTGCTTTCGAAATGACAAAATGACGCCTCCTCCTCGCCTCGCCTTCAAAGCGATCGAAAGCGAGAGAGTTAGGCGGTCGACCCCCTGGTAAGCGAACGATATTCGTTCGCTGTCAAATAACTCAACTGGCAATTCTGCAATACATTTTCAACCATATGATTAAAACATAAAGTTAAAAGTATATTGAGGACAATTTGACAGTTGGTAGTCTGGGTGCCAAGAGCGAGTTTCATTCGCCATTCGATCACGTTAACGAAAACGATATTTTTTTTTTGAGAGAGTTTGCCGATTGCCTCAGACGGCATTTTCAGCTTCACCGGGCTTTTTTGGGGGCGGCGAGGAACGTAAAGGGTCCCTCAAGCCGTGTGAAACGAATCACCTTCGGAGGTTTTCTAGAGGGAACGGCATTGCGCACTAGTGCGCGTCCCCGTGCCCTACTAGATTTTCCGAAGGGTACGGATCGGATCGGGAGGGGCAGAACCACCCGAGGGCGCCTCTAAAGGCTCGGACCTCGGCTCGGGTAGACCGGGCCGTGGAGGAGGAGAGAAGCGCCCAGGTACATGTCTGTACCTGGTATAGAGCGCGTGTGAACCGGTTCTTCGTACCCTTGTTCTACGAGTACGGTGTCTTGGACCTAAGCAGTGTGCATGTTTAGTGTATTCTGTAAATGTGTAGTGACATTTAGAGGATCGGGCGGGGACGAAAACGAGAATTTGTATGGCAGAATGTTAACTCCTCTCGTATGTCGCCAGGAGGCGCTGCTTCAATGCCATACCAATTTTCGTTTTCGTAAACGTAATCGAATGAATACGGATAGTACTTAAACAAAACTCACACTAGGCACCCAGCAGAAAATACATATTTGATGTTTGATTTTTATAGCGACATATTTAGATAAGATGGTGGTAGCTAGCCCGGCGGACCAACAAGATAAAGATAAAATAAATAAACTTTATTGTACACCAAAAATAAAACATTTTACAAAAAAACTAGATAAAAATACACGTATAAAGAGCGGTCTTATCACTAAGAGTGATCTCTTCCAGACAACCTTTGGATGGACAAAAATATTTAAGTCTGATGTGGGCTCGAATTTCTACAATCAATCTTGAACTTTATTGTATAGTCATAAGGATCAATATTTATTGGAGATGTTTGACACATTTGGGTATGTTGATCTGCTGCCGTGTGTACGTTTAAGATGACTGATAATTAGAAATTCGGATTTACGATCGTTAATAGCAGAAACGAAGTATGAAAGATAAAGCTGAAAAGTCTGTTTGTTTGTTTGTTTGGTTGACGCGCTAATCTCAGGAACTACAGGTTCGAATTAAAAAAATATTTTTGTGTTGAATAGTCCATTTATCGAGGAAGGCTATAGGCTATATTACATCACGCTATGACTAATAGGAGTGGAGCAGCAACGAAAAATGTTGCAAAAACGGGAAAATATTATTTTTGAGAGCTTTCCTACCGCGGCGGGTTAATAATAGGATTTAAAAATGGGTAAAAATTGGCAGATTTGTTTCAAGCCGAGTGAAACGAAGCACCTTCAAAGGTTTTCTAGAGGGAACGGCATCACGCACACTAGTGCGTGTCCCCGTGCCCTACTAGACTCTGAGGGTTTCGCATCGGATTGGATCTGAGTGTGTATACTGAAAGGGTGTTTAAAATGTCGTAAGAGCTAAACATTATTCGCTTTTGATTATCCTACCTCAATTGTCATCGGTTCAATTTCTCCCTCAATTAATGGCTCCATAAACTCTGTGGGCGACAAAGGCACTGCGTTCAATCTGAAAAAAAAGGAAATCCAAAATTTTAATTGTTTTTTTTCCTTAGCTTAGGGCCACCGCAGACATGCTACTGTTAGCATCGGCGATCAGCGACTCAGCCACTTTTTAGAAGCTGAATGCAGCGACCACACATTCCACACCGCACACTTAAAAACGCCAAACGCGGCGATTGAGTCGCTTTTCGGAAGCTCGACACATCTTCTGAACGTTACACTCCGCACACATTCGGATGCCCGGTCGCATCGATTTGCATCGAGTTGCCGATCCAGCATCGGAGCAGTCGCTAAAACGCGCGATTCCGATACCGCGTCCGTACCGAACGCATGAAGTCGCGAAATCGCGATGCTGCATCGATAAGAATCTCACGATTTTACTGCGATCAAACGCAGAGACTCGCCACAACGTGATTCAGCATCGCTACAGTCGCAAAATCGCCGATCGCCGATGCTAAAAGTAGCATGTCTGCGGTGGCGCTTATGACCACTGCTGGGCAAAGGCCGCCCTCGTTGAAATCGCTGCAATAGATGGCGTGGTGCTTAACCACCACGTTTGCCAGCTGTGGGTTGATGATCACGAACCCGGCCTAGGCACGCGCTTCGAACAAAAAATCGAACCACGAAATTTGAGTTTTGTATGGGAAAGGAAGAGCTTGACGGCGCAGTGGTCAACGCGCCTCGTCTGCGAGTGCTGAGGTTAAGCAACCTTCGCAAATCCCGGTTATCGGATGTGTGACCAAAAATTTATCATCACTAGCCAGTGATGATAAATTTTTGGTCACACATACACATTGGAAGCACGGAGGAGCTCCTCCGTGCTTCCAATTCCAATTCTTTTTTTAGATTATTAATTACTGACATAAGTAAACAGATGGATCTTTGAGTAAAAGTGCTTTAACGTGACCCATTGAATTTATTGTCCAGACTTCATGGTTTCCTTTCATTTAATTTATCAAGTTTGTTAGAGAGATTTCATCCTTATAATTGACCGGCCTCTGCCTCGAATTTTGCGGGCAGCGGGGCGGCAGCGGCGGCGGCACGGGAGCGGCAGGATATTTTGCGTAAAATCAAAAAGACCGGCCCTCGAAAACAGCGGGGCGGGAGCGGGCGACGAGCGGTGCACTCCAGTCAAGTCGCGCCGCCTCCGCTGCCGCCCCGCTGCCCGCAAAATTCGAGGCAGAGGCCCGATCGATGCAATAAAAGTACAGGGTGTAATTATTACAGATTTTAGTTGGTTCTATTCCCGGGTGTTGCAAGCGAATTTCGAAAATCTTTAAAAGCAGTTTTCTTTCTTTTCAAAAATAAAGGAATGTTTTCTTGCAGTAAAATTTTCTATCTACAGTATTAAGAGTACTTTCCCTTCAGGTGGCATTACAAAATTCCACCCTGTATAGCATTGTGAATGCCATAATAATATAAATGATTTTACAAAAACGCAAATGTTAAAAAAATTTCCACGAGCAGGATTTGAACCTGCACCCTTCTGACATACCGGGTCAGGTGCTCTCCCAATTGAGCTATCGTAGTTTTAACCAGCCCGCCGAAATTATTCAACACTATTTACTTTTTTACTTTGAAAGCCAAAGGCACCCATTCAATGTCAACAACTACCGTCGTTAACATCCGATCATAATATTTTTACAAATACTAAAGATCAGTTAAGAAGTAGGCAAGCTATTTATAAAATGTTTTAGTTTATATTACTTTATATTTATATAAATGCAATGCAAAAAAGGAAAGCATTTTTTTTAAATCTCTACTCACTTCACGATCCTTTCAGGGTTCAAGATCGTGTTGAACAACTCGATCACGAACCCAAGACCATAACCTTGGAGGAAATGCGCCAACGGCTGGACGTTGTAGTCTCTCGGCATGCTCCTGATACTGCAACGGCAGAGACGAGTAAGATCAGCATCGTCATCATAAGCTCGTTGTATGTCCTCATGAGCTCATTCCACCTTCCCCATTTTACCATCGGGAATCCAGACGTACGGTTGGCTACCACCCTTATCTGGTTCACATTCCACTTTTACGCACCAAGCGTTTTGCTTCCACATTTATAATGCGTACATCCAAAGATTGGAATTCCTTACCGGCGTCTGTATTCCCGAGTGCATATATCCCTAAAGTTTTTAAAGCCCGAGTGAATAGGCTGTTTCTGGGCAAGCTCGTTCCATCGTCGGTCTCTTCTTAGCCCTAAGGATTAGAATGAGGTCAAGAGCAAGCAAGGAAACAATAAAAAAAATAAGAAAAAAATGTCCCCACTGCTGGGGCACGAGCCTTCCCTATGGATGGAAACACCACAAAGAAAACGGGGCGCATGCACATCATCCTCATCTTATCCAAAACTGTAAAATTTCTTCAATAAACGTTCAACCGTCGATGGCGCAGTGGTCAACGCGCCTCGTCTGCGAGTGCTGAGGTTAAGCAACCTTCGCAAATCTCGGTCATCGGATGTGTGACCAAAAATTTATCATCACTAGCTCCTCCGTGCTTCGGAATACACGTAAAGCCGTCGGTCCCGGCTGAATTAGCAGTCGTTAACAACCATCAACCCGCACTGGGCCCGCGTGGTGGTTTACGGCCTGTTACACATACACACACACACACACACACACACACACACACACACACACTTTTTGTTTTCACATTATTTATACATATATTTGTAAACTAATAAAAAAAAAAATTTTATGCATAATATGCCTGTAATACATAAACCTTTATTTACTGTTTGGGAGGGGGCGCCCTCACTGCGCTGCAGTTTAAAACTTTTGCAGTTGAGGACACCACATCTGTTATTTAGACTTAAGTTTGTGATAAATAAAGAATTTTGTATTTGTATTTGTTCTCCCTATCCATCCATAGGGAAGGCTCGTGCCCAAGCAGCGGAGACAAAAATATCAGCTGATGATGATGATGATGTATGCCATATACGAGGGGTGTTCAATAAAAAGTTATAATGGCATATAAACTCCTTGAACAACAAAAAGTAGCCCAGACATTTGATAAAATAAAAAAAATAAAAATTGAATTAAAAATTAAAAATAGAAGTAATTTGTTTTTGTCGTGTTGGACTGTCGGAGCATGGTACGCAAAATGGACAAAATTGAAATTCGCGCCGTAATAAAATATCTCTGCTTGAAAAAATTTACTACTGAGCAAGTAAATCAAGACTTGAAAGGAACATTTAGGGGTTAATGTTCCTCCGTATTCTAAGGTTGCGCGGTGGTGTGCCGAGTTTAAGAGAGGAAGAACTTCAACTAAAGACGACTTGCGCTCGGGACTTCTACGACGGCAGTTACTGAACAAGTGATAAAAAAAGTTGAAAAAACTGTTTTGGCAGATCGTCGTGTTACTGTTCGTTTTGTAACTAAAGATTTCGACAGGAAGTATACTTAATACGTAACGTACGTAAATATACATGAACATTTGGGCATGAAAAAAGTATCAGCGCGCTGGGTGCCGAATGCTTATAGACGAGCATAAACAAACAAGACTGAGGATTTCTCAAATCAATTTGGAATTGTTACAACAAGATCCTGACCGATTTTTGGCTTGCTTCGTAACAATTGATGAAACATGGCTCCACCATTATGATCCTGAAACGAAACAACAGTCCATGGCTTGGAAGAGACCGTCATCTCCAACGCCTAAGAAGTTTAAGGCAATTCCATCTGCCGGTAACATTATGGGCTCTCTGGGACAACCAGGGTGTGATAATGATTAAATACCTCAATCATACAGTCACTATTACGGGGGTTTTATTGAAATACGCGAAAATCGCCGCGGCAATGTTGCTAAAGATAACGCCCCCGCACACAAGTCCTGAGTTGCGATGACTGCTATCCAAGATGCTGGATTTGAATTGATGGAACATCCTCCATGAGGTGAGTACCTCACCTTGCGCCTAGTGATTTCTACCTGTTCCCGCGATTAAAAGAACAACTGAGAAGTCACAAATATGGCAATGATGAGGAAGTGAAAGCCGCCGTACATGATTTTTTAAGCGATCAAGACGAAGATTTTTTCAAGAAGGGAATCTTAGGATTAGAAAAACGATATACCAAGTGTAAAAACCTCAAAGGTCGAAATTTTGTGGTAGTCTAATGAGCAGGCGCAGTATGTATGTACCTTTGCAGTCGCCAGTACATGAAGTCCCGTAAGGTTCCGTAGTCGGTCCTCGGCACCAGTATCAGCTCATTGAACAGGGATACCAGCGGTTTGCGCTTCGCTGTCATCGGCTCTGAACACGTGCCTAAAAGGGTTTACTGGTTATCAGTTGAAAATGATAAAAAACAAATAAAGAATTTGGAAAAGTATAATTATTTACATATAATTTTACGCAAATATTGTTGCGAACAGATTACAATTTGAAAAAAGACAAAGTGTTGAAAAAATTCCACGAGCGGGAATCGAACCCGCACCCCATGATATGCTATCGTGAATCGACATTGAATAGGGTTCCTTTGGCTTACAGAGTAAGAGTAGATAGTGTTGATTAATTTCGGCGAGTTGGATTGAGGCACGATAGCATAGTTAGTAGTGCACCTGACCCGGCATGTCATGGGGTGCGGGTTCAAATCTCGCTCATGGAATTTTTTCAACATTTTGTCTTTTTTCAAATTTGGAAAAGTGCAAAATTTTTGTTTTGGACTCCAACGAGTTGGACAGATCGCCCGGACGATCTGGTGAAGGTCGTGGGAAGCCGCTGGATGCGAGCAGCACAACACCAGTCATTGTGGAGATCCTTGGGGAAGGCCTTTGTCCAGCAGTGGACGTCTTTTGGCTGAGATGATGATGATGATGATATCATATTATAAAATTTTACAGCACAACTACTTAGTAATAAGCATTTAGGAAACCAGCGAGGTTTGTAACAAATAAATATGATAAGTCTATACAAAAAACTGAAAAATTTATTAAAACAGTAGTGTCACTTAATTACAAACCCTTTAACGGGCATAGCATGTTCAAATTTTTCATTGGTTTTCGACCTTATCTCAATTTTATAGAGTTCAAAATATGGTGGCAATATATATGCCACTGCCTTATAAAGGGTTAATAAATCCAGTCTTTGTTGTGAACATTTTTTTTACAAAACTCCTTCATTAATAAGAAGTACTTTTTTGGTGAACAGCTCATTGGCGCAGTGGTAGACACGCTCTGTTTGCAATTGCTGAAGTAAGTAACTTTCGCAAGGGTCCGTCATCGCATGGATGACCAAAAACGTATCATCTCTATCTTCGAGCTTCAGAAGGCACGTAAGGCCGTTGGTCCCGGCTGCATTAGCACATTGTTAACAACCACCAACCCGCACTGGGCCCGCGTGGTGGCTTACGGCCCGTTCTCTTTGTGGTGCGTTTCCATCAATAGTAAAAATTGTGAAAATGCCCAGTGGAATTTCAGCTTCGCCGGACTTTTTTGGGGGCAGCGAGAAACTTAAAGGGTTCCTTAAGTCGTGTGAAACGAAGCACCTTCGGAGGTTTTCTAGAGGGAACGGCATCACGCACTTGTGTCTGTCCCCGTGCCCCCTAGTCTGGATAACTAGTAGAGGTGCCCGCTAGATGCAATACCTCCGGTTGAGCCAACCGCGTAGGATGTTGAAATTGGCAAGGTGCCTGGATGGGTACTGAGAAGTGAGTGGGCTTACAACTCCGCCATCAAAGAGGATAATTGGTAGTCAACTTAGAGTTGACGACCCGAGCAGTGGAATCTGCGAGTTGTGCTCTTAGTGCAACGAGAAGTGAGCGAGCTTACAGCTCCGGTAACCTATCTGGATAATAGGTAGTGGACTATACGTGTCCACGGGGCGACTAGCTTGAGACACTAGTCTTAAAAGTACCGGATGAAGAATGCGCCTCGGTGCGTCCTGATCTGGCGTTATGACCTGACGTAGATGGTCCCTTGTGCTTGCACAAGGATGTCTGACACCTACTTTGTGACCTAATGGTTGGTAGGAGGTGTCAGTATAAACTTTAAAAATAGTGTTGAGTGGGTTGTTGTCCCCGTGCCCCGCTACTTGGAGTAGCGGGGCACGGGGACAGACAGACAAAGTAGCGGTCTCGAGGGGCCCGATGCGAAAGGACTTGCGGGGCACGTGAGTTGCCCATAGTTGGTTGTCATGCTCGGTGGTTTTCACTGAGCAGAGCTCCAACATCTCCGGCACTAGTCTGGATAACTAGTAGAGGTGCCCGCTAGATGCAATACCTCCGGTTGAGCCAACCGCGTAGGATGTTGAAATTGGCAAGGTGCCTGGATGGGTACTGAGAAGTGAGTGGGCATACAACTCCGCCACCAAAGAGGATAATTGGTAGTCAACTCAGAGTTGACGACCCGAGCAGTGGAATCTGCGAGTTGTGCTCTTAGTGCAACGAGAAGTGAGCGAGCTTACAGCTCCGGTAACCTATCTGGATAATAGGTAGTGGACTATACGTGTTCACGGGGCGACTAGCTTGAGACACTAGTCTTAAAAGTACCGGATGAAGAATGCGCTTCGGTGCGTCCTGATCTGGCGTTATGACCTGACGTAGATGGTCCCTTGTGCTTGCACAAGGATGTCTGACACCTACTTTGTAACCTAACGGTTGGTAGGGGGTGTCAGTATAAACTTTAAAGTAGTGTTAAGTGGGTTGTCCCCGTGCCCCACTAGATTATCCGAGGGGATCGGATCGGATCTGGGAGCGGAACAAACCGAGGCTTTGACCTCGGCTCAGGTTGACCGGGCCGTGGTAGTGGGAGAAGCGCCCAGCTACATGTCTGTACCTGGTATAGAGCGCGTGTGAACCGGCTCTACCGGTTATACGAGTACGGTGTCTTGGACCTAAACTAATAAGCATGTTTAGTGTATTCTGTAAATGTGTTTATTATTGATTTAGAGGATCGGCCGGGGTCCATCAATGGTGCCCCAGCAGTGGGGACATAAAATGAGCTGGTAATGATGAATAGTTAAAATTAAATCTACTTATATAATTAAATTTTATTGAAAAGAAACTGCAAATTACGATATCAATAACGTCGAAACTCACCAATAAAAATTACTTTGTCGTCAACCAATACAGTTTTCAACATCTTCGTCAGTGGCCCTTTTAATTTCTTCGCTTTTAGACGCTTATCTTCAGGCCGCACCTATATTAGGAAAAAGAAGGAAAAAACAACAATACACACAAGAGAAAAAAATTAGAAAGAAAACAAAAAGTGTGAGGTAATCAGTCCAAGCTTCGATAAAAGATATTAGATTAAGCCTAAAGCATAAGCAAAAAGCAAAAGCATATTAGATTAATAAACTAAATTTTATGCTAAAGCTGCCTAGCTACCACCATGTAATCATATCAAACATTATCAAATTCAAATTCAAATCATATCATAATCGTATCATATCATATCATCGTAACATAGACTATAAAGATCCGGTGTAGCCACCGCTAACAAAATAAAAAAACAGATAATAAAAATAATCACGGCTGCCTTATATACTCCCAATAGTTGACATTTTGGCCATATTGATTCCGTGCTCCTCCGTGCTCCTCCGTGCCTTGGAAGGCACGTCATTTTTCATTTCTTTACAAGATTACTGCGCTCCTTACCTTCTTAGCAAAAACTTTCTCAACGTTCTTCATGAAGATCACCGTCGGTTGGAACACTCTAGCTGCCAAGAACGCCTTCTGTATTATCTTGCCTGGTCTCTCCTTCGTATCGGCGAACACTTGAGGGCTGATATCGATCTTTACAGCATCTGAAAGTGCCACTTCCTATAACACAGCTTGAGGTAATACAAGAATCTACGACAACACAGTTAACATAAGCAGAGGTTTAAAAATATCTGATACTAAATATCTGGACGTTTCAGGGCGTCAAGAAGCTAAAGGCTTTGGTATACAAAGTAAGAGTACAGATAGTGTTCATTAATTTCGGTGGGTTGGTCAGAGTCACGGTAGCATAACTGGTAGTGCACCTGACCCGGCTTGTCATGGGGGACGGGTTTGAACGCTCGTGGATTTTTTTTCAAATTGCAATTTTTTCGCAATAAAATTTGCGTTACATTACATGTATATAACTTGAAGCTAAAGGGTTCTCTAGTCGCGGTGATAGAACATCCTCACGAGGGTTTCTATAGAGGATGGCATCGCTCAAGTTTGTCTCCATCCCCTACAAGATTCTTTATACAAACTCAACTCTTCCCAAGTCTTTCCAAAAAAAAAAAGAAATATGACAAAGTACACTTATAGAACCAATCTGTGTACCAGTGTACCTATATTTTGGTCAATGTAGTGAAGACCTACAAAGGATTAGGAGGCTAATGTATGCCACTAACACTCATTGTTATCCAGGTACAGACATGTACCTGGGCGCTTTTACTAAATTCTTTCTTGGCTGCCCTACCAAAAATTGAATTCCCTCCCGGCATACGTATTTCCTCCTTCCTACTACATGGGATCCTTTAAACGAGATGTGAAGAAGCAACTTAAATAAAATATCCTATTGTATTATATTCTATTACAATCTTGCGAAATAACAAGCTGAGTCCCACTAGTGAGGCCCAATCATACTCTATTAGCTGTGGACCATCTAGACTCTGCTTCGGCTTTACATCAGGCAGATCCTAGTCATTTTGCCAAACCATCTAAAATAAAGAAAAAAAACCGGCCAAGACGAGTCGGACTTTCGCACGAAGGGTTCGTAAAAATATTTCAAATTTCTACCTGTTATCGTTATTGTGACCGAAAAAAAAATTGGAAAGAAATCACGTTGGTTGTATGGGAGCCCCCCTTAAATATTTGTTTTATTTTAATGTAATTATTTATTTTTAAAGTGAATAATATAACTCAATTTTCTGTGAATATTTCAAGCGTCTACCTGTTGCCGTTATCAATATCGAGCAAAAACGAGCAAAAAAAAATCATGTTTGTAGTATGGGAGCTCCCCTTAAATATTTGTTTTATTCTGTTTTTTAGTATTTGTTGTTATAGCGGCAACAGAAATACATCATCTGTGAAAATTTCAACTGTCTAACTATTACGGTTCATGAGATATAGCCCAGGCTGTATCTCATGAACCATGTCATGTCATGTCACCAGTGACAGACGGACAGACAGACGGACGGACGGCGGAGTTAGTAATTGGGTCCGGTTTTACCCTTTGGGTACGGAACCCTAAAAACAAATGAAAACGTATCATACTCAGTTCACCAGCGACTGCGTCAACCAGAAACGACTTTCCATTCCTCGGTGGTCCCAGAAGCATGACAGCCTTCTTCCTGGTGGCTCCAGGGTTCAGACCGATGCCGTATATACAGGAGTAGATCAGGCGTCTCTTCACGTCACCGTAGCCAGGAGAAGGGAAGCTGGTGACAGATATTTATACATTTTCAGTATGCCATAAAAACTACTAAGTTTTTCTAACCAATATATAATTCAACTAGTGGACCGCTCGCGACTTCGTCCGCTTCAGTCAAAGTCAAAAGTCAAAGTCAAAAGTCAAAAGTCAAAGTCAAAGTCAAAGTCAAAAGTCAAAGTCAAAGTTCAAAACAAAAGCTTTTTTTATTCAAATAAACTTTAGAAAAGTGCTTTTGAACCGTCCATACATTTGATGATTAAACACCTGCATGCTATTATTATTCTTATTACTATCAGTCATTACTTTCACACCGCAGGGCGAAGACCTCCCCTCCCTCCATCCACCTCTCTATCATGAGCTAGTTCTTGCCAAGTATTCAGGTGGGAGTCCAACTATTCGTATCCTATGATGGTGTAAAAAGTAACCTAGTATCCTGTTGTCGCTACCGGGTCCTATTGTGAATCTGAACCATGCAGGGACCCACTCAATCATCACTGTTATCATCAGCTCAATTTGTATCCCAACAGGGGCACAAACCTTAAGAATGAAAACGCGAGAGGAAAAACGGGCCACACCATCACGCGGGTCAAGTGCGGAAGGTGGTAAACGACTGCTAATGCAGAGACCAGCTTTACGTGCCTTCCGAAGCACGGAGGAGCTCGAGATGATACATTTTTGGTCACCCATCCGATGACCGGCTTTTTAAGCTACCGGAATACAACATGACGATAAGGTCAATGGTGGAAACGAGCTTTACCCAGAATCATGAACTAATAAGCTGCTGGAACGCAACAATGCTACATACATTGAATTTATAGCGACATATTTAGATAAGACGGTGGTAGCTAGCCAGGGGGACAAACAAGCTCTACCACCAACCAAAACGACAATTTAACTCGGGACCACTGGGTCTAAACCGGTGGTCTTAACAACTAGACCACATAGGCGGATAGCGGCTAGATTGACCCCCCTTATTCATAAAAACTTTTTAAGCATTATTTAGTTAAATATTGTTATGTCAACGTCACACAAACGTCATTTTGAATTTGAAAAAAGGGAGTAAACAATGATTAACTAAATTTTGCTTAAATCGTTTTTATGAATATAGTAAGAGTTAAACTATTATTATTGTAATGTTTAAATTACGTTGCATTTGGATCCCGTATATTCAAATCATAAGCACCATATTTGCTATCGCCATATACATCCTTTAACTTAGTTGTCGGCTTGGATATGATACCCATATCGAACAATGGCTGAAATAAATAAAATAATTTCGTTAATAAAGCAAAAAAATATAAAAAGAAGTCTTAAGAATAAAAATATGAGAAGAAAAATGTAAAAAATGTCTCATCATCATCAGCTCATTATATGTCCCCACTGTTGGGAGACGAGCCTTCCCTATGGATGGATAGGGAGAATGGGCCATAAACCACCACGCGGGCACAGTGCAGATTGGTGGTTGTTAACGACTGCTAATGCAGCCGGAATCAACAGCTTAACGTGCCTTCCGAAGCACGGAGGAGCTCGAGATGATAAATTTTTGATCACCCATCCGATGACCGGCCTTTGCGAAAGTTGCATAACTTCAGCGATCGCAAACCGAGCGCGTTAACCACTGCGCCATCGAGTTCCTCTAAAAGTAAAAAAGGTAAGACTTCCTATTTGTACACAGATTCGCCCAGTGTGGTCGAAATTCGACCGTAATTTTATTAAGGCTGCACGGATTGTATCCTAAGCAACGAAAAATTAAAAAAGATAGAATTTGAGTTTGGATTGGCATTGACAGATTACGGCCGCTCCTCTTCCATTTTTGAAATTTTTTAAAAGAGTATTATATGCGTGTGTGTCAAATACATGGTAGTGTGTGTAATATTTGTTTTATTGTATATTTTTTATGCATAATTTAATAAAAATATTAACATTCTGCTATCCTTCTCTGTATAAACTATAAGTGTGCGAAATTTCATACTCCTCCGCCCGCGCAATTTTTGTAAAAAAGGGTACAAAGGTTTTGCTTTCATATAGATGATACCTATACTGCCCCACAGCTGGGCAAATTGGCTTCCATCATTGGAATCAAGTCATCACTACTATCATTATCTTCATCATCATCATCATCATCATCATCAGCCTACACTAGTCCACTGCTGGACATAGGCCTCTCCAAGTGCACGCCACCGAGCACGATCCACGGCTACTCTCATCCAGCTCTTGCCAGCCACCATGCGAAGATCGTTATTGGCTTTATCACCGGTAGGTATGTATGACCACGCGGCAGCGACGCCATTGCCGATTGGTGACTGCTAATGCAGCCGGGACCCACAGCTTTATGTGCCTTCCGAGGCATGAAGGAGCTTAAGATTATACATTTTTGGTCACCCATCCCATAACCGGCCATTGCGAATGCTGCTTGACTTTAGCAATCGCAGACTTATCGCGTTTAACACTGCGGTAACTCCTCTCGAGTTAATACAAGCCTAGATATAATAATAAAAAAATAATTACTTCAAATCCTTTGTACGTAGAGTCGTCAATATTCAGTATCTTAACCGCGGGAGGCTCTTTAGGTCTCTTCCTAGGTCTCATCTTGGGATACTTCCAGCCAACACGTTTGTACATCAGCTGTTGACTTTTGATCAGCAGTTTTACATCCAACCTTTGAAAAAAACTACTGTGAATTCCCAAACGACAAGCTTGATTAAGGCCCAGTGGTTGGCCATAATCAAGTTTGCAAATTATGTAATTATATAGCTAAGGAATTTTTCTAAAGGTCGATCATCGGAAGGTTGACTAAAAATTTTACGTGTCAAGCTCCTCCGTGCTTCAGAAGGCACGTAAAGCCGTTGGTCCCAGCTGCATTAGCAGTCGTTAACAACCACCAACGCGCACTGGGCCCGCGTGGTGGTTTATGGCCCGTTCTCCCTATCCATCCATATGGAAAGCTCGTGGCCCAGCAGTGGGGACATAAAATGAGCTGATGATGGTGATGGTGAATTTCCAAAGACTTTATAGCAAGGTTCTCATATTTAAAAGAGATATCTGTTGGCTGCATATCGCCTTTACACCGTCAATGGAATTTAAGGGCAGCGAGAAACTAAAGGTTCCTTAGGCCGTAGTGATCAAACATTTTTAAAGGGTTTCTAGAGGTGATGGCATCACTCGAGCGTGTTCCCGTCCCCTACTAGAATCTCCGATGGGTTCGGATCAGATCAGGAATCGACCTTTAGTGTACATTAATACGTTCATCAATATCATTTAGAAACAAAAAACAGTCACCTCATCAGCTCATCGACGTATCTTCTGCAGTCCACATGGATCTCGTTCATCAGATCCTCAGTGAGGATGTTTTGCATGAAGCCGTAGACCACATCGCCACACCGGTCCGGTGGGTACTTGTCGTAGAACGACCAGGCTCCGCGGTACTTCTGGAGCGCCTGCAAGGAAAGATGTGAACTTAAGGTGGTGCAGCGCGGACGCAAAATTGCGAGTTTCAAGTTTGTTTATGATAGCGAGCGAGCGGCGCGCGTGGCAGTGGTGTGACAACGGCGCACGACAAGGATACGCACGCATACTAATATCTGTACAGAGTAGGCTGGTGATTTAATTAGAGCAATGTTTACTTTCGTAAAATCATAGGCGTTTGGGTAAAAAATAATAAAAGTCTTAATATTTTCATATTCATATTTTTTAATTGAAAAGTAAGACAACAGTGGCCTGCGGAATATTAATACAAACATTTTGATGTCGGATTGTTGTTTCATTTGTGCTATATTTACAAAGTTTCTGAAGAAATAAGTTTTTAGATATTATTATTTTACGTATTGTTTATGCAGTTTCTGGGTATTTGTTTCAAATTCCAAGACAACCATGGCCTTGTGAAAGGATCAAGCTAAACTACACTAGTGTTTTTAATGTATATGACCTATTCAGCGCCTGGCACCAGTGACTTAAAAACACGTAAATTTTCAAATTCTGCGCGGCACCCCCTTAAACAGAAAGCTCATTTTTGTCTAGGAGTATGATTTATTTATTTATTTATTTATTTATTTATTTATTTATTGGATTACCGACATAAGAAACAGTATTTAAGATTAAGAATAAAAACAATGTTCTTTTAGTTAACTGCTCTTACAATTATGGGCAATCACAGCATGCATTAAAACAAAATTAATATTAAAAATTTTAAAAACGACAAATTCAATTAAATTTTAAACAAAATTAAATTAAATTATAAACGAAATTAAATTAAATTATATAAAAAAAAAACAATTAAATTATAATACAACATTAAAACATTTCAGTGAATACAATAATTTTTAAATATACAACGTGTTCATTTTGAATTCCCATAACTCTAGGGTTTCAACGAGACTGCGTATAAGAATCAAATAGCAAATTCATATTTTCTGAATTCAATATTTATTTTTATTTTCTTATTTCATACAAAATAATTCAAATAAAGCATGATTATCTATCTAAAACCCCTTTATGTGAAATATGACAACATCGCATACTCTTACCTAAAGTTATGAATGATAGGACTTACTTATGAATGAAAGTTAGGCACTACGAGTCAGAATGCAGTTATTGTACGGCTTGCAAAAAAATAAAAATGAAGTGACCTTTTATTCATACGTGTTTAATTTGCTAAGCAGTAATTTTAATTTTACAAATTATTTTATCTTAAGCTTTTACTAAAACATTGTTTTTGTAAATAAACTAAGATTAATTTTGATTTTTTTTCGTAGTTACATTTAGTTCGCATTGAAATTGACCTACATGCGAGTACCTGCATGCCTGTATTTTACTAATTAACTAGTAAAAAATGCACTTACAATCGTAGCCATGATTTCGCAGTGAACTTACTACAGCACGCCGTAACTAATAACCATAATGGTTATGGGAGTGTCTTTAAAAATGTACAACAACTATTTTATTTGATGACGTAAAAAAAATAAAAAGTTAGTAATGAACGACTGATTTCAAATTCTTGACAGAGAACCAAACTTACATTTGGGATACAAAAGTTAGAAGGCGTGGTAAATAAAACATTTTTTGATAAAAAATATCAATTTAATTGGTTTTCAAAATGTCCTCCATTACATTCTAAGCATACAGTTATTCTTGTACGAATTTGCCTATTTAAATTAACTTCATTGGCACGCATTTCATTTGCTTCATGTTGAATCCGCTGCAACAAATGATCCCGGGAAAGAATTTTTTTAGAATACACCTTACTTTTTAAGGTACCCCATACATAAAAATCAAGAGGGGTCAGATCGGGTGATCGAGCCGGCCACGCTAAGATCGGGCTTCCGCGGCCGATCCAACGTTGTGGATACTGCTCATTTAGGTACTCTCGTACGTGTGTTCCGTAATGCGCAGGTGCTCCATCGTGCTGTATCCATAATGACCGGATACTTTCCAGATCCACATCTTCAAAAAAATCTAAATTTAAAAGGTTTTGTAGAAATTCAAGGTAGTTGTTAGAATTTAAACGGTGCGGTATTTCTATGGGACCTACAAGTTTATTATTTAAAATACCCGCCCACATGTTTACAGAAAACTCTCTTTGGTGCGATGTTTCCCACACTGCTTTCGGGTTTGCTTCTTGCCATTGATGCTGATTTTTACTATTGAATACGCCTGCTCGTGTAAATTGTGCCTCGTCCATCCACAGAATTTTTTTAATTAATAGTGGATCTTGAATGAGAAACTCACTTATCCGCTGACAAAACGCGATTCGTGAGAAATTATCACCGGGTAAAAGGCCTTGCACTTTCCGATAATGATAAGGATGAAGTCCATATCTCTTCCATAATCTCCACACCATAGTATGAGAGACGCCAACTATGCGTCCGACACGTCGTGTAGATAAAGTAGGATCTTCGATAATTAAATTCATTATCCTCATTTCTTGGTCCAATGAGAGGTTCATGACTCGCTCATGAGAAGCTATTCTTAAGCCTTGCTCACGAAATCGTCTATGTATCTGTAACAAATAAAAATAATTGTTAACTGAAGCTTACGCGAACACTACACATTGAATTAATACTACTTATACGGATTTACACGATAAAATAAAAATAATAATAAATCAATGTGTACAGTAGAGAGAGTAGATCCGTGAAAGTGGTTCTATTTCAAATAAAAATAAGCTTTACATTTGACATACAGTTAATAGTTTTTTCTCCATAGTAGTATTCTACCCCCGCTACCGGGAACTCACCCTGCTTTAAGTGATAAAGTACACATAATGCAACGTTAACAAATGCTTGGTTATTGCATTATTACTGTTATTATTATAAGCCTTACACTCTGACCACCAAAACGTTGACAATTTATCTCTATCGAATATCGGATCCCAGAAACAGCTTTACCCCTGAGTAGTCCCAGCCATCATCATCATCATCAGCTCATTTTTATGTCCCCATTGCTGGGGCACGAGCCTTTGCTACGGATGGATAGGGAGAACGGGCCATAAACCACCACGCGGGCCCAGTGCGGATTGGTGGTTATTAACGACTGCTAATGCAGCCGGGACCAACAGCTTTACGTGCCTTCCGAATCACAAAAGAGCTAGAGGTGATAAATTTTTGGTCACCCATCCGATGATTGGCCTTTGCGAAAGGTGCTTAACATCAGCACTCGTAGATCGGGCGCGTTAACCACTGCGCCATCGAGCTCCTCAGTCCCAGCAAGCATACATGAAATTAACTCGTATTTTATAAGCAACTCCAATAGTTTTTTCCACAAGTCACCACTCATTACACCTAAATCACCTAATATGCTAGTTCTCTTACTATCTCGTGAATTTTTTAACTACTGCCTATTCGGTTTTTTCGGTATGTCAAATTATAGGATTGGTGTAATGATTGGCGAACTGCGACACCCTCAACATTCAGAAAAAAAGTGTAAACGAGTAATTTCATGTGCACTATGACCAACAAGAAGTAAAATCACTTAAGGTTAGGCCTTAAGTGCCAGACCCAGTACTCGATAAAAATCAATTAACAAAACTTCGGTGGCGTCAACCACTCACAAGCCTTGTCTCGTCGGCCATCTCAGGCAAGTTAGCCCGATTCATTTCGTTCACTGCCTATTACTAAAGAAATAAGTAATGTAAACTTACGTTGACGAAAGTATGATTGTCAGGAACGGTGCGATTTGGATATCGACGCCGGTATTCTCTCACAGCTTCCGCGGAATTTCCATTGCAATATCCATACACAAAATGAATATCCGCTTGATGTTGTGGCGGATAGTTGCGCCTCGGCATTTTAACCAAGTTAATAACTTACAGTTCAACAAATAAAAATAACAACCAACACTTTAACAATAACAAAAATAAAAACCAATAGTTCATCAATAACAAATTAATAACAAAACTTAACAGCACAACGGTTTAATAACAATTCTAATCACGGGCACCAATACTTGTAAGCAAGACGAAGGTCAGGAAACAAGTAAGTCAATAAAGGTAGATACATGTAGTCATTGGCGGCTAGTTATTTGAGTCATTGTGAAATCAACCGTATTTCCAAAGCGTTTACTATTAATTTTACTTTTTTTGCTAACGGTATTTGGCTATAGGTCTGCCGGCTTCATGTCGGCGCGGAGCGACTCAGTTCCATGTGTGCGTTCTTTTGTCACTCATCGTCATCGCCGGCATAATAATAGGGTTGTCAAAACTAAGACGAGTCTCAAAAGCTGTTGGTGGGCTTTCTTCATCAAGTCAAGTTTCGTATTTATTAGTAGTTTTTACCCTATTCGTGATCAAATCATTGTGAGTGTCTGATTTTTTAAAACGTAAGATTATGTAAATTGTCTTTGGTTTCGTTTAGTTAGGTACAATCACCTACCCAAATTGTTTATGAGTAATTTGGGTTATAAAAAATAAACGTATTACAGATTTTATGATTACTTATAAAATTAACAAACAAAGAAGACTTCAAAATCCACATTCTGAGTGCCTAGTGTGAGTTTTGTTTACTATCCGTATTCATTCGATTACGTTAACGAAAACGAGAATTTGTATGGCAAAATGTTAACTCTTCTCTTAAGTCGCCATACTAATTTTCGTTTCCGTAAACGCAATCTAATGAATACGGATAGTAATAACAAAACTCACACTAGGCACCCTGTTACTTTAAACATTATTTTGTGTAGGTGATGTACATCCCTGATATTTCGAGTAAACAACCCTACGCATACATGGAACTCATTATTATTACACTACATCACGCAGCGTGGCCACCCGTCACACAACACAAGCATTCTTTCTCGCTTACACTAAGAGATGCACATATGTAAAGATGAAAGATCCGACTTCGAAGAACTACTTAAAGGTCGTACATTGATGATCAAATTACACTCGTGCGCCGCTGGGGTATGGTGTAAGCAATTTTGTGATGATATCGATAATCGATATCTCCCGGAATTATTATTTTGTTTTAAGTTCTTATAAATAATTCTAAATTAACTTAATGTTTTATTATGGAACTATTAAACATTGGTCTGTGATCTCGGGGTTCCGGGCTCAAAATCCTAGTCATACAAAGGCTCGGACATCTCGAACGCAGCTCTGTGGCGGTAGCCAAAGTAACATTAAGAAAACGATAGCGAAGTTCGAAAAGAATAAAATGTATGGGATTGACATAAGATTGACCACGTGATTTAGCGCGGCTTATGTCAATCCCATAGATTTTATTCTTTTCGAACTTCGCTATCGTTTTCTTAATGTTACTTTGGCTAAGCCTACTGGTAGGTTAACTATGAACCCGCATTTGGCACCCGCTGCAATTATTACATTATCATCCAGTAATTCAGATGTTTCAAAAAATATGGTAAATATCGAATGACTGCGCGTTTTCGTAATAAATTAAAGGTAGGTATTGTTTAGTATTTGGCTGCAATCCAGCCGCCGGATATTCATGGTAAGAGTTCTTTAAAATTTTCATAATCATAACCATTATCGATTGAAATTATGTTGAAACAATTTATGTTTCGACAAATACCATTCATAGTCTAACTTTTAAAATTTAAAGAGTTGCAAAATAAGCAACTAATGCGTAATTGCTCACAAGAGTTTACTAAGGAATAAGAACTAACCAAAGCATAAATTATTTTCGTTCTAATTGCATTACGTAATTCCGGTGTAACAGGTAGGTATGATTTTATCGATAGCGACTAGTTGGCTTTCACTTCACTAGTTGGTTGATACGGGGAAGTCCCACGCGTAGGTTTTTTACAACTTTGCTGTCGTCGTACGTAGTGCGTGTAGAAGTTTGGCAACGTCGCAAAAATAAGGAATCGACTTACTGGAGACATTTTATGAACTATTTTAACTAAAATTAATGTTATCTTCGAAGATATGCGTTTTGGAACCCATGTTCTTTGGACTTTTTTAATTATTTTTAGTGTTAGAATATAACCTTAGAGTTATGGGAATTGAAAATATGCAGGTTGTATATATATTTTTTTTTAATAATAACAAATACTAATAAATACTAAATGCAACCTAAAGTACTTCACTAGTTTTAAGACATTCCAAAAACGTTGGAAGGCTCTGAAAATGTATATCTAGTTCAGGTAACTTTTTAGTTAGATCGTTGTACAGACGAGCCAAACGAACAACTGGTGAACTGCAACCCATCCTTGTTCTACAGAATTTTTTTTTTAACAAACCACATGGATGTCTCGGCATTCTTGACGGAACACTATAAGCGAAACGATTGAGCAGCACGGGACTGTCAATGCTGTTGTTTAATAATTTATGCAGAAAAGACATATCCAGACAGCTACGACGCACAGAAAGCGGATCTAAACGAAAATATTTGACTTTGTCTGTGTAGGCCTTCAACGTTCTGGGAATCTTGAAGCGGTAGGATAGGCTACTGGTTAATTTTTTCTGTACTCTTTCTATTCTATTAATATGAACATTATAGCCTGGACACCAAACAGTGCTGCAGTATTCGAGTTTACTTCTTACATAACTATTATAAAGCAATATGACTGTTGAGGGTTTTTTAAAGTCTTTTGTGCTTCTAAGAATAAATCCTAGCGATTTATTTGCCTCCTTTATAATTCTGTCAATGTGATCAGAAAACCGCAATTGACTATCAATTATAACTCCGAGGTCTCTGGTGGCAGTAACTTCATCCAGCTTTTTACCAGCAATTGAATATTCAGTAAGAAGCTTGTTACGTTTTTTCGTAAACTTTATGTGGTGACATTTCGAAGTGTTTAGAAACATTTTATTTTTTCTGCACCATTCCTCAAGGCTGTCAATATCCTCCTGCAAGTAATGCGAGTCCCCCACGCATGAAACCGTCTTAGTCAGCTTAAGATCATCAGCGAATAGATAAATGTTGCAGTGCTTAATAATTCTTGCTATATCGTTAATGAATACGTTGAAAAACAAGGGTCCCAGAACAGAGCCCTGGGGAACACCAGATAGTGCAATGAAAGATTCCGACTGTTCACCGTCTACAGCCACCCTCAACGGACGTTTTGTGACGTATGAGCGACACCAATCCAGCATGTTGCCTGTTACACCAAACATGTATAGTTTGTCTAACAGTATTCTGTGGTTAACCTTGTCGAACGCCTTCGTAAAATCCGTGTAGATCGTATCCACTTGTGACCCTTGATCAACCGATTCCATCAAATCAGACGTAAACAGCACCAAGTTCGTGTTTGTGGATCGCTTTGCCATAAAGCCACACTGTTCTGTGATGATATGTTTTTGTATATGCCTGTAGATAATTGAATGAACCATCGATTCAAAGACTTTCGACATTGTAGAGATAATGGATACGGGTCGGTAATTATCAATGCACTCCTTTTTTCCACTTTTGTGAATGGGTACCACCCTTGCCAGCTTCCATGCATCAGGGAACGTGCCCGTTTGTAAAGAATGATTAAAAAGTAGAGATAATGGCAAGGCCAGTGTATTTGCACAATTTACAAGAAAAACCGGATGAATATTATCCGGACCAACTCCTTTTGTAATATCTAGTTTCTTTAATCTTTTTTTAACTTCACCTGGATCCAATTGGATAGGATCGAGTGTATCAATTATATCTGTATTTGATTCTGGGGTATGAACATAGTTGTTGACGTTGTCATCTTTTTCATAAACTGAAGAAAAATGGGTCGCGAACATGTCAGATATGCGATGTGTGTCAGAAGTCATATTGCTGTTTAAAATCATATTATTAGGATATGACGAACAACTCCTTCTTAAATTTTTAACATAAGTCCAGAAGTACTTGGGGTTTTTTTTAATTTCAGATTCCATTATGCATATATATCTATTATAACAATCTTTCATCATTCTATTGCAATCGTATCTCAAATAATCAAATTCTAATTTATCTAGTGGATTGCCAAATTTTTTATAATTTCTATGAAATTTAAACTTTTGTTTCAGTAAACGTATCAACTGTGGTGAATACCAGACGGGATAAGACCCCTGGCGAATTTTTGTCATTGGTACATGGTTAGCAATACTCTCGTCTATTATTTCATAGAACCGTGTCACCATCTCATTCACATTCCCGCAGGACCCCAGCTCCCTCGACCATTGAACTGATGCAAGATAATCATTTATTGCCAAATAGTCACCCTTGTAAAAATTATTACGCCTTACTGGAACCGATCTTTTAAATGCTTCTATTTGAAATTTTAGTTCAATTTTGAGTGCGGGATGAAATTTATCTATATTTCTAATAGGTTGTACACATTCCTTTACATTTATTAACTCTTTGTTGCATAAAATTAAATCTAGGATTTTTTTGTTTTTGTTACTTACATTATTAAATTGTTTTAGGTCATTTAGTATTAAAAAATCAACGAGTCTACATAACAATTCACAATTACCATAGCCCGCCGGTGACAAGCTCATAGTGTTACTATTGTGATAGCTTTGCCAGGCTATCCCACTCATGTTAAAATCCCCCGCAATTAATGTACATTCACTATCAGAACGCGATTGCATGATCAAATGAACCTTATCTGTAAATACTTTTAAGTTATTATTTGTAACTGGCGGTGGTAAGTAAACGGCACAAATGTTAAGCGTTTTTGCTCTTTTCCCTGATTTGGAGGTTACTGAAACCCATAGGTCCTCGCAACCACTCTCATACTCAGCGACTCGTGTTGAGTTAAACCGGTGAGAAACCGCTATTAGTACACCACCGCCCCTTCTTCTCGTTGAAGTAGATGCTTCACGGTCTCGTCTGTACACATTATACCCACCTTCAAAAAATTCACAGTCAAAACATCCACCGTTGAGCCAAGTCTCTGTCAAAATGTATATATCATAGTTATTATTATTTATCTGTTGACGCACCTCGGTTGCACTCGTATTTAGCCCTCTAACATTTTGGTAGTATATGTTTAAACAGTCAATTGACATCAATTTTAACACGTTAACAAAGACAAAAACTCAAATTAAAATAAAACAGCAAAATAATAAAAATTGTTAAAATAATAAATCACTATACAATATTAGAGAGATCCTGGTTATTCTTAATTAATTTGTATTCGGAAGTGTCAGTCTTTCTCATATATATTTTACCTCCTCTTACCCAAACAAATTTGTAATTTAGCTCCCTTGCCTTGTTTCGAGCTGCTGCGTGTAGTGCTTTTTGAACAGGTGATAGATGCTCCACCACGAAAACCGGTTTCCTGTCGCCACCAATGCCTAGGTGGCTGGTATTTAGTTTATCCGTTGGTGCTTTGTTCCTCTTGTTGAATTTCAAAGTTGCAGCCAAAAAATTATCTCGTGTTCTTTGAGAGCTAAATTTTATGACTATTGACCTCGGACGTCGGCTTTCGTTGTTAATTTTGGCTATTCTTGTACACAGCTGTAAGTCAGTTTCTTCCAATTTGCAATCGGTTACTGCTGCTATTTGTTTCACTATTAAACTAAGATTTTCAGACTTGTGTTCGGGTACGTTTTGTAATTCTAAATTGCTGGCTCGAGAGTGTTGTTCCATTCGAGTGATTCTAGAGTGGAGGTCGGCCACTGTATCTTTAAGAGACGTATTTTCAGCTTCCAACGTTCGGATACTGTTAGAGTTGGACTGGACGTCTGCCCTTAAGCTATCTTGCTGATTCTCAATCGCCTTAAGTGTATTAGATATCTGATTAAAACGGTCTAGGACTTCCTTTGTTTTTAGCTCAAACTCTTTGAAAATACTGATTCTGAAACCATCTAATACGTTTTCCAGTTCTTCTTTGATAATCTGCCTAATGCTTTCAGATGTTACACTACTCGTAGGTTCAGACTTTTGCAGAGGTTGGCTGCCTCGTTTGTAGCTTACGTAATCCGTTGACAACTCGCCTAGATGGTAATCGTTTGTTTGTTGGCTAGTAGGTCTTATAGGGGTATTAGTATTATCAGATTTTGGCAACTTACTGCGACAACAGGGACAAGTAAATTTTGATTTAAATTCTTCCGTTAAATCCTTCAATTGCTTCTGTATGTTGACACAGCTCAAGTGGTATTTGAGCTTACAATATTGACAACTCAAAAAAATCTGCGATGACGTCTGCCGTTCACAGCATCCGAATTTGGATTTTGTTTGAGACATAATACACTCGTTTACCTGTGCGGTTACAGCGGAGCACGGCGGCAAGTGCACTCGCACGTTTGAACGCAGCACGACGACTCAATATTTTTTACATAATAGGTAATACGTCTCTGATAGTACTACTTTTTCACGAAAATATTGCCAATATAAATAGTTCTAATAAAATTTGCACGGAGCTAATGTTTACTAGATGGAAAGAGCCATCCATGTAAATGTCTTTAAAATAAATGATTTTACACGTAAATAATGGTTCTAATAATTTTCTTCACTATTAATGAGTATGATCGTCCAGCGCCATCTTACGGCAAGTGGGAGAAATTGTCACTATGGTTCTTACTGTGCGTTTAAACGAGTGCTCGGTGACACGTGCTGTTATAATCAGTGATGTTTACAGTAGTTCCGTGCGCAGTTGATAGATGTCGTCTTGTGCGTTGCTTTTTATCGATCGCACGATGAGTGTCAATTCTGATGGGGTCAAAGTCCAATTTTCGCACTCAAACCAAAACGATCGATCGTTATTTGATTTTAAAAACTGCCAATTCTCCCATGCATGTAGATGTTGTTATTCCAAGATTATCACCAAGTATTTAGATTTGAGTGGTACTTTCCTGCTTTTTGCTTCTCTTTTTCTTGATCTTGATGCTGATTTTATTCAGTTCACACTCACTTGTAAGATTGTCTTATTTGTGGTAAGTAGTTACAATTTCACGTAGATAACATTATCACGGGTGTATCACTTGTTTTCCAATTTAGTTATATTATTTTTGTTAAAAAGCAGTTACAGAAGTTTTTTTTAAGAGAAAATATTACACAGAGCCTTTGTTTACATTAGTTTGAGAGATGATCAGAAGAGGCATTGAATAAATAAATAAAATAAATATTAGACAACATCACATACTTTTTTCTGATCCCAAGGTCGCTGTCAAAGTAGCTGAAGCACTCGTTTTATGGAAATCAGAAACAACTTCGGTACTACACCACAACCACCCAAACCCGACACAATATCGAAAAGTTCGTTTTCGACATTGACCCGACCAGGAGTCGAACCCTCAGAGTTAGTGCCGCCCAAAGACTGACGTGCAAGTCACTCGGCTATGAGGTCACCGATTGAATAGTGACTAGACCACAAGAACTAGACCAGAAAAAAAGGAGACCCACAGAAGGTATGCTTCATTAAGCGTGCTCGAGGAACGCATACATTGACAACCTCTCACGGACACGCAATCTCGCAAAAGCTGCGTATGAGCTTACCTTCTGTGATTCTCCTTATTTTGTGCCTATCCCCCTCCAGAAGAAGACAGACATAGACAGTGTTAATAAAGCACGGGCCGGTCCGTCATGATATCATACATAACTGGTAGTACGGTTTCAAATCCCACTCGTGGATTTTTTTCAATATTTTTCAATATGTATAATGGTCACTAACATCAATCAAGCTCTGCCTGGCATCAGAAGGCTTGATCTGGTACCCTGGATCGCTGAACGGGTTGCAGCGCTGCTTAAGCGCGTTCTCCGCTTCCTTCTTCTGCTGCTCTTTTTCTAGTTCTGCTTTGATTTCTGCATCCATTTTAGCTTGCATCGCTTCTTGTTTCAACTGCGAAAGTATCATGAAATTCAATAGTTCTACTTCGAAGATGCCTGGTGAGTTATCTGGCGTTCGGTATGCGATTGCTGAAGTAAAGCCACTTTAAAAGGCCGGTCATCGGATGGGTGACCAAGGGAGCTCTTCTTCGTTTCGGAAGGCATGTAAGCCGTTGGTCCTGGCTGCATTGGCAATCGTTAACACCAAACCGCACCAGGCCCGCGTGGTGGTTTAAGTTTATCATAAAAGTAATTAAATCTAAATTTGACGGAGATCAGATCACATACCTGATCCTTAGTCTTTCCTTTGGTAGCAGCCAGATATTTCTCGTCAGCCTCCATCTTCTCTTCAATCGTCGGGTAGTCTCCTCTGATCACCATCATAGTACCACCTTCCAACTCGTAAGGATACTCGGGGAAGAAGCCATAACCATAATACCTAAAAGTCGTTCGTTTTAAAGTCAACTTTGCCTTCACCTCAGCTTATAGTAAGTGATGATAAGGTTTATAGTAGAAGCGCACTTCACCCAGAATCCTCAACTACTCAGGCACTGGCTATCTTATCTCTAGCTGCTAGAACACAACAATGCTATAACTGTAAATGGATTGACAAATGAAACAAACCAGTGCAACGTCACTTTTCAAGAATACCACGTAAGGTATGAGAAAAGCCCCATATGTTTACTGATACTCAAGGTGTTTGAGGGGCATCATTTTTTTTTTCATTTTTTTTTTTTTTTTATTGTTCAAATCATTTTACAAAATCCTACTTACATTACAATAATCCTAACACGGAAACCTTATAAGGTTTATATGTGTAGGAGAGCCACTCTTAATACTTATAAATTAAGTTAATTGCAAACAAGAGTAGGTATGATTTTTTATAAAAAAACTAGTAAGGTAGATTATGAAGATGACAATTTTGTAAGAAATATTTTTTAAATTTTGATTTATACTTAGCAATGACCGTGGCCAAGTACAATTTTTTCATATAACACTCTTTCACCTAAATAATCTATACTAATATTATAAAGCTGAAGAGTTTGTTTGTTTGGTTGAACGCGCGTATGTATGTATGTATGTATGTATGTATGTATGTATGTATGTATGTATGTATGTATGTATGTATGTATGTATGTATGTATGTATGTATGTATGTATGTATGTATGTATGTATGTATGTATGTATGTATGTATGTATGTATGTATGTATGTATGTATGTATGTATGTATATATGTATGTTGTAACGAATAAACTCAAAAACTACTTGACCGATTTAAAAAAATCTTTAACCATTAGAATGCTATATTAGCGCTGAGTAACATTTACGCGTGAAAGCGTAACAAACAAACTCACATTCACATTTATAATATTAAGTAGGGATATTTTTAATTCAAATTTGTAATTTATATAGATTTATTAATGTAATTGGTGATATAACCGTGTTAATTAATGAAATAAATAAATAATAAAAAAATATATTTGCTCGTGACTTTGCAATATCTTCATAACTTAGACACTGGCTAAATATGCTGAACGCACGAAGCCACTAATTAAAGAAAAAACTGCAGATGATACTGGTTGCCTTGCCACTGACCATTCCTTGAACCATTCCCTAACATCCTCTGTGATGTCATCGATCTGATTGTCCTTCTTGAAGAACAGCAGTCTGATCTTCTCCTTCTCCAACTCCTTAAGGAATATTTCCTGGAGTTTGGTGCGGATTCCGCGGCGTCTCTCGTAGACCTGAAAATGCGATTTTTTTTTTGGAAACTGTTGGCTGCATCTAACCATTACAGCGTCGCTGGACGTTTTGTGGGCGGCGAGAAACTTAAAGGGTTCCTTGTCGCTTTTTTCGTACGTAGCAATTTAGTAATGATATTCCAATTAGAAAAATAAAAAATGAAACTGGTAAATGATGTTTGTGCAAACTTAAATATGTAATTTGTTTTTTATCTTTTTTTTTACAATGTTGTGATTGTTCTATAGATTTTGTGTTTTTATTTGAGTTGGAAAATGTCCTTTTATGATAGGGCATTTTCTAATTATTTTTGACGCTGTAAGGGAGAAAAGAGCTAGACACTTGCCGAGTTTCTTGCCGGTTCTTCTCAGATTTACTTACGAGATGGCATAATGACGTTCATAAAAGAGCTTTTTGTAACCTAAACTGAATAAATGATTTTGAATTTTCAATGTTTAAAGATTTTTTTGCATTCTGCCTCTTTTATGTAAAAAATAACAACGCCTCGAGAAGTAAAGTTACCACTGTAAAGCTCCCTCTGATATTCAAAGGATCTGAGTTCAATTCCCAGGTCGCTTAGCGTGTTCGGCTACTTTCATTACTGTTTAGTAAATATTTGTATATTAATTACAGTGAATTTTTTTTATTTATTTTTAATTAAATTAATAGTTTTTTATTAAATTAAAAATTATTATTTTAATAAAAAAATTTTTTTTTCATTGTATTTTATATAAAACTATTTAATTCAGCTTAAGTGTAGCAATTAACACTTAAAAATAAAAGTAAAAAAAATTACTGTTTAGTAATTTTTTTTTGTGTGTTACACAGGGTATTTGGTAATATCTGTATTATCCCGAATATGGCAGATAGGGTACCGTTCATAGAACCCTGGAAAATTATGAACATAACTGAAAAGCATCACATGGCTGCAGATAAAAGAGAAAAACTGTAAAGTGACAACCCTAGCTCAAGCTAATACGTTGTTCTTGGTCGTTTAAACAGAAGTCGAAACATTGCAGGAATGAACAAAAAATTTTAAGTACTAAAATAAATTTGAGTTTTTCTATGGAAAAGTAAATCTACGCAAATATGATTTTGCATGTTATCACAGGAGGATGAGGAGCTCGATGGCACTACTGTGTACGCGCCTGGTCTGCGAGTGCTGAGGTTAAGCAACTTTCGCAAAGGTCGGTCATTGGATGGGTGACTAAAAATGTATCATCTCGAGCTCCTCCGTGCTTCGGAAGGTACGTAAAGCCATTGGTCCCGGCTGCATTAGCAGTCGTTAACAACCACCAATCCGTACTGACCCCCGTTTTGGTTTTTGGCCCGTTCTCCCTATCCATCCGTAGGGAAGGTTCGTGCCCCAGCAGTGGGGACATAAAATGAGCTGATGATGACCCTTCCGCTCTGGCTTTTAATAAGAACGGACGTGTGCGAATTTATTTTTGAAATTAATATTTAAATTGTGAGTGCTAGGGCTTCGCCCTGTGTTGAGTCTGATTGCGCTTGGCTGTACGTTGGAGTCCCCACAAGAAGAAATTTTAAAAAATATTTTTTCTGTGCGTGTGGTGATTTGAACCCGGACTTCTTGGGTGAGTGTCGACGTCTTATCCGCTTGACCAATAACACAGAGCACGACGCGGCCGAAATAAGCGACCACTAGCTTCATCGGTACGGCCGGCGGACGCCCCACTCCCGCTACTCGCTTATAACGTCCGTCCGTAGCAAAGCAACTGCTACGGCCACGCCGCACGAACTACGAGCTGCTACGAGACTACTACGCCCGGCTATAGCGAATTAACTTGCGTTTTATGATGAATACTGTTGAATCAAATAGTGAGATGATCTGCTGTGCGTGCCTGGGAGGGTTACAGGTGGGTGAAGTTTTTCTGCAGTGCATGGTGGAGACTTGTGGTAAATTGTATCATCAGCTATGCACTAACGTACCACCTACAGTTTCCGATCGGGCCCTATGGATATGCCCTGAGTGTGTTTGTACATCAAAGAGAGGTGGAAGAAACTGTGAAACACCTGTAGGCACTCCCAACATCACCAAAAATATAACACTCAGGAAAAAACATTCCTCGCCCATGCCACCTCGGGAAAATGATCCGGCTGCAGCTGAAATATTAATCCTTCGCAATCAGATGGCAAAACTAACTGAACAACTGGATACTGCTATTTCCACCATGGCGCGCTATCAAGTAGCAATTCAAGAAACAACGCTAAATATCGAGGCTATTAACGAGAAGCTAAAAGTCTTGGAACTCAAGCATAATTGCAGATGTTCTTGCAGTAACGAGCCAGAACCCCTAACTTTAGATAATAAGCCCAGTAAGGCACTCAATAAAGGTAGTAAGGCCATTACTAAAGAGAACCGCAACCGTGGTAATATGAAGAAACAGTCCGCTGCGATCGCTTATTCTAAGTACGAGGAACCAACGTCGCTATCTAATCCCACCAGTGCGGTACCTCTTCATCACGACTTACCTACCAGCGAATCCTGTAGTTCTGGGCAGCTTGGTGGTCATGATACTGATGGCTTAGTTCCAGTTATTGTGGGCAGTGATCAACAAGATGAGTTGACAGGTTGGAAAAGAGTACGCTATAATAAGAGTGATTATGTTTCCGATTGTACTGTAGAGGCTAACTCCGAGTCACATACACGGAATAATATACGAAAAGGCAAGCGAGTTAGCACTTCGATCCGGTGTACTGCAGGACCTGACGTAACTTCTCTTAAGGCGGTGGAATACCGTAAGTACATCCACCTGTGGAATATGCTATCTGGAATTGAAGAGATTCGGTCATACCTAGCAAATCTGTGCCCAGATGGTACGTGCACAGTCGAAGAGCTTAAGCCCAGAGGAGATTATAAGTCGTATAAAATTGGCGTCCTACCATCCTACCACGATAAATGTCTGTGTCCTAACACCTGGCCATCCAACGCAAGAGTGAAGCCGTGGTTATTTCGTGGGCAACCTAACCAAAAGAAGCCGTAATCGTGGTTCTAAATCAGTACTTCCTCTTTCTATAATATACCAAAATGTCCGAGGAATGAATTCGCGGCTTAGCTATTACCGACAAGCATTGCTATCCTTAGATGGAGATCTCATAGCAATAACTGAATCATTTCTTAGCGATTCAGTTGAAGACGCGGAATTGTCAAGTGGTGGTTGGAGCTTACTACGTAGAGATCGTACCACTGGCACTCATGGTGGGGTACTATTATCAGCAAGACCCGGTATAACCCTTCATCGACGGCTTGATCTAGAAACTTCGGCTGGTGAAGACCTTTGGGCCTCATTCGCTATAGGAAATTTAACCTGTTATATTTGTGTTGTTTACATTAAACCCAAAGCTTCCGAAGAAATGTACATGTGTTGGTTTCAAAAAGTTGAATCTGTAATTGACTCACTGAAAGGTGTTGTTATCATTACAGGCGATCTTAACTTGAATCCTACATACACTTCAAGTAATATTTTAAATTATTATGGATATTTTTTAAATGTGTGTGGCTTGACTGAGATGAATGAGGTGTTTAATTTGTATGGTGGTAAGCTTGATGTGGTGCTGGTATCAGAACTTCATTGCGGGGTTAATGTAAGTGAGGTGGAAGGGAGCGGACTAGTCCCTCATCGTGATGCTTACCACCCCCCGCTAAATATTGCTATTTTACTTGAGAATAGTCCATGTAAAACCCCCACTGATCCTATTGATCCTAGCAATGTAGACACACAACAAGATTGGAATTTCGCTAAGGGTAACTACGAGCTGCTTTATACGCTTATATCTGAAGTTGACTGGCGTGAGGTTTTGGAGGCGCAGCATCCTGATCTTGCCCTGGAAAGCTTCTATAGAACTATTTATAGGATCTTTGACACTTGCATTCCAAAAAAGGTTCGCTCCAGTCATCCTAGCAGACGGTTTCCAATGTGGTTTACGGCTGACCTGATCAAAGACATACAACGTAAAGCAATAAAACATCGTCTTTGGAAAGCAACTAAGAGTCGAACTGCGTATGAGGAGTTTGCTCTGCTGAGAACAGATATCAAGCTCCGAATATCTCAGGCTTATGACAAGTACATAAAACTAGTTCAAGCTCAGTTAAGAAGCAACCCGCGTGCCTTTTGGCAGCATGTTGGCAGCTTAAAAACTAAAGGGGGCTTCGAATCACGTGTTTTTCTTGATGGTAAAGAGTGTGTCGGCAGGGAAGCAGCCCAAGCTTTTTCTAGTTATTTTTCAGGAGTTTTTCTGACTAACATCCCGATACTCGATCACCTTTCCGTGGAGGCTCAGAACGACAGTAATTCTGCAAACTACGTGCATGTCAGTGAAATTACGCTAAAAGAGGTAGATATGGCGATAAAACGTCTGAAACCAACAAGCTCTCCTGGACCAGACAACTGTCCTGCGTTCATCTTGAAGGGTTGCAAAGATTATCTAAAAGAACCTATTTGCTTCATCATGAATCTTGCGTTGTCTACCGGTGACTACCCGCGCCAGTGGAAAATCTCTGGAGTTAGACCAATTCCAAAAGCTAAAGATACTACTAAAGTAGATAATTATCGTCCCATTGCCATTCTTTCTGCGCTTGCTAAGATCTTTGAATCGATATTGCACAATTTAATATCTCCTCAAATACAACCTTTTTTATGCGACTCGCAACATGGATTCAGAGTAAATCGCTCTGTCAATACTAGACTAACTTGTTAACCCACGCTAATAACATTTCACAATTCTTAGACAAAGGTAAGCAGGTCGATGTGGTTTACTTAGATTTTAAAAAAGCATTCGATAGAGTCGATAATGATGTGTTGTTGCGAAAGCTCTGTAGCATTGGTTTCTCAACCAAACTGCTCAAGCTTTTCGCTAGTTATATGCGTGATCGACAGCAGTTTGTGCAACATGGATGCTTTGTTTCAGCTCCATATCATACAAGGTCAGGAGTGAGCCAGGGCTCTATATTAGGCCCTCTTTTGTTCGGCATTATGATAAATGATTGTTCATAACAGAACAATATGTTCAGCCTTTTTGTACCGATGTGTCTTATTGCTGTCTATGATGGAATTAAGACAGTATGTATATATAGAAAAAAAAAGACGATGTAGTAGCGAGTTGGTGTGTTTTCTCAATAAATATACGAAGTTTAGTGAGTTGTTTTAGTCCTGGGCACCCAGGAACCAGGGGAAGATTGTCCGGGACATAAAAAATGGTCCTTCGAGTAT
Organism: Eudonia mercurella; assembly: GCA_963082485.1. Classification (NCBI taxonomy): domain Eukaryota; kingdom Metazoa; phylum Arthropoda; class Insecta; order Lepidoptera; family Crambidae; genus Eudonia; species Eudonia mercurella. The sequence goes on along the minus strand of OY720052.1, from coordinate 6,017,535 downwards.
AAAATATGCAAGAATATAATAAATATTAATTGAAATGTGGTCAAGATTGAAGTGACAGTTAAAATAAAAGAAAAATTTTCATGTGAAAATATTCATAACAAGATTTTGTAGAAGAGAGTTGATACAAGTTGGAGAGAGTTGAATTGATAAGAAGGAAGGTTTAAAATTCAGTTATAATATTATAAAATATACACGTAAATATTTCAATATCAAAATTAAATTTTTGACGTTTGGTTTGGCATCAAAGTTTCGAACATGACAAAAATTTCATAACTACAGTTTGTGCGTTCGGATGTATGCACGCAAGAATAAAGCAGTGGTGTTTTTCGTGAGAGGCGAGGGCCGTTGGTGCAGCGGTTTCTTCGTCGGTGCAGTATTAAACGCGTTCTGCAGTTGAGCGTGTTCCCGAAGAACGTCGCCGTCGCTGCGAAACTGTCACACGTCAAATATCTTTAATTTCGAGATAATAGTATTTTAAGTTTTAGTTTTGTGTATATTTATATAGTTACTAGTTGTGGTTGTTGTATTACAAAGTGGATAGTTGTCATTTTAAATTTGTGGATAGGATTTCACGTGTAAAAATGTCTCAATTGCCAGAATTAATAGCCTCTCGGGGTTACGTTAAAGGGTCTATAAGCCGAATTCAAAAGTTTTGCTTAGCCGCCGATTTTGATTCCGCGTCGATACAAGCGCTTAGTGAGAAAAAGTTTCGGCTAATCAAAGCTTTTGAGGATTATGAAAAATATAATAGAGAGATATTATTCCTTGACCCAAGCGATGCCGAACAGTATGAGGTTGTGGAAGACAAAAGAGACAACTGCCTTGAGCTGATAAACACTCGTTTACAAGGCAGTGTGCAACAAGCCAACTCAGGATCCCAGGTAGGAAAGTTTAAAAAACTACCTACTGTTCATATTCGAACATTTGATGGTTCATCTATCATGGATTATTATCCTTTTGTAAATATGTTTAAATCTGTGATCCATGCAGATAGTAATTTAAGTCGGTGTGAAAAACTATATTATCTGCGCACATTTCTTGCAGGTGAGGCATTAGACCTCATAAAAAATTTATTGTTGACGGATGAGTCCTACGACGCAGCGTTAAAGTTGCTGGATGACCGGTATAATAATATACCACAAATTGTAAATTTTCATGTTAATAGTATATTAGACTTGCCAAATTGTACAAAATGTACAGCACCTGCATTGCGCAATATTGTGTCCACAGTGAATGTGCACCTTGTTGCACTAAAAAATTTAAATGAAAAGGTAGAACATTGGGGCACAATCTTAGTTAATGTCCTGTCCAAAAAGGTAGATTCATACACTATTCGCGGATTTCATCTAGAACGCGAAATGAAGCAAGTACCAACTTTAAGTGAATTTCTTACCTTCTTGGAGAAGCGTGCCATAGCTATGGAAGCCACAGCTGAGGAGAAGCCTCAAAAGCCAATGAGGCCTTCGGTTAATGCCGCAGTTGCTTCTGGGGTATCATGTAAGTACTGCCAGGACAGTCATAGGATTTATGAATGTATGCAATTTAAAATGCTTCCTCCTAAGGAGCGATTTGTGTTTGTTGATAAACATCAATTGTGTAAGTTGTGCCTAAATAGTCACAGAGGACGGTGCATGTTGAAGCTGAAATGTGCGACCTGTCATCAGTCGCACAATACTTTATTGCATTTGTCTGCTAAATATAATGTGACAAATGATAAGCCCAATAAAGTTCCCATTCAGAATATAAAAAAGGACTTCAATTTAGATGTTAGTGAGTTGCCTGCCAAATCATCTCATGTGACTGCCAATACAACTGTAAAAGCACAGTCCCAAAGCATTTTATTGCCGACAGCCATGGTAAGATTAGTGAACAGTGATGGTACTGTTACACAAGCCAGGGCTCTTTTAGATTCTGCTAGTCAAATTTCCTTCATATCAGAACACTTGTTAAAGCATGTAAATAGTTATGTTTATAAAACAGATGTGTTAGTTACGGGAGTTTGTGATGGCACAAATAATGTCTCTAAAAGGGCAGAGGTTGTTGTCTATTCCGGTGTGAGTGATTTCAAAGTCAATGTTTCTTGCTGTGTGACCAAAAATATCACCTGCCCACTTCCACAGCAGACATTTGATATCTCTCAATTTAATATTCCTTCTCATGTCAAATTGGCGGATGAGCTTTTCAATGAAACTGATGAAATTTCTCTGTTACTCGGATGTGACATATTCTTTCAGGTCCTCCAACGTGAATCGTTTCCGCTGACGCCTTCAGGTCCTTTCTTGGTAAATACCAAATTTGGTTATGTTGTGGCCGGGACGCTGCCAGTTTCTGCTGGCAAGATTTCATCATGTAACGTTTGTGTTACGGCTCAAGGTAACCCTTTAAAAAAGGCAGTAAAGTCTACTTTACTGTCACACTACGATTCTTTGAATATCGACGAAACTATGTCCAAGTTTTGGGAGTGTGAAAAAGTTCCTGATGTCTTAAAAGAGGTTGGTACAGAGCACCAGTTAGCGGAACAGATTTTTCAAGAATCTGTCAAACTGGAAAATGATAAGTTTACAGTCGCCTTGCCTGTAAAAGTTGATCTTGAAAATTTGAATTTAGGTAATTCCTTTGACAGTGCTTTGCAACGATTTTTTAATTTAGAAAAAAGGTTCCTAAGGGACGTAGAATTGTATAATAAATATAAGAAATTTATACATGATTACATTGAGCAAGAACACGCAAAATATTTTGACATCTCAAAGTATGACTTAAATTCTGGAAAAGTAATGTTTTTACCCCATCATCCAGTAATCAATCCCAATAGTAAAACGACTCCTGTTCGGGCCGTTTTTGATGGTGGTGCCTCTACAAAAAATAATATGTCTTTAAATGACATACTTTTGAATGGCCCGGTTGTTCAACGGGACCTTTTCGACATTCTGATTTTATTCAGAACCTTTAAATATGTGCTTTTGTGTGATATTAAAGCTATGTATCGGCAAATCCTCATTGAGGAAAAGTATTGCTGTTTACAAAATATTCTGTGGCGTGATTCTCTGGACCAATCGGTGAAATGCGTTCAGTTACAGACTGTAACTTATGGTTTAAAGAGTTCGGCATTTTTAGCCACTAGATGTTTAGTGGAGCTTGCTCAGAGGTATAAGGATCAATATCCTTTAGCGTCTTTTGTGCTTTTGAACACAAGTTATGTTGATGACATACAATGCGGAACGAATGACCTTGATGAGCTTATTAAAATGAAAAAGCAGTTGATTGAGCTTATGAAGCTGGCCAGTTTGTCTCTTCATAAATGGTGCTCTAATCACAAGGATATTTTACAAGATGTTCCACTGGAGTTGCATCAAATAGATAGTAGAAGTTTTGATAAAAATAATGAATATGTCAAAACCCTCGGTTTGACTTATGACGTCAATGCTGATGTATTAAATATGAAGTGTCCTGTAAAGGAAGTTCAACCAAGGTATACTAAACGTCAAATGCTTAGTTTTATCAGCAAGTTTTTTGACCCTTTGGGTCTTTGTGGTCCTGTTCTGGTTCAGGCTAAAATCTTGATGCAACAGGTGTGGTATTTAGAAAATATGAAATGGGATGATTATTTGCCTGATGAACTTAATAAAAAATGGATTGAATTTGCTAATAGTTTAGTACAAATGTCTTGTTTATCTATAATCAGAAATATTAATACTCAGCAGGTGCGAAGCATGGAGCTTGTAGGTTTTTGCGATGCTTCAAATTTAGCCCACGGCTGCTGTTTGTACTTGAGAGTGATAGATGTTAATAACGAAGTTTAGTGAGTTGTTTTAGTCCTGGGCACCCAGGAACCAGGGGAAGATTGTCCGGGACATAAAAAATGGTCCTTCGAGCCGGATGATATATATATATATATATCTTTTATGTTCAAAATCTCGCATCAATCCCAAGAATAAAAGCTTAAGCATTCCGAAGTTAGAGTTAAATGGCGCCTTATTACTGGCGATTCTGGCTCGGAAGGTTCACACTGCCTTGTCTTTAAAATACACGGTAAAGACTTACCTCTATACTGATTCAATGATTGTGTTGGCTTGGTTAAAAATATTACCTGTTAAGCTTAACATGTATGTTGGTAATCGGGTTGATAGAATTAATAAGCTGGCTTTAAATTTTGAATGGCGTTATGTAAACACTAATGTTAATCCCGCTGATTTACTTTCCCGGGGCATCGAACCCAAGGCTTTAGAAAAATGCAGTTTATGGTGGTATGGGCCTCCGTACTTATTAGATAAAGATTATTGTCATGGAACAATAAATTGTGATATATTGAAGGATGGTTTGCCAGAACTGAAGCCCATGTCAAAGATCTGCACCACATGTGTGGAAACGAATTCGTTTCATGCTTTCATGTCAAAATTTTCTAATATTGGTAAATTAACTAGAATTGTGTCTTATATCCTTAGATTCGTTTTCAACTGTAAAAATAATTATTCTGAAAAAAGGCAGGGACATCTGTTTCCTTATGAATTGAATTCTGCTTTGCGGCTTATAATAAAGTGTGACCAAAGAGTTTGTTTTGAAGATGACATCAAAAAATTAAATTGCAGTTTGCCTTTAAAATCAAGTTTAAGTAAATTAAATCCTTTTTTGGATTCTCATGGTTTGCTGCGTGTCGGTGGCAGGTTGCAAAATGCAGACATGCCATTTTCCCAAAAGCATCCTATTATTTTGCCCAAGGGTTCTCATATTACAAGAATTATCATTCACAAAGAACATCTTAGGTTGCAACATGCTAGTAATACTTTGCTTCTAAGCAGTTTAAATCAGCAATATTGGATTATGAATGCAAATAGAGAAATAAAAGCTGTTTTGCATAAATGTATCAAATGTTTTATTTTGAAGGCAAAAAATGCAACTCAATTGATGGGGTCTTTGCCTCTTGATCGGGTTAATATGTCTCGGCCGTTTCAAATAGTTGGCACAGATTATGCCGGCCCTTTCTACGTAAAGCAAACTCGTATTAGGAACCCTGTAATAACTAAAGCTTACGTTGTAATTTTCGTTTGCTTTGTAACTAAAGCCGTTCATGTTGAATTAGCATCTGACATGACAACTAACACGTTTCTGGGGTGTTTAAAAAGGTTCATATCTCGTAGGAATAAACCTACTAAAATATATTGTGACAACGCGGCTTATTATAAGGGTGCTGAAAATGTTCTTAAGGAACTGTATGATTTACAGAATTCCATGAATCACCAAACCTCTGTGTTAAATTATACCTCTTCAGAAAGAATAGCTTTCCATTTTATTCCTTCTTATTCCCCAGTTTTTGGTGGTTTATGGGAAGCTGGTATTAAAAGTGTAAAATATCATATGAAACGTGTTATTGGTAATGTAGTGCTCACCTATGAGGAGTTGTACACAGTATTGGTACAAATTGAAAGCATTTTGAATTCTAGGCCATTAACTCCAATGTCTAGAAATCCTGATGATATGACCTACCTTACTCCTGGGCACTTCCTTACCGGTGAGTCGTTATCTTCTTATCCGGAAACGGATCTTACAAATGTTAATATTGGACGATTAAGTTTTTGGAAACAATGTGTTCAATTGCAGCAACATTTTTGGCAGCAATGGCACAAGCAGTATTTAGTTATGCTGCAGAGTAGACCTAAGTGGAGAAATGAATCTCCTAATATTAAGATAGGTTCTTTAGTTTTATTAAAAGAGGATAATGTGTCTCCTTTGTGTTGGCCGGTGGGTCGAATTGTAGATGTTCAACCAGGTAAGGATGGCAAAGTCAGAGCCTTGCATGTCAAGACCGTAAAGGGTTTCATTGTTAAGACAAGTATAGTGAAAGTTTGTCTCCTGCCAATTGATTATGATTGAAAGTTGTATTTTTGTTGTTACAACAAACTTGTTTAATTTAGGCCATTGTGCGTCAATACATTTGTTATTTTTTTTTACTTTTAGTTAGGCCCCCAATATGTTCATAACAGAACAATATGTTCAGCCTTTTTGTACCGATGTGTCTTATTGCTGTCTATGATGGAATTAAGACAGTATGTATATATAGAAAAAAAAAGACGATGTAGTAGCGAGTTGGTGTGTTTTCTCAATAAATATACGAAGTTTAGTGAGTTGTTTTAGTCCTGGGCACCCAGGAACCAGGGGAAGATTGTCCGGGACAATGATCTCGAAGCCGCCCTTAAACATACGAAGTGTCTGCTGTATGCCGACGACTTGAAGTTGGTATGTGGGCTTGAACAAACTGGTGATTCTAGATATCTACAAGAAGACGTCGATGCAGTGTTTGAATGGAGTCTTTCCAACAAGCTGCTCTTCAACATGTCTAAGTGTTGCACTATGACTTTCAGCCGCGCGCGTGTGCCGTTTCATACTCAGTATTTGCTAGGTACGGAGCCTATAGTTAGAGTCAATACTGTTAAGGACCTGGGCGTTACTTTTGATACGCGTCTAAACTTTCATGAGCACTTAAAGGCACTCGCTGCTGACTCTTATCGTAGGTTAGGCTTTGTTCTCCGGAATGCCCGTGAATTCCAAGATGCTGGCGCTATAAAGATAGTATACACCGCTCTCGTAAGGAGCAAGATTGAGGCGGCGTCAATTGTATGGCATCCATATGAGAGTAGTTACGCTTTGCGACTTGAGAAGATCCAAAAGGCCTTCTTAAGATTCTATTACAAAAAACTTTTTGGATATTATCCTTTTCTGTACCCCACAATATTTTTACTTGGTGCGCTTGGTTTCAACTCTTTAGAGGCAAGGCGTAACTACCATCTACTAACGACTGCCTGTCAGATATTGCGCGGTGTATCTGACTGCCCGGAATTGGTGGCCCAAGTGGTGAGACTATCCGTTCCCGAAGTACCCAGGTACTCTCTAAGACCCCGTAGTCACAGCCTACTGGCTGTGCCCCGGGCGCGCACTGTGGCGCACACTAACTCTCCTCTCATTCGAGCATTAAAATTGTTAAATGAGCTTCTGGTATCATCACCATTGTGTGATTTGTTTGCTGACAGATGGAGGGAAGTGTGCAGAGAATGTCTGAGGTATTGTGAGATGATTGATAGTGTAAGAATTAGTACTATATAATACATTATTAATATGATTATTGTTATTATTTTGTAATTATTATTTTTTACTTTAACTTATAAATCTATTTTTTTTTTTCTTTTTTCTTTTGCTGTTGTTTTTATTGTAGTATTTACAATAGAATAACAACATTTTTTGATATTTTTTTTGTATAGCATAGCGTATTGGTGTCATACTGTAATGTAGTGTTATTATTTACATAAATAAATAAATAAATAAATAAATAAATGATGTTATCACAGTGTTCTTCAGCGACTTCTGCCAGCTCAGCTCCATCCCCACGACACGTTCGTGTCGTGGCTACGCCGGCAACATCAGCTCGCCAAGTTAGTCCCAAATATCATCATTATTCATCATCCATCCTTCCTCAGCTCCTTAATCCTACAACTCCCGTCGTTGTGTCAGACTGCCTTTCCGGCAGCCGTTATTGGTTGCATGGCTATTATTTCGGCAATATACACATATTACCAAACATTCCGCATAATAATGTTATGTTACTGGACACAACCAATCATTGTGGGGATGGATCTTTGGGGTGGCTTTTGGACGTCTTTTGGCTGCGGCGATGATGATGATGATGATGATGATGATGATGATGATGATGATGATGATGATGATGATGATGATGATGATGATGATGATGATGATGATGATGATGATGATGATGATACATGATTTTTAAAGTTAGTTTAGTTAGTTTATTTTACGTAACGTTTAAAGTTTACTTTATTAAATATTTATAAAATACAGGGAAAAAATTAAATGCCTACCCGACCCAGCCAGGAATTGAACCTGGGTCTTCCGCAATCCGGGCGGCTGCACTGACCATTATGCAACCGGGAAGGCTGACGTAAGCAGGCATTTAATTTTTTCACTGTATTTTATAAATATTTAATTCAGCTCAGTGTAGCAGTTAGCAATTAAAAATAAAAAGTAAAATTTACTTTATCGTTTTCTACAGTGAATTTCTTGGCGTCGGGCCACGCGTCCGGTATAAGTCCCAGGATCATGTCCCGCTTGAGGTCGAGAACGTGCTGCCTCTTGGCTGCCATGAATGCTCTGAAAAATCAACATCCTATTACAAGGCGGAATTAGTGCACAAGGCGTGCTCTACCAGTCAACCATTTTTAAACGAACTTTTTATTGGACAGTAGAAAACTCGTCAACTATTAAAATCTATTAAACGCTCTAGCTGAGCTTGTTGTTATTCATATTTATAATCATATTCATATTCATATTCGTATATTCATATTCATATTCATTTATTCACCATAAAATAACAATAAGTACATTAAAAGTGGGTGTAAAATGTTGTTTGTTACAAATTTACCTTTTCAAGACACTACAAGGCTTGTAAATCATGTAAGATTTATTTTTCTTTTTTGAAGGGTACTGGACAAAATGTTTTAGGTTTGCAAGTAGGTATTATATTAATACTAATAATCCATTGTCTCTCCTATTAAAAATAGTCATTATGAGCGACTATGATAAAACAGTATTAAATAAATAGCAATAGCAACATACTAGGCGACGGCATTCAACTTTTAAAAAAAAATCTCTATCAGGGTTTGAAAATAATAAGATAACAACACAGCTTGAATCGTAAGTATCCGACAGTGTACCATCATATTTTTTTTTACATAAATGTTTAACATAAATGAATGATGAATGAATAATGAATGAATGAATGAATGATAATTGAATGGTGAATGAATGATTAATGCATGATTAATGTACAAATTAATGATGAATGAATCATAAATGAATGAAGAATGAATAATAAAAAATTATGAATGAATGATGAATTATTAATGATGAGTGCTCGAACCTGTAAGCTTTCTGTATGAGCTGGGCTGCGATGATCCTCAGCTCCAACGGCGCCGGCTCTATGTTGGCTGCGAAGTATGTCCTCCTTCTAACGCACTGAGCTTTGAAGTCCACCACGAAGAATTGTCTGCGGGAATAGAACAGACGGCCTAGAAAAGTGGAACAACGCTAACAGAATAGAAATGGAATAAAAGAATAGACTAAGTTTTTTTTTATAGTTAGCACGGCCATCAGAGTGGAATGGCCACCCTGATGTTAAGTGGAAATGGAATCCAGACGCGAAGATAAACGCTGCAGCGTGAAAACAACACAGCTTTAGTCACCCTCACTCTGCTGGCCCACAAGGTGCCTCTTCACGCCTCGTTTGAAGTTTGTTTGTCGTAGTCAGATTGTGCAGGCGTGAGTACATACATGAGTTTTTTGCTGATTGCTTCAAACGGTATTTACAGCGTCACCGGACTTTTTTGGGGTCGGCGAGAAACTTAAAGGGTTCCTCAAGCCGTGTGAAACGAAACACCGTCAGATGTTTTCTATAGAGAATGGCATTAAGCAAGCGTGTCCCCGCTCCCTACTAGATTCCCCAAGGTTTTCGAATTATAGATAGGTATAACTTTTTGACCTTTGTCCAGCAGTGGACGTCTTTCGGCTGACAAAGACAAAGACAAAGACTTTTATTCGCATAAAACATGGTACATAAGTTCAATGTATTTACATTGAAGTCCACACATTTCACCAGAAACTGGTAAGCAAAAATAAAATTAAAGAAATAAAATTAAAATTAACATTTCCAAACTATTATTAATTAAATTTAAGTTATTAATATTAATAAATATTAAGTAGACTCAATTCAAAATAGCAAATTCAATTTTAACAGTTGAAGTATTCAAATTCAAATTCAAATTCAAAATCATTTTATTCAGTTTAGGCTACAAGTAGCTCTTGTGAATGTCACTATGCCATCGGTTCGTAAGTCTACTCTGGGCGGGAGATCATGTACTGAGAAGAACCGGCAAGAAACTCGGCAAGTGTCCAGCTCTTTTCTCCCTTTCAGCGTCAAAAATATTGGAAAATGCCCTATCATAGCAGGACACTTTCCATTACAAATAAACACAAAACATACTTATAGAAGACAACCACAACATGTAAAAAAAATAAAAAATAAAAAATAAAAATTCTAGATTAACAAATTTACATCAGGCAAAAGTTTCGTTTAGAGAATAAAAACATTCTTCAATGAGCCGTTTTTTAAGTTTGGGTTTGAACATGGTCACCGGTAGCATCTTAAGCTCTTCTTAAGCTGAGATGGTGATGAAGATGATGATGATACTTTACTATTTTATTACCTGAATCTTTCATGTCGCTGTATTATGCAGGCCTGTATAAATTCTTCAGATATAACTGTGTGTTCACTCGGCGGTATTGAAACTGAAAATTCAATACATACGAGATATACATACATACATTAACACGCAGAAGAAATAAGTAGACAGGGCATCAATATCAACAATTTTGAGTAAACTCGCCGTTAGTGACCTCGACGCTACATTTAGCATCATCTATAAAGGGCTCCGAAGTAGAATTGGAGACTAAATAAAAAATCTGCAGATAGTAAGCTTTATAAATATCGCACATATAGTCAACCTCCCTCGAAACCTCTTGTCTGAGTGGTAGAGCCACGCTGCGTTGCATGCAGCACGAAATGAGCCGGCTCGCCCGGCGTAATACCACCCTTTCAGAGAATATCGGCGTGAAACAATGGCACTCGTTGCTGTTGTGTTTCGTCCGGTGAGTGAAAGTACCGAAGGCCCATCTGCCACCCCTCCCCCCTCCCAATTCCTACTCCCTCCTCAAGATCCAACTCCTTACAAAAACACAAATCTTGAAAAAATTTCCACGAGCAGGATTTGAACCTGCACCCTTCTGACATTCCGGGTCAGGTGCTCTTCCAATTGAGCTATCGTCAACTACCGTCATTAACATCCGATCATAATATTTTAATGACGGTAGTTGTTGACATTGAATGGGCGCCTTTGGCTTACAAAGTAAAAAGTGTTGAATAATTTCGGCGGGCTGGTTAGAACCACGATAGCTCAATTGGAAGAGCACCTGATCCGGAATGTCAGAAGGGTGCAGGTTCAAATCCTGCTCGTGGAAATTTTTTCAACATTTGTGTTTTTGTAATTTGTTCGCAACAAAATTTGCTTTAAAAATCATTTTGAACATTTTATCCAACTCCTTCCTCAAGGCCGGCATCGCATCTGCGATTACTTTGGTTTTGCGGGTGTCCATGGGCAGCGGCGATTACTTCCCATCAGGTGACCCACCTGCTCGTTTGCCTCCTAAAAAAAAGAAAACGGCATCTCGGCACACCTCGGAACAGTCCGAGGGCAGCTATTGCGAGATTCCGTGTCTATGTTGGCGTTGTTCAAGCCCGTTTGTTTTAAGCTAACTGTCTCCTTAATTTTTGTCTTAACCACGAGACCACGAAAAAAATAAAGCTACCTGTTTTTTTGTTTAAGGGGGTGCCGCGCGGAATTTCGAAAATTTACGTGTTTTTAAGACACTGGTGCTAGGCGCTGAATTGGTCATATACATTAAAAGGACTAGTGTAGGTTAGCTTGATCTTTTCACAAGGTTGTCTTGTAATTTGAAACAAATACCCAGAAACTGCATAAACAATACGTAATAGTAATGATATCTAAAAACTTATTTCTTCAGAAACTTTTGTAAATATAGCACAAATGGAACAACGATCCGACATCAAAATGTTTGTATTGATATTCCGCAGGCCACTGTTGTCTTATTTTTCAATAAAAAAATATGAATATGAAAATATTAAGACTTTTATTATTTTTTACCCAAACGCCTATGATTTTACGAAAGTAAACATTGCTCTAATTAAATCACCAGCCTACTCTGTACAGATAGTAGTGTGCGTGCGTATTCGTAGTCGTGCTCCGTTGTCACACCACTGCCACACGCGCCGCTCGCTCGCTATCATAAAGAAACAAAGAGTACTCTGTGAAAGAAACTTGAAACTCGCAGTTTTGCGTCCGCGCTGCAACCCCTTAAACGCGCTTATCTCTAGTACTACCAGTCGAATTTGAGAAATTCTTTATGCATTGATAGCCCAAATTTTGTGAATTGCTATATTAGAGCCACCGCAGACATGCTACTTTTAGCATCGGCGATCGGCGATTCAGTCGCTTTTTAGAAGCTGAATGCAGCGACCCCACATTCCACACCGCACACTTAAAAACGCCAAACGCGGCGATTGAGTCGCTTTTCGGAAGCTCGACACATCTTCTGAACGTTACACTCCACACACATTCGGATGCCCGGTCGCATCGATTTGCATTGAGTTGCCGATCCAGCATCGGAGCTGTCGCTAAAACGCGCGATTACAATACCGCGTCCTAACCGAATGCATGAAGTCGCGAAATCGCATCGATAAGAATAGATAAGATACGATAAGAATCTCACGATTTTACTGCGATTGAACGCAGAGAGTCGCCAAAAGTCGCAAAATCGCTGATCGCCGATGCTAAAAGTAGCATGTCTGCGGTGGCGCTTATATATATGCTATTTTAACATTACGCTACGAACAGAGCAAAAATAACAGAAAAAACGTTATTACGAATTACTAGCGTATTCAAGCCCCCCTCTAAATTCCACTACACATTTGCAGAATACACTAAACTTGCACACTAGTTTAGGCCCAAGACACCGTACTCGTAGAACAAGGGAACGATGAGCCGGTTCACACGCGCTCTATACCAGGTACAGACGTGTACCTGGGCGCTTTTCCCCACCACCACGGCCCGGCCAACCCGAGCCGAGGTCCGAGCCTTTAGAGGTGTTCTCGGGTTGTTCCGCTCTCCGATCCGATCCGAACCCCTCGGAGAGTCTAGTAGGGCACGGGGACACGCACTAGTGCGTGATGCCGTGGTATAAATTAACAGCATCATGATAACTACCACTCTCTTCTTCCTCTTCCGATAGCGACTCTTCTTTTTGGGTGAAGGCCATGTCCATGTCTGATGTCTGCAGCAATGCCCTCGACATCTCCTTTGGTGGTTTAGGTTTCTTTTCCTGTGTAAAAATAAAACATTGTATTTTACACCTACTTTCCTACTAAATAAGAATTAATGTTGAATGAGGTAGCAGCGTCCCATCATTGGATTTATATCTTACTAGCTGTGCCCCGCGGTTTCACCCGCGTTAATAGTCATAGCGTGATGTAATATAGCCTATAGCTATCCTCAATAAATGGACTATTCAACACAAAAATAATTTTTCAATTCGAACCAGTAGTTTCTGAGATTAGCGCGTTCAACCATACAAACAAACAAATTCTTCAGTTTTATAGTGACAAGTTGTGTCTTAAATTTTAGGAGCGGAACGACCCGAGGGCGCCTCTATACCTCGGCTCAGGTTGACCGGGTCGTGGGGGTGACCCGCGTAGAGGTTTACGGCCTGTTCTCCCTGTATTATTTCCATCCAAAGGGAACCCGTGCCCCAGCAGTGGGGACATTAAAAAAGCTTTTTTTTAAATATTTTACGGGTAAGCACAGTGCCTTGATCTCACCTGATTTTAAGTGATGAATAGTGATGATAAGGCCAATGATGGAAGCGCACTTCACCCGGGATCCTCAACTAGTGAGACACTGGCTCTCTTATCTCTAGCGGCCAGAACAGAACAATGCTACAAACATTGATGTTATGGCGACATATTTAGATAAGATGGTGGTAGCTAGCCAGGCAGACAAACAAGCCCTAACACCAACCAAACCGAGTAGCTGGGAACCTGGGACCTCTGGGTCTAAACCGGTGGTCTTAACCACAAGACCACAGAGGCGGTAACTGGTGATATGGTGAAGTGATGATACTTACTCGCCTCTACCGTTGCCGCGTCCAGGTACATGTCTTTACTTGGATAACAGGGAGTGTCATCGTACCTTTCTTCTACGAGTGCGTTGTCTTGGGCCTAAGCGAGTGTGCTGTTTAGTGTATTCTGTAAATGTGTAGTGGCATTTGAAGATCGGGCGGGTTCCACCATGGTGGTTAGATGACCTAGTCCAAGTGCCTGGCAAGGAATGGATGAGTGCAAAGTAGCGTGCGAGAGAAGTGCGTATCCTTAATGAAAATAAAAAATGCAGTGCCAACCTTCTTAGGTGGTGCATTCTTTCTCTTGATGGCTTCTGCCCACATCCTCTGGAGTATCAGCTCGCTCGAATTTTCTCGGCATTCCAGAGGGAAATGGTATGGGACCACAATCTGTAAAAGAAATAGTTTAGACCGGAGATAGTTTTTAAGTTTTTTTGACCGCTTGCTGATCGCCTCAGGCTGCATTTAAAGCGTCACCAGACTTTTTTTGACTTTAAGAGCTCGAGCGCGCGAATACCAGACACAATAGAATTTTAATTGTTATCGGCCACCTGGTGGTCGATCGACGCTCAAGGGGTTAAGAAATTCATCTCTAATTTATATATTTAATAAAAGTTTATATCGCTGCTTTAATTCGATAGTGGCACATCACCAAATCTTTTATTATATTTTATTTTTATTTTTGTTTTTGTTACAGTTCAAAGCAAAACCTTTTTTATATTATAGATAGCATAGTTGATAGTGCACCTGACCCGGCATAGTCATGGGGTGCGGGTTAAATAGACTTTCATAATAATAGGACTAATTTTATGGTATTAATCCATGATAATAATAAAAGGTTTATGTTTTCTTCGTTACCTGTATATTGTCAGGTGTTAACTTCGTCTGTATCAAAGCTCCGTCAACGTAGATATAATCATTCACAATAAGATGCACAAGTTCATTACGAAGTTCGTAAATCCTGAAAATAAAACTTTTCTCTTCATTTCCGTATCTTGTAAGTGCGTCCTTATTTAGTGCAAGTCTCTTCAAAGTAAATGAAGTCAAGAGCTAGATGAGAGTTTTTTTTTATACGTAGCACGGCAAATGACTCCATTTCACCTGATGTTAAGTGAATATGGAATCCAGATGCGACGACAACTGGTGCAGCGTGAAAACAACGCAGCATCAGTTACCCTCACTCTGCCGGCCCACAAGGTGCCTCTTCACGCCTCGTTTAAAGGACCCCATATCATAGGAAGGAGGGAAAACGTGAGCTGGCAAACTATTCCATGCTTTGGAGGTGCGACAAAAAAACGAGTCACCAAATTTCTTTGTGCGCGACGGAACATTTGAGACAGTGAAGCGGTGACTCCGGAGAGCAGCACGTGTACTTCTATGGAGGAAGGGAGGAGGTGGGATCAGGTCAAAGAGTTCTTCAGAGCACTCGCCATGGTATAAGCGGTAAAACACGCTGAGTGACGCAATATCTCTAAGCAATTGCAGAGGATTCAAGAGCATTTGTGACTTCTGCGTTTTGCCGATAATGCGTACAGCGATGCAATTTGTCCAAGGCATCGAGAAGGTACTTTGCGGAACCGTCCCAGATGTGCGAGCAATACTCCACGCAAGACCGTACCTGTGTCTTGTACAGAAGGCACAACTGGTCAGGCGTAAAGAATCGCCGCACCCTGTTCAGAATACCGAGTTTTCGTGAGGCTGTTTTGATCACGGCTTCGATGTAGTCCCTTTGGTTCAGATCGCAGCGAATCGTCATACCGAGCATGTTGATACTGCTCTGCAGGTTTAGAGATGTACCCTGAAGAGTAGGAAGGGGAAGGAATGGTGATTTTTTTTGCCGTCAACTGTGCGTTCTTGTGTTTTCTTGGCAATAAAAAACAAGATTATTGGAGCCCCATTTAGATATGAAGTCCAATACCCGATTGAGCTCAATGACAAGATTCACAAGTAGCCGCGGATCATGCTCAGTGGCGCTGGCGTCCACTTGGAGAAGCCTATGTCCAGCAGCGGACGTGTGTAGGCTAATGATGATGATGATGATGATGATGATGAAATGAAGTCAGTAAAATCAACAGCCTTTATACTGTTCCACTGCTGGCCAAAGGTCTCCATTAGGAAAATCAAGTCATCACACTATACTATAACTCGGTCCTTCTCCCAAAGGGTAGTCAAAGCATCGAATCACCAATTTTGAGTACCTATACCCGCCATTAGTGACCCGACGCCATTTTTAACTCGTATAATGTGGTGGTATACATAAATTTAAAATGGAGCTCGATGGCGCAGTGGTTAACGCGCCCGGTCTGCGAGTGCTGAGGTTAAGCAGCTTTCGCAAAGGCCGGTCATCGGATGGGTGACCAAAAATTTATCATCTCGAGCTCCTCCGTGCTTCGGAAGGCACGTAAAGCCGTTGGTCCCGGCTGCATTAGCAGTCGTTAACAACCGCCAATCCGCACTGGGCCCGCGTGGTGGTTTATGGCCCGTTCTCCCTATCCATTCATAGGGAAGGCTCGTGCCCCAACAGTGGAGACATAAAATGAGCTGATGATGATGATGATGATGATGAAGCCTGTCCCTACCCTCTTTCCATTTTGTTCTACCAGCAAGCAAGCATGGCTCAACAAGAGACCAATCTTTTAGTTGGGAGTCAAGGTCGTATCGTCATCTCCTTATTGGCTGCCGCGACGTCGTTATCAGTTTTATGGGACCTATTCAGTAGTTACCTCGACCCACCGTTCTACCTACATGCGACAAATATATCCTGCTGAGTCTACTGTATTATAGGTACTATGAGGTTATGAGCCATCACTTTCCTACTGCAGGCAAACCCCCTTCTACTCTTATAGTCATTTTAAGAACCACCCGTTTTAGAAACACGCTGATAATGTCCATCATGTAGGACATCCGTTGCGTCAGGTACGTGTCGTACATTTTGTTGATGACGTTGAAGTATTACAGGTCTTTGTTACAATACTAACTATACTATACTAAAATACTATACTATACCATGCTATACTAAGAGCTATTACTTTCTCACTGCAGGGTAAAGGCTTCCGTCCCTTGTCTCTATACTTATTATTTTTTATTGTTATTTAGATTTTATAGCCTTTACCCTGCAGTGAGAAAGTAATGGCTCTTAGTATTGCATGGTATAGTATAGTATTTTAGTAACATAAGCCTTCACAGGCTGTGAAGGCTTATGTTGAGTAAATGATTCGATTTTGACTTTGACTTTAGACTTTCTTGTATCCTTGTTCTTATATTGGTCATTATGAAGGACAAACCGTTTTTGAAACACGCTGATAATGTCCATCATGTAGGACATCCGTTGCAACTGCACACTGTTCAGGTACGCGTCGTACATTTTGTTGATGAGGTTGCAATATTGGCCGTACATCCTGCCGAGCACTTCGGCCGGCAAGTGTCGCTCTTTGACGCGCATACCCTTGGCTGTCTTGTTCTGTACGGTAAATAGTTAAAATAATTAAGAAATTAAATTAAGTCAGTGTTACAATTGATGAGTATTGGTTTAACCCGTCCCGCGCTGTAGGTATAATTAGCGGGCCACCTTACGTACGACCGTGCGTACATATGGCGCGCGAGGACTTAACCACCATGCTTGCTAAAAGGTTTAGGCGCAATCCAAGGCATCTATCATCTATCTATCTCAGCCAGAAGACGTCCAATGCTGGACAACGGCATCCCACAAGGGACTCCAGAACGACCGGTTTTTGCTGCTCGCATCCAGCGGCTTCCCGCGACCTTTACCAGATCTTCGGTCCACTTTGTTGGATAATAAGTAATTAAAGTAATTCTTATAAGGAAAACGCTATTGTTTTACTTTAATTAAACATCTAGTGACTTACAAATAAACAAAGAATAAACTCCGAATAGTTATTCCGTGTTTTGTTCCTGTCATGTAATCGTCATTTCAAATTAGAGTAAATGAGACAAATCACGGAATAACCATTCAAAGCTTTTTCTTTGTTTATTTGTATGACCCCTAGATTTTAAATAAATAGTGTTTTTCGAATTTGAAGCGAATCCTGATTTGAGTCCAGTGTATAACTCACTATTTGCATTCCTTTTGTTTGTATGCAGACAGAGAGCGCTGTTTCATGGTTGTAGACTGCTTAAGAGGGGGTATAAAGGTAAATCGCCAATCGTAGATTTGATTTTAACAATAGAAGATAAGCCACGATTTACCCGAAAAAAATATTATAGATACTACAGCATACTTAAAAGAGACTGGACTAAGTGAAAGCATAATATAATAAAATTTTATCGATAAAAAAAAATCGCGAACTTACGTCTACTTTTCAACTATTATCAATTTATTTTCAATTTGATGCATGTGACTGAGCCAATATTTTAACACATAATATCAAATTATATTACCAAGCGACCTTATTAGCGATTTGAAAAAATTATGTATATTTTACGAGTAATTAAACTAAAACTTATTCGGCGCTTACGACATTCTTATTCCGCGCAGAACGCTCCACAATCTGTCGCACCCCTGACTCGAGGCAACAGGCATGTTTTGTTTCATCGAACGTCGTGGTTTCTTATAGTTTTAAAATCAAATCTACGATTGGATACCCCCTCTTAATGAGCCTTCATCATCATCATCAGCCTACACTAGTCCACTGCTGGATATAGGTCTCTCCAAGTGCACGCCATCGAGCACGCGGCTACTCCCATCCAGTACCTACTTACGAAGATCGTCGCTGAAATGGGCCTCAAACTTTTTTATTTTCTGAAGACAATTGACAGGATTGCGGATGATAAGGTGAGCTTACCTGGATATCAATATCACTATCCACTAGAACTTGAGCTTCTGTCAGTATCTGCAGCCATTTGTTATGAGCTTCTATTTTTAAACCAAGATTGTGGGGTATCAGCACTGGAGGCATTTTGGATTACTCAACAGTTTGGCATCGATAATCTTGATTTCGATTGAACTGGAGATTTCAAAATTAAACGCTATAAAGGCTATATAAAGACTAAGAATTACTAATTAGGTACTAGATTTTTTTTATATCTTACGTGTAAACACAGTATAGGTTCATGGTGTTAAATCAATTGTATATTTTGTAAATTACGTGTGAGACCACCGTTCGATTCCCAGCGGGGGTACATGTTTGTGTTCTGAACTGAAGGAGGGCAAGCGTAAGCGTGGTGGTCACCTCCTCAGGTATAAAGATGTTCAGAAAAGGCATATGAAGAGGTGCAATATCGATCCGTCCAAGTGGGAGGGTTTGGCGGCGCAACGTTTGGAATGGCGCGGGTGTGTGAAGAGGCAAGTTCGTGTTTTCGAGGAGCAGCGTAAAACTACCCTCGATACAAAACGCGATGAGCTAAAGGCCCGGCAACCCGCGTCAGTTCATTATAATTATGCTGTTGGAGAGCTTACGTGCGTTCAGTGCGCACGCCAGTTTACTAAGAAGATCGGTTATGTTAGCCATCTTCGGGCGCACCAGCGCCGTGCCGACTAGGAGTCGAAGTAGTCGCCATGACCGAAATCGGTCGGACAAATCAATCACATGTTTGTGTACTCGATTTAGTTGGTGGTAGGGCTTGTTTGTCCACCTGGCTATACCACCATCTAATCTAAATATGTATGTCGTCATAACATCAATGTTTGTGGCATTCTAGTGTTCCTGCAGCTTCAGATATGAGCCACTTCCTAAGCAGATGAGGATTTCGGGCGCAGTACGCTTCCACCTTTGGCTTATCATCATTTTACACACTTTAACATAATGATCCAAACAGATCATCATCATCATCAGCATCAGCATAAACTAGTTCACTGCTGGACATAGGCTTCTCATTGAGATACTGAGCTCGATCTGCTGCTACTCTCACCCAGCTCTTGCCAGTCTTAGATCTAAATCTAAGTTGCCAGTCACCAAACTAGGTGCGACAATCTTCGCAAAGTAAAACAGATTGGATGGGCTATTTCTAAAACTTACTTCTGAGATTAGGTTTAATAGTTGTCCTTCATTGTTTCTGAATTTTATGTTGTACAGAAATTTTGATAAATTTAGAATTTTGGTAATAAAATAGGTACTACGATTTGGTCATGTCCAAAATTATTAAATTGACATTTAGTGTCATCATGACTTGTTGTGAGAGAAGTTTTTAAGAAAGAGTATTTATCTTTATATATATAAATCTTATGTGCATGTGTATGTTATTGAACACCTAAACGGCTGGACCGATAAGTGTCTGTGTGTGTTCAAGTGGATTCGAGAATGGTTTAGTTTTACTATTGGACCCGCCCCCCAACCGCCTAACTCTCTCGCTTTCGATCGCTTTGAAGGCGAGGCCCTCGCCTCGCTTTCTAATATAATATCGAAATATAATATCGAAAACTATGGCCTATAGCTTTCGATATTGCTTTCATATTGCTTTCGAAATGACAAGATGACGCCTCCTCCTCACCTCGCCTTCAAAGCGATCGAAAGCGAAAGAGTTAGGCGGTCGACCCCCCGGTAGAGATACGGGTGTTCTTAAGCGGACGAGTGATTTGTTTGTTGTGTTTTTTTTTTTTTTATGGCTTTGTGCGATTAGCACATTTAGCCAGTGTCAAAGTAATTTTTCTAACAAGTAATACATAAATAAACAATATTTCTTTTCTGTATGATGATGATGAATGATAATAGAAATGAGAAATGATATACCACCCAACCCCTCGAGTATCTCAGTAAAGATGGGGGCTTTACTAAGTCCTCGGGTGGACTTCTTGAGAGAATTTGAAAAGTGACGTTGCACTGTTTTGTTTCATTTGCCAACACTCATGCACACTCACGAACACTTAACGGTTAATAATCCACCATTATTTCACATTAATATTCGACATAACACAAATTTTAGAAAATAAAACGAAACTGCAAACATCACTCTTCACTTTCCCGCCAAGAAGTCGTTTGTTGTGTTGTCATGGAAACTGTCTACGTTTTTTGTTTTGTTGTCATGGAAACTGTCAAAGCGGTGCGAAGTCCGCCGGTCAGCTAGTATTATTATATTATAGGGTATATTATTTTCGTTGTGGAGATCCTTGGGGGAGGCCCTTGTCCAGCTGTGGACGTCTTTTGGCTGAGATGATGATGATGATGAGCTTATAATTTTATTATAAGCTCAGAATAATAATAGCTTTAGTTAATGTTTTGAGATTATAAGTCCCATGTCCATGGTACTGCCTGATTGGTCTATGTTACTGATTATGTACAAATGGTATGAAAAAACTTATATCTGCGACTTCGATTTTGTCGTCCGATACAATAAAATTATCATGACATGAAACGGAATCGACTCGCATTAAAAAAATTATATCAATTATTTTTTTTAATGTAAAACACACTTCTGTATAATTAGTAGAAACCACCCGGGACCCCAGAGCTAGCAGCTACTTGGGCAAGCGTATAAGCATTGCTATCCAACGTGGCAATGCCGCTAGCTTACTGGGCACTCTGCCTGATGGGGATGATTTGGGGCAATTTTTTTATTTATAGTTCGTTGTAGTTATAGTTTATAGTTTTTTATAAGTTTAATTTTAAGTAGTTTAATTATTATATTGTTAGAAACATCCAGTCAGGAGGCGGGGCCAAGTGGCTTACGTCACAGTGACGTAACATGACGTGGCGGCTTGGGTGGGGACGCGGCGCCTGATTGGCACAGGCGGAGCGGCTCCTCACTTTTTCGGCGGCGGTCGTTCGTGCTGGATGTGTTTTGCGTGGCTATTTGTTACTCATATTTTTTGTCGATTTGTGTTGCATTAATTAAATAATTTAAGTTTAGCAGTTGTTTAGGGTAACTTTTTGTTTCTTTTTAAAAAATCCTTCTCACGTCTGGTTTATAATAATATTGTTATTGTCTTTGTAAAAAAAAAATTTCACTCACACTTGAACTAACAAAAATCTATGTCAAAATTGTTTTCACAAAAAAGACTTGGGTTACGGCGGCAGTTTCTTTGTTTCACTAATGGATTCGGGCTGTACCAATTAATAAAATCGGCCAAGTGCGAGTTGGACTCGCGCACGAAGGGTTCCGTAATTTATGACGTATTAAAAAAAACTTTACTAGATCTCGTTCAAACCAATTTTCGGTGGAAGTTTGCATGGAAATGGACATCATATATTTTTTTTAGTTTTATCATTGTCTTGTTTTAGAAGTTACACATTTTACCACTTTGGAAGTGTCTCTCGCGTAAACTATTCAGTTTAGAAAAAAATGATATTAGAAACCTCAATATAATTTTTGAAGACATATCCATAGATACATCACACGTATGTGTTTGATGAAAAAAAAATTTTGAGTTTCTAAGTATGGGGAACCCCCAAAATTTATTGTTTTTTTTCTATCTTTGTGTGAAAATCTTAATGCGGTTCACAGAATACATCTACTTACCAATTTTCAACATTATAGTTCTTATAGTGTCGAAAAAAAGTGGCTGTGACATACGGACGGACAGACAGACAGACATGACGAATCCATAAGGGTTCCGTTTTTTGCCATTTGGCTACGGAACCCTAACAACATCTGCTTAGGGTATAAGCTATTTACAAAAACATTAATGAATATAATAAATAAGTATACGCCATTTTTTTACTAAAGTTTTGTGACTGACCACGACAGCGTAATTGCAAGCGCACTTGATTTGTCGGAGGGTGCGGGTTCGAATTCCGCTTGTGAATTTTCTTATAAAGAATAATATTAAGGTTACCTTACGTCAAATGAAAATACGTAACAATATATTAATACGTTTATTTAAATCACAATACTTTGCTTTTTCTATAATTACTTAATAACATCTATTTATTTTTCTAATAAGCATTTAGCTAATTATCTTAATATAGTGTATCTTACCACATTGTGAACACGCAAAATACTTTGAGCAATATCATGTAAGTATATTTTTAATTTTATAAGCAACGAAAAAAATATTATTTTACAAAAAAATGTTTGCAGTTCTAAAGCAATTATCTATTGCATTCTTATTCCAATTTACCGATTAATATACTCAACATGGTTTAATTTTAATTACTTAGTATACTTTTCTTTAAGTACACAAAGTCAGACAAGTACACCCAAGTACTAACGTTTCTTCCCGTACGACCCGGCCGAAACGTCGGTACATAAAGATACCAAAATAAAATTGTTCTATAAATATATTTACCATGGCGAGGTTACGTACTTAACACTGATTTTCTACGAGTAAAATGACGAACAGATCAAACCTAGCTAGAACAGGGCGCTTATTGTCTAACTGTAATACCTATCGTAATTAAATTTGACATTTGAAAGCTACTCAAGAACTTCAAACTAATACTAGTGTCAGTAATGAGCGATTTTCCGACCCCCCAAAAAAAAGAAATTAGTTCCAAATGACTTCATAGATGGCGCTTAGTAAAATGCGAGTCCATGGAGAGCATGTGTACGGCTGCGTAATATTTATTCCATTGCCTTTATTCAACTGTCAAACTGTGAACAAAATTATGGAAAATAGGAATATGTCCTGAAAGGAAAATACCCATTTTTATTTTTTTGGTTGACAAGCAAAAGTTCACTCTGTGTACTGCACAATTTATTACAGCCTCTATGTATGGCTCGGCTTTAATAAAACGCCATCTATCGAGTTTTTTTGAACTTATTTTTATTTTTTAATTTGGGCTGTCAGAAAATTGCTCATTGCGATCGCGACGCGTTTTTGGATGATGTTGAATGGACGACATCGTCAATTTGACATTTGTTAGGAATACAAATGACAAGCGTAATAACCAAAAAAAAACATTTGAAAGGTATCGATTCGTGATAGAGGTTGAAATTAGACAATAAGTCCCCAGCACAGATACAGACAAAATAGATTTTGCTGTTGACCGCCAATGGCCTTTACAGTGTAAATAGCTTTGCAGGCGGTGAGACACTTATGGTTCCTCAAATTACAGATAACCATCAAACCCTGAGGGTTTCTTAAGAGCTGGCTTGATAACTAACTTACTAGATTAAGGGTTCAAAAATTAAAATAACGAGAGTGGAAACCCCGAGAGTGCCTGTAAGACTAGGACCTCGGCTCGGGTTGACCGGGTCGTTGGAAAGAGGAAAAGTGCCCAGGTACATGTCTGTACTTGGTACAACGCGCGTATGGACCAAGTACGAGTACTCTAAAGGCGAGTCCTCATTAACCTGTCTTCTACCGTAAATACAGACACAATAGAATTTTAATTGTTTATGGCACTGATCAGTGCTCGCAGCAGATGACAGGTTAATAAACATATTCTTAAACTTATGTTATATAAAACTATAAGTAAAAGGTTATTTTTTTGACAATTTACGTCCACACTAATAAAACATGCTACATAAAAATGTTTTGTTATATATTCTGGACTCACCTTTAGGCAACGAGTACGGTGTCTCGGACTTATACTAGTGTGCATGTGTAGGTTATCTGTGTATGTAGTGGCATTGGAAGAATCGGAAAGAAACGTAAGACAGACAACCCGAAACAATAAGGCTTCCTGGTTTACTGCGAAACCCTCAAAATTAACTTAATAAGTACATAATTTTAAGAATACCATTTGTCTAATTTTTTATTTAAATAAGTAGCTTTTGAATTTTGTCTAAGCATAAATACAGTTCATAGCTTATTTTAGTTTTGGGTGCATTGCTCTATTTAAACATACTACATTTTAACGCCATTCTTTGCTTTGAATACCTTAAATGTACCACAACGAAAAAGCGCAAAAAAATATTTATAAAAATATTAAATTTTTAAAAGTTTTAAAAAGACTAGTAATATTAATTTATCAGTGAACGTTGTTTTTCAAAACGTCATCGTAAAAAATGGAATCTGATTTTTTTCTTGGCCATAAAATGTAGGTAAAAAGAAATAATTTTTGTTTATCAAAATTACATTACCAAAAATGTTTCTGTAAACTTATTTTAGGTTGATGACAATTTTTTTACAAATAAGACATTTAACGTTCATAGTATACGCCTTTACAATAATAAGACCACTCTTGATCTGAGGTTGTACTATAGGTAAAACGTTCGCACGGGGCTTAAAGCAAGCTCTCTTCATAATAAGTAACTAACACTTCACCCGCGACTTCTTTCGCGTGGGTTTTAGGTTTTAAAAATAAACTACTCTTTTAAATAAAATCTAACCTATGTTACCCGCAAGGAATTCAGCATTCTATATGTAAAAGATTTTTTGGAATTTTACCAGTAGTTCCAGAGATTACCTTCCGCAAACAAACAAACAACCAAACAAATGAATCACAATCTTTACCTCTTTATTAATATAATAGATGGCCGATGCGATTCGGCCGAAACGTCGAATTTTTCAAAAAAATTGCTAAGAATACTCATTTCTATTAAAAAAAAGGTTGCATTAAACCCCGTTTAAGTATGTAACTAGTACATATCATTAGTCGAAAGTCAAATTTCATAACTAACACAATAAATATTCAGAATCAAAAAATGTCTAACATTATTTAAATACAAAAACAGAATAATTACAATTAAATATTTAATTATTTTTCCAGTAAGATAGATCAAAAAACAGTACACAGATCGAAAATGGAAGGAGAATCGTCTTATTAAATTTTAATTGCCTCGTCAATTCAACTCTTAAATTTTAGAAATAAAGTTCAAATTTAAGCGCAGTGGTTAACGCGCCCGGTCTGCGAGTGCTGAGGTTAAGCAACTTTCGCAAAGGCCGGTCATCGAATGTGTGACCAAAAAATTTATCATCTCTCGCTCCTCCGTGCTTCGGAAGGCACGTAAAGCCGTTGGTCCCGGCTGGATTCGCAGTCGTTAACAACCACCAATCCGCACCGGGCCCGCGTTGTGGTAAGCCCGTTCTCCCTATCCATCCTTAGGGAAGGTTCGTGCTCCAGCAGTGGGGACATAAAATGAGCTGATGATGACGATGATGAAATAATAACGAATTTAGTACGACAGAAAGTAAAATAAGTACATAATAAAATATTAATACTGTATAAATTCTGATAATCACATGAATCAGCTATTTTTTATGATATCTTACTGGCATCAGTGTTCGACATATAGATATATAGAGGTATATAGAACAGGTGGTCTGTATTCGAATTCAAATTCAATTGTGTGCCCGGATCTACTGTCACAAATATCTCTCAGAGCGCCTACTAAGCTTCTTCGGTTTAGCCCGCTTTTATATCTGCCCCCTTCCTCTTCCAACTATAGGCAGAACACGTATATCTGGCGTGCGAGTAACAATTTCAATGCCTTATCTAAAAAACTTGATTTTGACCTTTTTAACACAAGCGATGCATCGGCGAAACGGCTCATGAGCCAGTTATTTTTTGAGTAGTTTAGTGAATAAGTTTAAGTGTGTATTTTTCTTGTTAGTGCATCACATTGTTATTAATTTTGTTTTAATTAGTGAGGACCTATAATTGTCTTTCTGTCACTATTTTTAAATTTTTAAGTTGTATCATAGCTGTTGGTCTTCCTTTAAATAAATAAATAAATTGTAGCTAATGTCAAAAACCAGTTGCAGACCCCTATTATTAATGATTAGAATAAGGTGTCATTGTAGTCATTGTCAAACATTGGTGTTATTCCCCTAAATCGTATTTAAAATACCTGCTTTAACGACATGAACTGTTTAATATGCAATCCAAATTTTTCTAGTTATATTTTTTGAGGACTACATAAACATTTTTCAATAAAAATATTTTCGATTTTGTTTTCTAATAAATGAACACTTTGCTGGAACTACTGAATATTATCAAAGTAATTGCCTATTTCACAGCTTTTTTTCATACAAGACGCAAATTAGTCAACAAGTCTTAAAACAGTTTTTTTGGTTTACGTATCATCATGATGATGTCGTCAATATAGTTTCATGTAAATCAACTAATGGTTTGTGATTAACAAACACTTTTGCTTGCAATTCGAGATTGAATCTCACAATTTCAACCTTCTAAGTTGTATGCATCTTTAAAACTTTCTTGATAATCCTCAATCAGAGTTTAAAGACACTTTTTTGGAGAGAGTTTTCTTACGGTCTTTTCAGCGTTACCGAACTTTTTTGGGAGCGCCGGGCAAAGAGAAACATAAAGGATTCCTGAAGCCGTGTGATTAGAAACACCGTCAGAGGTTATCTAGAGGGAATAGGAATAGCATCACGCAAGCGTTCTCCGAGGAGATCTTTCTTAAAAGAACTAAGTCAATAAAACATACTTGAAAACGTTTTTACAATCACCGTTACAACTTCTTTTATAAAGTTTTTATTTAGGTATTTTAAGAGGAATTTGCGTCTTGTATTTAAAATCTTATCACTTAACATATATGTAAGGCTATGCTTGCTTAGCAATTGTAACATGTTTCAAAGGCCGTATTTGCTTCAGTTTCGTTGATTGGCCATCGAACTTAATATCTACATCAACATCACTTAAAGGGTGTGATATAACCGATATTGAATCCTCTTTCCTATCACTATCATTTGGACTTAAAGGCGTGACGAACCCACTATCATCTCTGTCGGCTTTTAAATTTGTTTGTAAATTAAGTGACATACTCCTTCTACTTTGAAATAGGTTGACATCATCTAAATACGAGGTTGGTTCAATTTTTTCATCTAGCTTCTTTAAATTCTCATCAAAGTCGTGTTTCAGTTGTTGTTCAAACAATCTCTCTTGTCTAATTTGCTCGTGTGTGTTAGCAAAGAAACCGGAGTTCTTCTTACCCAACTCCCTTAAAGAATCTTTCAATATATCCTCTCGAAAACTTTCTGATCTTCTGTAGTCGATTTCCGATTTCTCTTCCAGAACTTTCAACGGATAATTCTTCAAGTTGTTCGCTATCAATCCTGAATGCATCGATTGCGATTTCTTCATCAGGAAAATCTTTCTGTCACTCTCTGGTGTACTCTTGTCTCTGTTTACCGCATTAAGAACATCCTCTTTACTTATCTTAGCAAACAGGTTAGGTGCAGACACACCAGTTTTAAATACTTTCTTTGATTCATCTTCTTCTTCGTTAGAAGTGAATTTTGATCCAAACGATGTAATTTTGGAACTGAACGAGAGTCGTTTACCGTGTGTATGGACAATTTTCTTGATTTCAGCTGGCAAATCTTGACGATGATGAGCAGAAATGTACCGACTGAGTAAAGTTAGTTGTTGTTCCATGTACTTGTTTTGAGCTTCTAACCGGGTTTGGGATTTTTGGTAGTTTGTTATAGCGTCCATTGCAGACTGTAAAGAGGAAACAACGAGTTAATTATCAAAATTATAGTAAATAAAATGTGTATTGGAGGAGACAACATCTACCCAAAGTGATGAGATCGCCTGTACGGTCTCAAACCTAGGGGTTTAATTCCTAGCATATTTTAGAGGTCTTAAAGATCTTAAAGATAGATAAGATGGTGGTACCCAACCAGGTGGGCATAAAACAAATCTTACCACCAACCAAATTGAGTACAACCATAATAGCCATTGCGTTAGATATTGAGATCACAATTGAGTACCGCTCTGGGTATTGAACCCAGGACCTCTGGGTCTGAGACCGGTGGTGTCGACCACTAGACGTCATCATCATCATTAGCCTATATTTTATTTCAATGCTGGACATAGGCCTACAGGCTACAAACATAGTCGGTTGTATTGGCCCCTATTCATAGGCACACGACTCCATCACTCCACAATTAATCATATTGGCCCTTATTCTAGGGAACTCCTCTCCATCGCTTCACTCCATCGCTTCAAAGTGAATCATATAGCTATATGAGAAAGAAAGAAATAAAGAAAGAAAAATGATTTATTGGTCAAGCATTTAAACTTACACTAAAACTAATTAAATACAATTAAAATTAACATATTTGCCTAACAAATGGTTGCCACTCTGCATAATGCCATGACATAGTTATGCCAAAGCACTGATTTTCTGTGGAACAACAACGATTGTAGCCGGTCGTGTATGCTTATGTTAAATAAATAAATAAAGTAATTGAGGATTCCGGGTGAAGTGCGCTTCCACCATCAGCTTTATCACTTAACATCAGGTGAGATGAACGCCAAGTGCTTATCCATAGGATAAAAAAAAACTTACGTCCAATTCCTCTGTCATCCTGCTCTTGTCTATGGTCAGCTGCCTATTGTCCTCAGTTAGATTGGCGAGTCGTGGCATCTCCTCCCTTAGCACCGCGTACTCCACTGCGTAGTCGTTCAGCTGCCGAGATATATCTAAAGAGTGGACCTGGGATGGAAACCACAAGGTAAATATCATCATCATCGTTATCTCAGCCTAAAGACGTCCGCTGCTGGACAATATAGCCTATAAAAATTCCACTGCATAGTTAGTCATTTGTTTAATTGCCGGTATATATAGAAAGATTTAATCTGGAAATGAAACCACCAGAATAATATTAGGATGTACTACATATGAAGGCAAAGAACAAGGTATGTACCATCAAAAGTGTAGGGCTCACCTTCTTCATGACTTTGTCGTATATCTCTCTGTCGATCTCCGGCAGTTTGTGCTTCAAGTATTCGGCGGCTTCCTCGCAGCTCTCACACATCATCAGGCCGTCCTTGTGTGCGGAGAGGAGTCCGAGCGAGACGGAGAACACCACGTCCAGGGATTCCAGGAAGATGAGATCTGGAACAAGGAGTGTTAAGAATATTGTAGAATTTGGAAAAGTTTTTTGAAGTTTGCTGATTGTCTTAGACGACATTTTCAGCGTCACCGGACTTAAGAAACTTAAAGGGTTCCTTAAGCTGTGTGAACTGAAGCACTGTCAGAGGTTTTCTAGAGGTAATGGCATCACGCACTAGTGCGTCTCGTTCTCGTCTTCGTTTCCTATTAGATCCTCCGAGGGGTTCGGATCAGATCGGGAGTGGAACAACCTGAGGGTGCCTGTGTTTGAACCCGCGTGTGCGCTGACAAACTGGATTATTCAATCTGTGATAAAGTGTCAGGTGCTCTGATAATTATGCTATCGTGACTCTGTCCAAATCGTGCAACTTATCAACACCTAAAGTAGGGTTTTGTTTACTTTGTAAGCCAAAGGAGCCTTGAATTTAAGGTCGATTTTAAGGTCCGATTGAGAAGGACCGATATGAATTTTTCGGCCAAAGTTATCAGTCTAAGTACGTCGCCTTAACGCCCTGGACTTTCCTATACAAAGTTTGCCGAGACGAGTCAAGAGTGGTCTCCACTCCAGACCAAGTCTACTCCAGCGGTTAATCGGTCCTGCGGCTTATTTTGAAATATCCATACTCACCAAAGACCCTGACTACGAATCCCATAGGGAACTGGCTGGTGAACAATGTCAGCATCCAGGGCGCGGCGTACAAAGCAGGCGATATGTCCAGATACTCCAGCTTGGCGTGCAGCTCCGGCTCGTGGTCGCGCAGCAGGCGAGACAACTGGTACAGCTGTAATCACATCATCATCATCACCAGCTCATTATATGTAGCCACTGCTAGGGCATAAACTACCACGCGGGCCCTGTGCGTAACTCCTTTTAACTCATACTAGCCTGGTGATTCAATTACACCACGTCGTCACCCCATAGCTCACGCTAGGTATAACCTCCTTGTAGGTTATGATAGCCTGGTACTTTAGACTCTTTCTCTCTCTCTTATGTCCTACTGCTGGGGCACGGGCCTTCCCTATGGATGGAAACACCACAGGTAGAACAAGCCGTTTACGTTTAGAACCACGCGGGCCTATTTCGGATTGGTGGTTGTTAACGACTGCTGATGCAGCTGTAAGTAGTAGGTATAGATCGCGCCAAACTTCTAGTCTCCTCTGAAGTTGCTTCGCGCAGCTGTACACAGTCAGGCCCTGCCGCTCGTCCCCGCCTTCGCCCTACTGACGCCTATTTTTTACTACTGCGACGCGAATCGCGCCAACTTCAGAGGGGACTAGAAGTTTGGCGCGATCTTTACCATTCGAAGCACGGGGGAGCTCGAAATCATACATTTATGGTCACCCATACGTACATACGTAGATAAATCTTTATGTAAAAAAACTTTTGATAGTTTAAATCACCTGAACTTGTAGAGCACTCATATCGGGAAGGTACTGCTTCCTCAGACCTCGTCTGAACATCAGGTGGCGTAGAAGAACGAATGCTTCTGCTTCTTCCATCTAAAAAAATACATTTCTATAGAATTTTGTTGATGCTAAAAAAAGGCGAGTTTACTCAAAATTGGTGTTAGCTCTGTTTACCCCTTTTTGGGCGAATATGTATGTAGGTACATTAGTACACTCGATTAAAATAACATTGACAACACTTCGAACCTTGATAGAAGTAACAATCGATTGAGTAACCGATCAAATCATGCAAATATAAAATGTATGGAAATTAGTAAATAGCCTATATACTGTCCAGGGGTGGACCACCTAACTCTCTCGCTTTCGATCGCTTTGAAGACGAGGCGAGGAGGAGGCGTCATCTTGTCATTTCGAAAGCAATATGAAAGCAATATCAAAAGCTATAGGCTATAGCTTTCGATATTATTCGATATCATAGCGCTCGAAAGCGGGAGTGTTAG
Organism: Eudonia mercurella; assembly: GCA_963082485.1. NCBI lineage: Eukaryota > Metazoa > Arthropoda > Insecta > Lepidoptera > Crambidae > Eudonia > Eudonia mercurella. The sequence goes on along the minus strand of OY720052.1, from coordinate 5,986,174 downwards.
GCGGTTGGGGGGCTGGGCATTTGCATCCATCATCAATATTACGGTTTTATTAAAAACTTGGGTCACGTAACGAGAAATCCGAATCGCACTGCTCGACATGGAAATTGAACTTAGGACTCACGGCTATCGGGCCGAGCGGTTCGCTACTCGGTTTTACTTACTTATTTACTCACTATCTTGGCGCTGAAGCCCAAGTTTTGCCCAAGCCAAGTGAGCATAGAACTTTTTCATTAAACTGTGCCTTAAAATAACATGCTAGAATACTTTATTGTTTTCTAAAGCTTTCGCGAACACTACACATTAAAATTAAACAACTAATCGCGTTTATTTTACACTATGATTATATTTTTATAGACATGAGAGACTCCCTGTTACCCTGTATGGTGGAGGCTGACCGGAGCGTTTTGCCGTAACGTAACATATCCGTTGCGAGCATTCGTATTGTCAGTGCAGGGAGCTGTACCGCTCGCCGCGAGCTCCGCTCTGTTATTGGTTACTCATCAAACGTATCAAGCACGCAGCAAATAGTACGTTCGTACGTTACGAGGATACGCTTAAGTAGCTTAGGTCAGTCTCCAGCTTTAGTGTAGAGGGTTCGAAACGTCAGGGTAAAAAAAATAAAAAAATATGTGTTAAATAAACGGTAGTGAATCCGTAAAAGCTGTTTTATTACAAAGTTACTTACATGTAACAGTAAGATGCCGGCGACAAAGCTCAGCCCCTGGCAGTATCCCACATCAGGGTCTACGAGGGAGTAAGCTTTCAGGATATTGTATAGGGCCAGTTGACCAGGCCCCAATGCTGATGCGAAGTACGAATGCTTAGGGAATGTGCGACCTGTGGGTGAAGAAATACGGTTTATTTCAACTTTTCAGGGTGCACGAAGACGAGAATTCGTTTGGTATTGAAGCAGCGTCTCGCCCACAAACGGGAATGAGAGAGATTTTGGCTTTCCCAGCATAACATAAGCAGTCTTTACAGCATAACCGCACTTCGAGAAACTAAAAGATCCTTAAGCAGTGGTGATCGAACATTCTGAGTCGTTCTCTTATAGTAGGAATGCATCAGAGACATTCTCAAAGCCATTCAGTTCGCAATTGAGAGCGGAATAACCAGTAGGCCTCACTGAAGGCTAGTGTCACGGTCGCCAGATGTTTAGGGGTGAGAGAAATTAGACGCGTAAATACTATTCGTAAGTACAAATCTATTAATAATTTTAAATTAGTAACGCGTTAGGACGCCGAGCGCGTGGTGTGCGGGCAACGAGACGTGCGCTCGGTCCTGTGATAGCTCTGGTTCTCTGCCGAGAGTTTTTTTTTTAGAGTGAGATTGCTTATTGCCTCAAACGGCATTTTCAGCTTCACCGGGCTTGTTTGGGGGCGGCGAGAAACTTAAAGGGTTCCTCAAGCAGTGTGAAACAAAACACCTCCGGAGGTTTTCTATAGGGAATGGCATCGCGCACTGGTGCGCGTCCTCGTGCCCTATTTGATTCTCCGAAGGGTTCGGATCTCTCTCGCTCTCACAAGGCGCATTGAACCGGGTCAGCTAACAAAAAACCAAATTGCTCACCCAAATCTATAAGAATCGCGTGTTCATGTTTGACCAGTCCAGCTAATAGGGTCATATAAGTGTCATGGAGAATAGTTTTCCGATGGACAAAGGCCTCCTCCTTCTCCTCTCCTTGGGAGAGGTCCCAAGAATATCCACAACACCCAGATTTGTGCTGCTCACATCCAGCAGCTACCCGCGGCCTTCACCAGATCGTTGGTCCACCTTGTCGGAGTCCTGCCTACACTGCACAAAATACGGACTGGTTTGAGATGGTCCAAGATTCCGTGTCCGTGAGAGGGTCTATGTGTGAGTTGCTCGAGCGCTTTGTATGAAGCTTACTTTCTGCAGTATCCTTATTTGTATACTACGTCTTCCGATGCGCGGAAACTAAATTATAAAGAAATTGCTTACCCAAATCTATGAGAATCGCGTGCTGATGCTTGGTCAGTCCAGCTAGCAGGGTCCTATAGGGTGTGTGGTAAAGCGGGCATTGGCGGACGTCCGGCGGGGGCGCGCGGAGGCTGGCTTGCTCCGCCAGGAAGTACCAGACACCACCACGAGCCACGCGCGGTACACCTGGGTTACATTGCTGGTATCAGAACTCAACTTCTTTTTATTTAGTTTCATTTTATTATCATCATCATCTCAGCCAAAACACGTCCACTGCTGGACAAAGGCCTCCCCCAAGGATCTCCATAACGACCGGTGTTGTGCTGCTTGCATCCAGCGGCTTCCCGCGACCTTTACCAGATCTTCGGTCCACCTTGTAGTAAGTTTAATTTCATTTATTTAAATCAAAAACATATTCAACGTAGTGCCAGTAGAAGTATATATCTTATATACTGTCTCCCCTGTGTGGTGCCGGGGATAAGGAATTGCACCTCCCCATATCTTTCCGAGGGTGTCGTAAAAGCCAACTAAGGGACCATTTCAGAGGATGAGCAACAGCAGGTTACTCTTAACCAACTGCGATCGCCAACCCGCCTGCCAAGCGTGGCGATTACGGCAAATACCCCTAATGGAGATCCGTGGGGGAGGCCTTTGTCCAGCGGTGGACGTCTTTTGGCTGAGATGATGATGATGATACTGTCTCAGTGCTAGACAAGGTTACCATCATTGTAATCAAGTCATCGCTACAACGAGTTAGGTACTTTACTGGTTAGGCAAAAGAACTTTTTAGCACATGTCAAAACGATTGTAGACTTCTTGGCGGGAAAGTGAAGAGTCATGTCTGCGGTTTTGTTTTATTTTCTAAAATTTGTGTTATGTCGAATATTAATGTGAAATAATAATGGATTATTAACCGTTAAGTGTTCGTGAGTGTGCATGAGTGTTGGCAAATAAAATGCAACGTCACTTATCAAATTCTCTCAAGAAGTCGCCCCAGGACTTAATAAAACCCCACATCTTTACTGAGGTACTCGAGGGGTTGGGGGTATATCATTTCTCACTTCTCATTTCTATTATCATTCATCGTCATCATACAGGAAAGAAATATTGTTTATTTATGTATTACTTGTAAGAAAAATTACTTTTACTCTGGCTAAATGTGCTAATCGCTCGAAGCCATCAACCAAAGGAAAAAAAAACGATTGAATGGAAATCAACAGCTTCATGATGGAGATGACATACTATGACGTCACTGTAACATCAATTCAGTGTTCATTAAAAACTTTTTAGGTACCAAAAATTCAGGCTTAAGCTTATTTAAAATAGGTTCACATAAATGTGTAATGTTCTATATAGAAATAATTATTGTAAGTAACTACTAGAAAAATTCAACGAGTCTTCTGGAGCCTCGGTAGCTCAGCGGTCAGATCATTGGACCGGTTAGGTCGTGGGTCTCGCACTCGAGCTTTCTGAGGCTGGTTAAACTTTTTTTAGTAAAATTCTATCTTGTGAACTTTAAAACTCTTTACACAATTAATATAATAAGCTCTGTCAAAATTTTCTACGTGTGTGTGTGTGTCATAAGTTTGGCAACGTCAAGAGTCCCATTATTTTCCAAGCCATAGAACCTTATAGTCCTACACAAAAGCTGTTTGTTGAAATAAAATGTTCCCTGTCGCTCACACCTCCTCCTCAATCTCAATATGCCTTCCCATAAAACCGACTTCTTTTCCTATTCCTTTTCCGTTCATGCAGTCAGATTGTGGAATGACCTACCACCCAGTATTCGGGAGTCGACGTCGATTTACTCATTTAAGAAGCGCGTAAAGGAGTACTATCTTTCCACTTGAGTGCGTTATCGTTATTGTATGTATGTTTAATTTGTGTCGTAACTATTTTAAACTTTGTTTGTTTGTTTTGTGCACACTTTTTCTACCTTTCTTTGTGTCTTCTCCTTCTACTGGCCTGCTGGAAGAAATTTCAATGTGAAATAAGCAGCGCCCTTGTACTTGTCTATTCTTACTATGATCTCCCTTCTTATTCGTTTGTGTGTACATTAATTATAAATAAATATAGGGTAAACGCACCGCTTTTCGTCACCTTATCAATTATCGATATCGCGGCAGTTTTATATTTAGTGTACCAACATTTGGTATGCACGCAGCACAACATTGCAATTGTGTAACTTGATTTGTTTTGTGTAAATGGAGTAATGGAATAATGACTGCGGTTTAATAACAATCATAATACATATTTACATTCTCTCCTACAAAAGTATATATTAGTAACAAATCTGCAGATTATTCTATCTATATATAAATACGTGAAGCGAAATCTTTGGATTCCTTTTTAAGCAAATTGCGCGGACGGAGGAATATGAAATTTCGCACACTTATAGTTTATATAGAGAAGGAGTGCAGAATGCTAATATTTTTTTTAAATTATGATTAAAAAATGCATTAAATAAATTAAATATTGTTTCATACATTATTTAAAAATTTCAAAAATGGAAGGAGAGCTGCTGCAATCTGTCAATGCCAATCCAAACTCACATTCTATCTTTTTAAATTTTTCATTGCTTAGGATACAATCCGTGCAGCCTTAATAAAAAAACTACGGTAAAATTTCGACCACTGGGCGACCACTAGTATTCCTAGTTACATCAAAACCCTTAAAGTGTCCATAATGACGTCTTTTACCCTAAATGTACCTTGTATGACAGCCTGCGTCAGCATATGCCGATCCACCTTGTTGATAGGCCGGGATACATCCCGGGACAGTAGCGAGTCCCACATTAGCGTAACCCCTGCATCACAGACCCCTATCTCCGCATATTCCAGCTTGATACGGCGGACTGCTGACGATTCCTCGCTTTCTGTGAAATATAAATTTTTCATTTGCATCTCCAGTTTATTTTATGTCCCACTGCTGGGGCACGGCCCTTTCCCTATGGATGGAGACGCCACAGATAGAACGGGACGTAAACCACAACCACGCGGGCTACTATTTTGGTCGAATGGATATTGAAGTTTTGTATGGAACAGCAGATTTTTTTTTCGAGTTAGGAAGTTGGTCCAATAGTAAAAGTTGTTCGTTTGTATCACGGGAGTCATCTCAGAAGGTTTGGATGGTGATAAAAAAGTCAACCTGGATGGCTGTAAGTTTGTATTTTATTTTTATATAAATATAGAAATAAAAACAGACTTACCCATTCATCATCATCAGCTCATTTTTATGTCCCCTCTGCTGGGGCACAAGCCTTCTCTATGGATGGATAGGGAGAACGAGCTAAACCACCACGCGGGCCCAGTGCAGATTGATGGTTTTTAACGACTGCTAATGCATCCGGGACCAACGGCTTTACGTGCCTTCCGAAGCACGAAGAAGCTCGAGATGATAAATTTTTGGTCACCCATCTGATGACCGGCCTTTGCTTAACCTCAGCAATCGCAGACCGGGCGCGTTAACCACTGCGCCATCGAGCTTCTCATACTTACCCATTAGCTTAGCGTTTTCCTTCTCCATCCTGACGAGCAGTATTGTCTGGTCGATGGCCATCTTCCAAAGCCTCCGTAAATCTTCTTTGGTGCGTTTGCCGCGAGGCTTCGACATACCGAGGAAACCATCGGAGGTCAAGTTCCCTGTAAAGGGAAAAAATTAGATTATATTACATGATGACATATTATGATATTGTTCCTATATCATTTTTAAAAGAGATGATCGTTAGGAGCTATTTTCAAATGCTTGTTGGATACTGAAAGAAATCTTGGGGAATAGAGCTAGTGTATACATACATACAAAAATACAAAGGTTTCCTCTTTATAATATTAGTATAGATTAGGAACAATATCATTTTTAAAAGAGATTTTGGCGTTTCTAGCTTCATCAGTTTACTAAAGAATATGAAATTTTACTTAAACAATTACTTTGCTTCAGTTAAGCTTTTACTCGTTTATAAATAGGGGGTTAGTGTAATATGCACACAAATCAGGTCAAATTCCTAGAAAATATAACGGTGTTTTGGACCAATCCTTACCTTCCTGATTCTCCGTTGGCTGTACGACTTTCTCGTAAATCGCTTGTCGCCATGTGGCGTCACTTTCGGTCCCCGCTTCAGTGGCAGTGGGTCTTGAATCGCTGACTTTCAGGAATCTGGCAGGAGAACGAATTGTTTTATTTATGACTAACTGACCCGGCGGACTTCGTACCCAAACAAATAACAATTTGAAAAAAGACAAAGTGTTGAAAAAAAAGAATTTTTTTTCGCCGCCCTACATGACATGCCGGGTCAGATGCACTGCCAACTATGCTATCGTGGCTCAATCCAACTCGCCGAAATTAATCAACACTATCCACTTTTACTTAATAAGCCAAAGGAGCCCTATTCATAGACAGATGTGTTCAGTGTTCAATGGCAGGTGAGTAAGTGAGATCTTTAGTGAGAGCTTTAATATTGTTTCAAGCAAAATTAAAGAACTAATATCTTTAGGTCTTGCATAGGGCAGTTGGAGCTGAGATTTAACAACTTGTATGATGGCATCCTAGTCAGGTGGGTAATTCTAACGAAAACTATGGAAAACAATGATAGTAAACTCCCAATTAACCAATTTTCTGCTATCCATTTGCGAAGCCCTGAACTTAGCAAGAGGTTTATTGAATTTAATATATCTAATATATTAAGTAGTCCTAATAAGGTTTTGGGGGTTAAAGTTACTCGCGTCCGTAGGTTTACCCTTGAGACCCTACACGTGACCCCTGGGTGGTGCTAAATGAGTGACGCTGTCTGAGTGGTAGAGCCACGCTGCGTTGCAGCACGAAATGGGCCGGCTCGCCCGGCGTAATACCACCCTCACAGAATATCGGCGTGAAACAATGGCACTCGTTGCTGTTGTGTTTCGTCCGGTGAGTGAAAGTACCGGAGGCCCATCTCTTACCCCTCCCCCCCTCCTATTTCCTACTTCCTCCTCAAGATCCAACTCCTTCAAGGCCGGCAACGCATCTGCGATTCCTCTGGTTCTGCGGGTGTCCATGGGCGGCGGTGATTACTTTCCATCAGGTGACCCGCCTGCTCGTTTGCCTCCTTTTAACATAAAAAAAGGTTGAAATTTGCTTACATGTCCATCATGGGTGACATGACAGGTGTGGTGCATTCCTCTTTGGTTTCTTCCATGTCTTCGTCGACCGTGGCGGTCGGTGTCCTCGGGGACGGCGGAGGGTCTGGAGACAAAGACTTTGAGCATGATACTTCTTTTCAAAGTTTTCTCTAGGAGAGGAAGAACAAGACTGCTGAGAACTAAGCTGCATCATACTTAAGCTTTTTTAATATACTCGCTAGGTATTCATATCACCTGCATTCATTCATGGTAAGAGAGAATAATATTATTTAAGATAGATTAATGACAAGCTAGCTAAGGAACTGATCATCTTAACTTTGACTAGCAGAACATAGTGACGCTTTTTATATTCTTGTTGTGGTGACAGACTTAAATCAGACTGTGGTAGCTAGCCAGGCGGAGTTACAATGAACAACCAAAAGTCGAGTAACAACCCAAACAGATCTGACTTAAACCACAGATGCGGTTTTAAAATGACATTAATGACACTAAAGGTACCAGTTGGCAGCCAATTCCACGTAGCAGCAGCAGACGACGTGCCGTCGCGACACTACTGGTTTTTATGTATTTCTTGATTGATGATTCCCTGTTTTGACATTAAAAAAAGTATTGACATGATAGTTACCTGAATCTGGTAATATCACGACCGGTGATAGAGACTTGCTCCGCATAGCATCGGATGGCGAGAGCAGATCAGGATTCGACGGTTCTGAAGATGTGTCCACTGGTAGCAATATCGGCAGGGGAGACGGTTCCTGGAATGGGAAGCAACATAAAATATTGAATGTCGTACATAGTTTTCTAGTGTTTACGCGTTTGCGAATCGGTTCAATCCGAGAAATCGTGGTTCAGTTCAGTATTGTGCATGTACTAAAAGAAAAAACATATTTTGGCACGGACACGAGAAAATAGGAAATAAAAGGAATTAACAGAAAAAACATCGACGGTCCCTACGTAAAATAACATAACTGCAAATGCCAAATTTTACAGGAGAGCGGTTTGAAGTTTCAAACGCGTCTAATTCAAGTTCTACTGCATATAGAGTAATGAAATTTGGCATGAAATTTTAATTTATTGTCCCTTTAAGGAAAAACAAAAAATATTATAAAAAAACATTCATTTTATGTATTATTAGTCACATACGTCATTTTACATCGGCAACATTCTAACTAAAAATGCTTAAGTGGTACATAACGACTTCTACGTGGCAGGTTTTATGGTGATATATATTGTAACTGCCAATTACAAAATTATACGTGGGACATAATGAGCCGTAATAAACACTTACGGGATTTTCAGATTGGGAGTAATCCATAATGTTACTCTTTCGTGGCATGTTTCTATATATTTAACGAGTACTTACGCAGTAAAAGAAAACATTACCATGAGGGAGCGAGCGCAACTGTTCCGCAAGTGGCAGTTGCGGGGGAGGCGCGCAAGGGCGTCCTTGACTCCTCGATGTAAAATTACGGAACTACCTCTGCTGTACTTTTACGTTGGAGATTTTGTAGTTATGGAATTTGTCGAGGTTTGATTTAGAGTAGAATTATGGCATTTTTAGCCCTGTTTCTTTGATGAAACGAAACTTTAGGATGACCTGAAGGTCTCGAAACAAAAAAATATAAAAATTACTTATGTACCACTTGAGGAATTTTACGTAGGGACCGTCGACATGACCTTTGAGTGACTCGATTGCGAAAGTATCTATATTTTTTGAACCAAAACCCGGAAGTGGAGCGTAATGATGTCTAGTTTAAACTGATTAATGACTAGTTCAGAGTAGACTTACGAACCGATGGCATAATGACGTTCATAAGAGCTATTTGTAGGCTAAATTTAATAAATGATTTAGAATTTTAAATTTTGAAGAAGTTTTAAAAATGTTTACGCACCTTTTTCAAAAATGTAATGTCGTCCCGACTTCCTCTCCTCTTGAGTAGATGATCGAACCCACTGGACAATGACCGCTTTGCCTTCATAAATATGGTGCTGCCACCCAAGTACTGGTTCAGGAATTCTGATCTGAAATAGAATCAAAACATTAAGTGCCTTAGAAGTAAGCAAATAATAAGCTCCGAATAATTGTTACGGTCCCCGTGTGATGCCGGGGGTAAAGAATTGCACCACCCCGTCTCTTCCCGTGGGTGTCGTAGAAGGCGACTATGGGACAATTCCAGAGGATGGGCAGCAGAGTCTCTCTGCGATTATTCTCACCTTACTGCGATCGCCAACCCGCCTGCCAAGCGTGGCGATTATGGCAAATTCCCCTCAAAATGATTTATCCTTGAGGGAGACCTTTGTCCAGCAGTGGACGTCATTTTGGCTGAGATGATGATGATGATGAGTTGTTACGGTTTTGTTCCAGTCATGTAAACGTCATTTCAAATTAGAGTAAGAGAGACAAAACATGGAATAACTATTCGGACCTTATTCTTTGTTTATTTGTAAGACCCTAAAATGTAAAACTACAGTCTTATACTCTGTGGTAGAGGCAAACATGGCTGGCTAAACAAGTCGGGCTCGGGCGTAATAATGTGAATGAAAGCATTATGTAGAAATTCATATTTAAAAAAAATCATGTAACTAACATAGAATACGATGTTGGTCACTTTATTATCACTTTGACATATAATTGATTATGGACAATTTCTAGCATAATTTTGAATTTTTATTGTAATGTAATTTAATTGGTTTTTGAAAATTTGGTGTATTAGTTCTCCTCCTCCGTGTTTCGGAAGGCACGTTAAGCCGTTGGTCCAGGCTGCATTAGCAGTCGTTAAGAACCACCAATCCGCACTGGGCCCGCGTGGTGGTTCATGGCCCGTTCCCCCTATCCATACAAAGGGAAGGCTCGTGCCCCAGCAGTGGGGACATAAATGAGCTGATGATGATGATCATATGATGTAAGTATTATTTTTGTATTTTTATATGTATGTAATTAGAATAGTCATTGTTATTTATAAAATAAAAGGTAAAAGTTATTTACATGCTACATTGTCAGCTGAGAGAGAGAAGAAAACTAGATTAAGACCAAAAATGTACCTTTCTCAAGCGCAAATTAAATATATTTCATTTCATTTCATTTCATATTTCATTCATTTCATTTCATATTAAACAAACATTCTATTTTATTATATTATTGAGTTCGAGATGATGGTCGAGATATCTTTACTAAGTAGGGTAAAACACCTAATTATTGACACTTTAAATATTAATATTTTAGAAGGCCTAAAATCTTTAGAATTTGTCTGTATAGTTATACTGGTGTCGGAAACAATGCTATCAATGTTATAAGATTGTTATTTAACCACAGACAGTTTAACATTTCACGTTTTAATAAAAAAAAAGTTGTGTCACCCAATTATCAACATCTATGTCAATAATTGTAATTTGATACTACCACCACGTGTAACGGTGGGGTGACTGCAGATGGTATGGTGATGATACCAATTATTGAAGGTTTGTATACTTAACACACTGACCTGTTCTCTGCAGTATCGTGGACATGTCTCAACTGTTTCGCTTCGCAATGAGCTCGGAGGAGCATCATCAGGAATGCGTTGTGCTCGCTCACCTGTTAAATAGACAGATAAAAATAAATAAAGTGATATTATGCAGAATACGAAAGTCTCAAAAAAAATCTCAAAAAATGAAGTCTTAAATGTATCATCTGGAGCTCCTCCTTACTTCGGGAGGCACGTAAAGCCCTGGCTTCATTAGCAGTCTCTCTCTCTCCATTCTCTCTCTGGTGTAAACGAGAAAGATGGATGGCCGGCTGATTGTGCAGATCTCAAACACGCACCCGCAGTAACTTCAGTAATTCGTGCCTTAATATTAGATAATACTCATCATCATCATCATCATCAGCTCTTTTTATGTCCCCACTGCTGGAGAACGAGCCTTCCCTATGGATGGATAGGGAGAACGGGCCATAAACCACCACGCGGGCCCAGTGCGGATTGGTGGTTGTTAACGACTGCGAATGCAGCCGGGACTAACGGCTTTACGTGCCTTCCGAAGCACAGAGGAGCTCGAGATGATAAATAAAAATTTATCCAAGAGGATATCCATCCGATGACCGGCCTTTGCGAAAGTAGCTTAACCTCAGCACTCGCAGACCGGGCGCGTTAACCTCTGCGCCATCGAGCTCCTCACAGAGATAATACTCAAATCGATGGAATATGCCAATAATTATTGAATAATAGTTAACATTTCATTCCCAAAAACCAATTCTGGTTTTCAAAAACCTGCTCGCTGTTATTGTTGTAAGTTGGCTAGCTGACAATAGCAGTACCTCATACATGTGGTTCGTTCCTCCCTGGTACTTAGTGATTATGAGGTCCTGCTCATCCTCAGGTAGCTGTTCCACTCTTCGCAGTATGAAGGCATGGGTTTTCTTCTCGTTCATACCTGTTAATAGAATAATCATCATCATCCTCAGCCGATACAAGTGTCACAAGATTCACAAGTTCCCACAAAAAAATATAGCACAAGAGGATATCGAGCTATATCCCACATCGCTGGCCCAATGCGAGTTTGCGGGTAAATGGGAACAAATTATGATGCCATTACTTAACCAAGAGGTGACAAAACCTCGTACCACGACAGCTCAGCTCATCTGCCATCCTCTGAACTTCATCATAAGACCACCAGTTAGATACTATAAGATAGCTAGCTCCTTCATTTTCGAGGATTCGGGTGAAGTCTACTTTTGACCGTATCATCACTTAGGTATCAACAGAGGAGATAAAGGTTAAGTCTTTACCCTTTACTTTACCAGAGAAAAAAGTTGTTTCGCTTAAAAATCTTCCTTTTAAGGAGTCGCTTCTTTGTAAGAACTTAATACCGAGTCTTACCTTCAACGTCGTGACATAGCCTATGGTACCAAAGCATCGGGCAATGCTCGCACGTCATGTTCGGCGACTTTTCCCTCGACTTTTTCAGGAGTTCGGCATGAGCCACGAACGCTTGTCGTATTGCTGGAAAGAAAGTTAAACTTATGAGGATATAGTACTTTTGTTAAGTCATCGGTACTAGCTTTATTACTAGGTTCAGATTTTGCCTGGCCGCTTTTCTCCTTCTCTAGATATGCTCAATTGAAAACCTAGAACGTCTCGACCTAGAACAGGCCCGTCCTGATCTCTGCTTTTGAGATCCTACTCGAATGCTACGGAATCTGATCAGGTATGAGGGTACCCTAAATGTCTATTTTCATATGAAAACCTATTGTTCAAACGCACATACTCGCGCCGGCCGATTTACGACTGGCCGGATAGTGTGTTGCAGGCCTAAGGGCACTGCGTTACCGCAGCGTGTACCTCCTCATATCATTACCTTCTGACACAGCGTTAATTGTCTTTGGTTTCCTTGCTATCTCTTCAAAACTAACTTTGGAGGATGGGCTGTCTTCTCTTAACTTACTTCGTGCCGGATCGCTGCCATGCGTTACAGCCGTGCGGCTGTCGTACGGCTGGCATTTAATATGTAAACGCAAGGCAGGCCGACAAGACACGCCTTACTTATCATCACTTACCATCAGGTGGTATGAAGACCAATCGCTTCCCAACTTTAAAATCGACGATAAAGATCCCAGCTTCAATTAGAAAACGATAAGATTGTGAAGCATATGCCAGACTTACCATTAATAACCTCCTGGGCTATAGAGTCGCTCTCACATTTGAAGACATAGCAAGCGTACGCCTCATTGGTCTCCCTGCAGACGAATCCGAAATGTTCTTTGCTGACCCTACCGAGAACGCAGCTAGCGACATCTTTGAACTCCCTATGAAGTAGGATCTGCTTCCTATCAGGACTTATGAGCCTTAGTTCGGAACGGCCAACCTGAAAAAAGGTTTTAAAATGTATGTATGATGATGTCGACAATATTGAATTAACCGAAGCATCCTAAAGTAAAATAAGTAATTTTACGTGACATTTGAATCTATTTACGCTAGAAACAAAAATGTTGACAATGTTCATATTATAAAAGCTACTGTAAAATCATATTACAGTAATGTAAGTTTTTCTTTAATGTTATCAAGTTATGTATTGACCAGTTATGTTGCTTTGGGGGGGCCTTTGTTCAGCAGTGGACGACTTTTGGCTGAGATGATGATAATAATGTTGCTTGGATCTGAATGTGCATCTTTAGAGTAAATATTAATATGAATTTAAACTCCTTGAATATTAATTACTTCAGCGGTTGTTAGTTGGCACAGCAAAAGCACGGTGAATTCTAACATTAGTAAACATCTATCATACATACCTGGAAGAGCATTGTTCTATTCTGCTCTCCAATCAATTGAGTGATCGGTGTTTTCAAGTTCAAAGTGCCTATAGAAGCTGACCGGTCCCTCAAAAACGGTTTGTTTTCAGGCATCGTGTACCTCCTCATGTCATTACCTTCTGGCACAGCGTTAATAGTCTTTGGTTTCCTTGCTATCTCTTCAAAACTAACTTTGGGGGACGGGCTGTCTTCTCTTAACTTACTAACTACTGGTGTCACTGAAGCATCATTTACATTTGCGAAAGGATTAGCAACCTTATTGGAATCAGTTTCGTCAGCTTTTTTAATGACGCTTTGACAGAATTGAGTTATAGAAGACGCAGTTTCAGATATAACTGAGTTTATATCGTTTTTTTCTTCATCTTCTTCGACAGTGCCAAGGTTGTTTTTAGGCACATTTAGTGCTATAACAGTTTCGAGTGTAGTCTTCTTGGTTGAAATGTTCTTCTCAATTCTCTCTTTGCTGAACACGTCAAACTCTTTATCGATCTCATTTGTTTCAGTCTTGGTTTTCTTGGTTATGTCAGGTTTGTCCGGTTCGAGTAGAGTGCTTGATGTTGGTGTAGTCCTTCTGTCCATATCTGTTCTGCTGTCATTAATGTTTTCTGTGGAATCGTTGCTGTAGATGGATGTCTGAAAAAAGATATTAATAACTTAAGAAACATCAGTTAATTGGTATTTATATAATTACTGCTGCTTTCAGAATCTTTTTTTGTAATTGTAACGTTACTTAATGATACTAGGTAGGTAGGTACATTTTTTTTGTTAATAATTTAAGATATCTATTATTTAAATAATTAACACACCAAGATATGGTTATAAGCCGATTATCGACTGTTCTCTTTATTTATTGATGATTACAAAAGATTTTTATTCGGCTGCATCACAGTGACGCTGATTTTCGTTTCTTGTAAAATAGGAAGGTATAGCACAAAGTCCCTGTATGCTTATTTTCGTGGGAAAGCCAGTGCCCAGCAGTGGGAAGTTTATAAACTAACAATGATATGTTTATATTTTAACATTTCACATTTGTAATCATAAGCTGACATTTTGTAATTTATAATAATAACAAAATAACGATTTTAATTTTAACTTGTTAACATTTTATGTTATTGACTGTTCGGCTTGAATGTAATAATTATTAATACCTCTACTGGCGTCTACGCCACCGGTCTTAGACCCAGAGGTCCCCGGTTCGATTCCCAGTGGCCCCCCACTGTTACATGTTTGTGTACTCCTGTACCTGGCTAGCTACCACCATCTTATTTAAATATGTCGCCATAACATCAATGTTTGTATGTTGTATTCCGGCAGCTAAAGATAAAATAGCCAGTGCCTCAATAGTTGACGATCCCCGGTGAAGAGCGCTACCACCTTTGGCCTTATTATCACTTAATATCAGCTGAGATGAAGGCTTTGTGCTTACCCGAAAGATATTTTAAAAAAATATATATTAATAAAAATATCACTAACTCCAGTGGAAGACAGAAGGCTGTGTCGCCGCTGGTTCTTGACCTTCTCCGCTTCATGCTGGGCAAACTTGAAGAGTGCGTCATCTATAAGGGATTCGGGCACTTTTCGTTGTGATATCCTCACTTTGCCTATGTACAATACCTATGGAAAAATATACAAATTTTTACTAAAAATATACACGATAACAATACATAATTTCGTGCCATTGTAACCAAAGAATTGAACATAGAGTTTAATATTAATTATATGGAGGAGATAGAAAAGCTCGATGGAGGAGGAGGAACACGTTTGGTCTCCAAGTGCTGAGGTCAAGCAACTTTAGCAAAGGCCGGTCTTCAGATGGGTGACCAAACATTTATCATCTCTCGTTCCTCCGTGCTTCGGAAGGCACGTAAAGCCTTTGGTCCCGGCTGCATTAGCAGTCGTTAACAAACACCAATCTGCACTGGGCCCGCGTGATGGTTTATGGCCTGTTCTCCCTATCCATCAAGTGGGACATAAAAATGAACTGCTGATGAAACAAATAATGTCTAACACACACTTTAATTTTTTGAAAAGATATTATAATTTTTAAATTAATAAAAAAAAGATTTTATAATTTTTGAATGACGCAAATAATTTCAATTTGAATTTGAAAGATATTGTTGATGGATTATAGCTAACCATGTGATTTGTTATACATTTACAAAACATGCAGTGTATTGGTGATCTCATTCTTGAGTCATGCCTCTAAGATTATAACATTGTTGCATGGCAAATTGTAAACAATTTTGATTTATTAGATGAATTTCGCAAACGCATTATTCAGTTACAGCGAATTTTAATATCACATATTTTAGCATATTTTAGAGGAGCTCGATGGCGCAGTGGTTAACGCGCCCGGTCTGCGAGTGCTGAAGTTTAGCAAATTTCGCAAAGGCCGGTCATCGGATGGTTGACCAAAAATTTATTATCTCGAGCTCCTCCGTGCTTCGGAAGGCACGTAAAGCCGTTGGTCCCGGCTGCATTAGCAGTCGTTAACAACCACCAATCCGCACTGGGCCCGCGTGGTGGTTTATGGCCCGTTCTCCCTATCCATCCATAGAGAAGGCACGTGCCCCGGCAGTGGGGACATAAAATGAGCTGATGATGATATTTTAGCAAATTTATTTTTCATGTAAGATATATTTTGCGAACGCCTTATTTAGTTGCAGCGGATTTCAGTCTCGCATTTTTTAGCGAATCAATATTTAATGTTGGATATATTTTGCGAACGCCCTATTTACTCGTAGTTGCAGCGCTTTTACGCTGCGCTTCGCTCGGGAAAAAGAATTTACTTAACCTAACCAACAGTAAGGATTTGTTATGCTGACCGATTGAAGTGAAGTAAAATGGCGTTACTCTGAAATTTACTGCAACTAAAAAAGGAGATCGCGAAATTAATCTAATAATAAATTATAGGGACATAAATAAAGCTTTCGCTAAAAATATGCGACCCTATAATCAGTTGCTACTGATAATGCGTTCGCGAAATTCATCTAAAAAAACCTTTAAAGTAGTTTGTTAAGGGGGTGCTGCGCGGAATTTGAAAATTTACGTGTTTTTAAGTCAATGGTGCTAGGCGCTGAATAGATCTTATACATTAAAAGGACTAGTGTAGGTTAGCTTGATTCTTTCACAAGGTCATGGTTGTCTTGGAATTTGAAACAAATACCCAGACACTGCATAAACATTACGTAAAATAATGATATCTAAAAACTTATTTCTTCAGAAACTTTGTAAATATAGCCCAAATGAAACAATGATCCGACATCAAAATGTTTGTATTGATATTCCGCAGGTCACTGTTGTCTTATTTTTCCATTAAAAAACATTAATATGAAAATATTTATCATCAACTCAGGACGCGCACAAGAGGCGCCGCCAGGCGCCTCTCAAGCGCGCTCTATAGTTGAATGATTCACTTAGACTGAAAACTAAAACTTCAATTATGTTGAACGACCGTGAGTCAGAAAGCCCAATTTCCTACTACTCTTTTCGTATTTTTTACCCAAACGCCTATGATTTTACGAAAGTAAACATTGCTCTAATTAAATCACCAGCCTACTCTGTACAGATATTAGTGTGCGTGCGTATTCTTGTCGTGCGCCGTTGTCACACCACTGCCACACGCCGCTCGCTCGCTATCATAAAGAAACTTGAAACACGCAGTTTTGCGTCCGCGCTGCACCCCCTTAAGAATCAGCAAACTGAATCGATTTCAGCTATTGGTATTTCTTTTTCTATTAAAATAAAATATATAAGTAAAATACAGAAACTCTTTTGTTAAACAGTCCTAACAAATGAAATTAAAACGTAAGTCAATGCGTTAGGGCTTAATTCAAAAGAACATAGACACTTACATTATTTTTCCTTTGTTTCGACTGTTTATTTTACTTAAATTTCTATTTATTAAGAAAACAAGCAATACGCATTTTTTTTAAATTGAGTTAGGGTTTCAGTACGAGTTTCAATCGCCATTTTATAAAACCGTATTGATGTTACCTTTTCCACCTCGGAACCACGGTAATAGTCGGAACTCTACTTTGTTTATGCTAAACTAGCTATTGCACGCGGCTTTGCTCACGTGGAATAGTGATTGTTTGTGATAAAAGTCAAAACCCGTCAAAATCTATGGATAATCCTGAAACTCTTCATAATTTCTTTAAAAGTAACACTTTTCCCTACAAACTTCCCACCCCTATTTCAACTCTCTACGGGAGGTTTTTCGAAAAATGCTAAAACACGTAATTCTTTATTTTTATTAAAAAATCGATAAAATTATTCATTTTTTTAGTAATTACTACAAAAATAACGATTTCCTCTTCTCTTTTTTACTTCTTTAAAGGAAAATAAACAACATTCCTGAGACACGTCATTCTTTATTTCTTTTCAAAAAGCCAAATACCAATTTTTATGTATTTTACTTCAAAACTGACGGACTTTCATACAAACTTTCACCCCCTATTATACTACTATTACTACTATTTGAATTTCTTAGGGTATGATTTCCGTAAAATCCTTTCTTAGTGGCAGGTTACGTCACTCAATTAATCTACAGTCCAAATTTCATCTAATTAGCTCCAGCGGTTTCGGTTCAGCAATGATGAATCAGTCAGGACAAGTCATTATGTATATAAGATATAGATATGGCGTCGCGTCGAGGGTACTAACAGCGAGTTAACGTCTATTATAATAAGATATCATCTATCATCTTACTATGTTACATGTTTGTAGATTTTAGATTTCACTTACTTCAAAGAAATGCGAGTCGGAAGGTGATAGGTCGGCACATAGTGAAGTGAGGGCTGACGCGTTACTGACACTCCGCACCAGGCCGGGCTGTGGCTCGCTTGCCCTGCAAACACAAGAAATTGAAAATCAATAATAATAATAATAATAATAATAAACTTTATTTGCACACAAAAAAACAGATACTGACAAATTTATAAAAACATATAGTACAAAATAGGCGGCCTTATTGCTAACAAGCAATCTCTTCCAGGCAACCTTGGGCGAAAAATAATAAAATAAAGAAAATAAAAATGGGTGCAAGTAAAAATAAACTAAATTATAATAATAACATCAAATAAAAAATAAATAAAAATAAAACATAGAAAAGGGAAATAAATATAATAAACAGAGCTTATGCAATATAAATCATAAAATAAATAAACATAGCTAAGGTGAATTTAAAAAAAGACTCCGAACCTGACCCCTGAACGACTCCAACGTGCGAGCACTTCTGATGTGCTCTGGCAAAGAGTTCCATAACCGGACAGCATGCACAGAAAAGGAATAGGAAAGGAAATCAGTTGAGTGAAGAGGAGTCGCAAGAGCTAGGTTATAGGCAGAACGCAAGGTATGGCTTGAGGAAGTGGAACGGAAGGAGAAACAATTTTGAAGATATGAAGGTGAAGTGGGTAGAAAGAGGACAGTATACAGAAAGGAAAGAACGTGTAAGTCTCTACGCCGGCGAATTGGCAGCCATTTAAGCTGAGCTCGGAAAGTCGAAACATGGTCATACTTCCTCAAGTTATAAATAAACCGAATACAGAGATTCTGCAAACGCTCCAGTTTATTTAGAAGTTCCTCCGAAAGATCAGCGTAGCAAACATCAGCGTAGTCAATGATGGAAATCAATTTATTTGTTAATTTTTTTTTTTTGACTTTAGGACTATGGCGCCCAGGTGCTCAAAAACACTTTAAAGACATTTCTATAAAATTAGTAGTGGTAGCTCTGGAGCTAGCAGCTACTTGGGCCAGCGTATAAGCATTGCTATCCAACGTGGCAATGCTGCTAGATTACTGGACACTCTGTCTGATGGGGATGATTTGGGGCAAATTTTTTATTTATAGTTAGTTTCTAGCTTTTTGTAAGTTTAATTTTAAGTCGTTTAATTATTATCTTGTTTCTGTATTTGTTTGTAAATAGACATTTAATCTACAATCTTATACAGAACTGGTACCCCAGCATAAAATTTGCTGGAGATAAAGAAGATGATGGTGATAGGATGATGAATAAAGCTCAAACTCCCTGTAATATTTTAATCTTTACTTATATAAATCTTCTGTGCGTGTGTATGTTATTGAACTCCTTCTAAACAGCTGGACCGATTTGGATGAAATTTTCTGTGTGTTCAAATGGATTCGAGAATGGTTTAGATTTACAATTGGACCCGGTAGGTGGCGCTGCTATAGGGGTCCATCATGGGATACGGGTGTTCTTAAACGGACGAATGATTTGTTTGTTTTGTTGTCATGGAAACGTTAACTGTCAAAGTGGTACGAAGTCCGCCGGTCAGCTAGTATTAGTTTAAAATAGATGTACTGCCCTTCTAGATTCTCCGAGGGATTCGGATGAGATCGGGATACAAGCGCGCTGGAGCATCGCACTCATATAGACAACCTCTCACAGACACGAAATCTCGCAACAGCTGCGCTCGGACTGTTTTGAGCTTTTCTGAGATTCCCTGTCCGCAAGAGCGTCTATGTGTGCGTTTACCTTCTGCAGTCTCCTGAATTTGTCTGAATAAAAATCCCATATTTAGATTTAGTTTCCGTTAGAAAAACGCCAATAACCAAACAATGTACTTTTCTGAAAAAAGACAAAAGTGTTGAAAAAAAATCCACGAGCGGGATTCGAACCCGCACCCCATGACGTGCCGGGTCAGGTGCAATGCCAACTATGCTATCGTGGCTCAATCCAACTCTGCAATGGTGTGCCGGTTCGAATCCCACTCGTGAATGTTTTTCAACTTTCGTCTTTTTTCAAATTGTGATTTGTTCGATACAATATTTTCGTAAAATTATATGTAAATAATCATAATGTATTTTTCGTTTTTATTGCTTAAATTGTGCTATCGCTTTCACATAATTTGACAATATAATTTAAAAAATATTAGTTGAAATTAAAAAGGTGTTACGAGTATGTGTCTGTGCCGCCGTAGCGTTCGAAATTCGAACGAAAAATTTCGAAGATTTTTGCGTTTGTTTTGTATGCATAAAACGTGTCTACCTCTATAATATCATTGGAGTGTGTATGGTACATTGATGCGCGTGCGCATGCAATCTCGTAAATAGAACTCAATGCCGCTACACTCGCTCGGAGCAATAAGAATTGATTTAGAACAATTGCTTCAATGTCCAATGTTATTAAATTTGCAACACACGGTACAAAAACAGTTCCATTTCAGCCAATCAGTGGTTTAGTCACACGTCTATTAATTCTCTCCCTACAATAATGTTAATTATTAAACAGATACTTACTACTTATGTAACTACTTCCATATTATATTTATTTTAATCAAAATTGAGGAGCTCGATGGCGCAGTGGTTAACGCGCCCGGTCTGCGAGTGCTGAGGTTAAGCAACTTTCGCAAAGGCCGGTCATCAGATGGGTGACCAAAAATGTATCATCTCGAGCTCCTCCGTGCTTCGGAAGGCACGTAAAACCGTTGGTCCCGGCTGCATTAGCAGTCGTTAACAACCGCCAATCCGCACTGGGCCCGCGTGGTGGTTCATGGCCTGTCTCCCTATCCATCCATAGGGAAGGATCGTGCCCCAGCAGTGGGGACATAAAAATGAGCTGATGATGAATCAAATTTACATATAAAACATTCGCAACATATACATATACATATATAGCCGGGCATACAGCAGGCCCGATTAACCATCGGTGCCTTGACAGGGCACTATGCCACAAAACAAATGCTCCACAGAATGCATCTATCAACAAATAGCTTGTGTAGGGCATGTGGAGAGGAAACGGAGTCAATGCAGCACCTACTGTGTGACTGCGACTCCCTGGCTAGGAAAAGAATGGGACTCTTGAGGTCGGCCTATGCGAAGCCGGAGGACTTCAGGCTCTTCGCTCTTAAGGACGTTGCCAAGCTTATGGCATCTATCTTTACAGATGAAGAAGAGTGAAAGGATGGGGTTGCACAAAAGATCGCGATGAGTCGAAGTGTTGCTGCGAGAGGGAAACCTTGGCAGGCCCTACTAAGATAAGATAAGATACATATACTTATACATATATGCATAAAACATGCACACACACTTTTTTTATTTTATAGTATTTATATACTGTGTCTATCATATTTACAGTACCTAGATGATAGATCGATTTATCGTCCCAGAAACCCCCTGCATACTAAATTTCATGAAAATCGTTGGAGCCGTTTCCGAGATTCAGATTATATTATACAATGTCGCCCGGGCGCAAGAGACCGCCCGAAATATTTTAAATATACATGAAAAATTATCGACAAAAAACCTTAAGGGGGTGCAGCGCGGACGCAAAACTGCGAGTTTCAAGTTTCTTTATGATAGCGAGCGAGCGGCGCGTGGCAGTGGGGTGACAACGGCGCACGAAAGAATACGCACGCACACTCATATCTGTACAGAGTAGGCTGGTGATTTAATTAGAGCAATGTTTACTTTCGTAAAATCATAGGCGTTTGGGTAAAAATAATAAAAGTCTTAATATTTTCATATTCATGTTTTTTAATTGAAAAATACTGTTGTCACAGTGACCTGCGGAATATCAATACAAACATTTTGATTTCGGATCATTGTTTCATTTGTGCTATATTTACAAAGTTTCTGAAGAAATAAGTTTTTAGATATCATTATTTTACGTATTGTTTATGCAGTTTCTGGGTATTTGTTTTAAATTCCAAGACAACCATGACCTTGTGAAAGGATCAAGCTAACTTACACTAGTCCTTTTAATGTATAAGACCTATTCAGCGCGTAGCACCAGTGACTTAAAAACACGTAAATTTTCAAATTCCGCGCTGCACCGCTTAAAGGGGGGGTCTATCTTTATTACTTTAAAATTTATTGATTTTTTAATTTTTGGGTAGAGTCCGTGGCCTTGTTTTAAATTTTGTACCACATCTATGATGTTATTGGCTCGATTTCAGTTTTCTTTGATGTTTCTTAAAGGTTATGAGTTACTTTATCACGCAATTTAACATAAATAATCCGAGACTGCTTACTTTAATTAAAAAAAGGGTATTTGACCAAAAATTCAGAGAAAAAACAGAGGTTTTTAAAAAAAACAACTGACGTGTAAGTCGTAAACTGTCAGCTGAAGAGAGCTTTTTTTATTTATTATTATTATTTTATTAATCTAAGACATAAAAACTACGAAATAACAATAATTGTTGATATCTTACTCCTACAAAATAAGAGGTAAACTACAATTCATTAAGGAAAGTAAATTCAATAAATAACTAAACCGAACTCGTAAGTGTCAAACAAGTAAATTAACGAAGAGGATTGTATTGAAATTAAAAATAAATTAGTGAGGAAAAATTGGCCTTTAATTTCATTAATTTTTTTTTTAATTTCATTTAAGATTTCTTAAATTTAATTTTAAAAAAGATAGACCCCTCCCCCCTTTTAAGGTTTTTTCTCGATAATTTTTATGTATTTTCAAAATATTTCGGGCGGTCACTTGCGCCCGGGCGACATTGTATGTATATGGGTATAATTTAAACGCTCACCAGAAATATTTTACCATTGAAAATGGTTATCAGATGCAAATCGCCTGAGACGTATTTTTGGCCATAGCTCCGAGGATTTTGGGAGAATCGAGATGAAAATAGTACCAAGAGTTGAGGAATTTACCGAGACACGTGTGAGCGTTCGAATTTTGGAAATCGGCTGAATACTTTTTGAAATTTTGAAAAATGTAAAAAAAATCAGGTTTTTTGGGGGGTGTTTGTATACTAAATTGTAAATATTAAAAAAAAAACCGACTTAAGAAAAAATTTAAAAAATTGGTTTTAGGGTATTAGTTTAGATACAAAATCGCGAAAATATTTTGAAAATCGATTCATAATTGTGACCTGTAGGTGGTTCCTTTAGATTTGGTATTGTAGAAAAACGGGTATTTCCGTATATAAAAAGTGATGTAGCTTCTTTGATTATTGACCGATCGTCATGGTAATGGTGTTAAAAGATGCGGATGCAGGCGAGAAGTGCATTCAAGTTAGAATTGTGTTATTTAAAATAAAATTGATTTTTTTTTCGTAAATTGTTGTATTCATTTTCAATGCTCCGATTCTTGCGGAGACTGCGAAATCTGTGAACTTTTTAGACCCTAAGCCTAAGTACCAAATAAATTAAATGACTGTACAAATATTATTTTTGCTTCCCAAAATGGATAAATGCTAACCTAGAGTCTGTCCAGCGAGTCGTGTCCCTTAAAAAATTGGTTGTCTGTAAAGTCGGTTTACTGACGATAGTTGAACGTGACAACGTCTTAAGAAGGTGTCGGGAGGTGTTGGGGGTGTCAGGGGGTGTTGGGGGTACGTACCGCGGTGGCGATGCCGGCCACGGGCTTGCACAGCAGCCTGCAGCAGCCCGTCGAACAGGTAGGCGGGAGGAGTTGGGGGTGACGGGAGGTGTTGGGGGTGTCGGGGGGTGTTGGGGGTACGTACCGCGGTGGCGATGCCGGCCACGGGCTTGCACAGCAGCCTGCAGCAGCCCGTCGAACAGGTAGGCGGGAGGAGTTGGGGGTGTCGGGAGGTGTTGGGGGTGTCGGGGGGTGTTGGGGGTACGTACCGCGGTGGCGATGCCGGACACGGGCTTGCACAGCAGCACGGCTAAATTTCTACTCAGCCGATTGTGCTTCTTTGTCGCTCGTTCCGCGCTCTCGCTTGCACTTCAAGCCTTACATGGAACGCCTCAGAGCGAGGTAACACCGAACTTTTTCGTGCGTGCAGCCGGCTCTATCGAATTATAAGACGTTGTCACGTCAAAAGGCGGTAAATTCAAAAATATTGCAGATATTACAGGTGTCAACACTGGTAGTACGCTGAAACGTATGTTTGTTACTATAATATAATAAAATAAAATATCTACGAAAATTCTAGTATCAAACATACGATTACAGCATACTATCAGTGTTGACATATGTAAGATTACAAAAACACAAATGTTGAAAAAATTTCCACGAGCAGGATTTGAACCTGCACCTTTCAACAATTATTCAACACTTCGGGGGCAACACTTTCGGCGGGCTGGTTAGAACCACGATGGCTCAATTGGAAGATCACCTGACCCGGTATGTCAGAAAGGTGCAGGTTCAAATCCTGCTTGTGGAAATTTTTTCAACATTTGTGTTTTTGTAATTTGTTTCGCAACAAAATTTGCGTTAAAATTATTAAAATAAAACATATGTAAGATTGTTTAATTTGCCGCCTTTTTCAAGGGACACGATTCGCTGGACAAACTCTATAAATAAAAGTAGCACTATTTATTCAAAGAAGTTGGCTTATAAGTAGAAATAAAACATTTTAAATTTATTATCAATCTAAGAATGTTGTGTACTCAGTTTGGTTGGTGGTAGAGCTTGTTTGTTCGTCTGGCTAGCTACCACCATCTTATATAAATATGTCGCCATAACGTTAGTAGAATTATTATGTGAGGAGCCCGATGGCGCAGTGGTTAACGCGCCCGGTCTGCCAGTGCGTAAAGACCGGTCATCGGATGGGTGACCAAAAATTTATCATCTCGAGCTCCTCTGTGCTCCGGTAGGCACGTAAAGCCGTTGGTCCCGGCTGCATTAGCAGTCGTTAATAACCACCAATCTGCACTGGGCCCGCGTGGTGGTTTATGGCCCGTTCTCCCTATCCATCTGAATGCTCGTACCCCAGCAGTGGGGACATAAAATGGGCTGATGATGATGATGATGATGATTATCATTATGTTCCGGTAGCCAGAGATAAGACAACCAGAACCAGTAGTGGAGGATTCCGGGTGAAGTAGACTTACGAACCGATGGCATAATGACATTCATAAGAGCTATTTGTAGCCTAAACTGAATAAATGATTTACCTCCTTGGTCGAGTGGCTTGCACACCGGTTTTCATGGTGTCGCCATCTCTGAGGTCCCGGGTTCGATCCCCGGTCGGATCAATTTAGAAATACCTGTTTTTCTATATTGTTTACTTTCGGGCCTGGGTGTTTCTTATGTATAATAATGTTGTATTTAAGTATATTAAGTATGTTTATCCGTTGTCTAGTTAACCATATAACGAGTTTCTTAAGGAAGCTTTTCTTGGGGCTAGATAATTGGTGTGAGTGTGGGAAACATTTATTTATTTATTTATTTATAATTGAATTGAATTGAATTGAAGTGCGTTTCCATCTTCAGCCTTGTCATCACTTAACATCAGGTGAGTTAAAGGCCAAGCTTACCCGAAAGGTATGAAAAAATGACGCTATTTTTTAAACATAATACATACACTAGCTGTGCCCCGCGGTTTCACCCGCGTTAATTAGTCATAGCGTGATGTAATATAGCCTATAGCCTTTCTCAATAAATGGACTATTCAACACAAAAATAATTTTTCAATTCGACCCTGCAGTTCCTGCGATTAGCGCGTTCAAACAAACAAACAGACTCTGTAGCTTTATAATATTTATATACATACATAAATCCTTCGTTTTGTCTCCAACCATGAACCACTGAACTGATACACAATTACACACACATACACACACACACACTCACTTCCAACGTATTTATAGCTAATATTAGTTTGTGATACTTAAAATTTTTCCACTTCATTCATTTTCCTTGTACTGTCTATACTACGTATTTTATTTATTACACGTTGCGAGTGCGAAGTCTTCTGGCTTACTGCCAATATTCCATCATTTACCTCTTATATAGATATGCTCGTACTAGCTTACCAGGCAACGCTTTGGCACAAATAAAATAAATAAATAAACCTTTATTAGTGTACTCGCTGACCTGGCGGACTTCGTACCGCTTTGACAGTTCCCATCATTGATCCATGACAACAAAACAAACAAATCATTTTATAAAAACACAAAAGTTGAAAAAATTTCCACGAGCAGGATTTGAACCTGCACCCTTCTGACATTCCGGGTCAGGTGCTCTTCCAATTGAACTATCGTGGTTCTAACCAGCCCGCCGAAATTATTCAACACTTTTTACTTTGAAAGCCAAAGGCGCCCATTCAATGTCAACAACTACCGTCACTAACATCTGATCATAATATTTTTACAAATATTAAAGAAGTAAGCAAGCTATTTTTATAAAATGTTCAAATAATTTTTAACGCAAATTTTGTTGCGAACAAATTACAAAAACACTAATGTTGAAAAAATTTCCACGAGCAGGATTTGAACCCACACCCTTCTGACATTCCGGGTCAGGTCCTCTTTTTTTCGGCGGGCTGGTTAGAACCACGATAGCTCAATTGGAAGAGCACTTGACCCGGAATGTCAGAGGGTGCAGGTTCAAATCCTGCTCGTGGAATTTTTTTTAACATTTTATAAATCATTTTATATTGGAAAATTTAATTGTCGTTTTTGGTATTTTATTTAATATTCTTTTTTTAATATAGCCTATGTCACTAAGCGCTAATGTAGCATTCTAATGGTGAAAGAATTTTTTAAATCGGTCCAGTAGTTTTTGAGTTTATTCGTTACAAACATACATACATACAAAATTACAAAGGTTTCCTCTTTATAATATTAGTATAGACTAGGTAATAACTGACCCAGCGGACTTCGTACCGCTTAGAAGTTTCTATGACAACAAAACCAACAATTCGTTAAATAGTTTACACGTGAAAGCGTGTCAAACAAACAAACTCACTTTTTAGGGTTCCGTACCCAAAGGGTAAAACGGGACCCTATTACGAAGACTCCGCCGTCCGTCTGTCTCATGAACCGTCATAGTTAGACAGTTAAAATTTTCACAGATGATGTATTTATGTTGCCGCTATAACAACAAATACTAAAAAACAAAATAAAATAAATATTTAAGGGAGCCCCATACAACAAACGTGATTTTTTTTGCTCGTTTTGCTCGATATTGATAACTGCAACAAGTGGACGCTTGAAAGATTCACAGAATATTTAGTTATACTTAAAAAACTTTTAAAAATAAATAATTAAATTAAAATAAAACAAATATTTAAGGGAGGCTTCGATACAACAAACGTGATTTTTTTTGCTCGTTTTTGCTCGATATTTATAACGGCAACAGGTAGACGCTTGAAATATTCACAGAATATTGACTTATATTATTCACTTTAAAAAAAAATTAAATTAAAATTAAATTAATATTTAACGGGGGCTTCTATACAACAAACGTGATTTTATTCTAATTTTTTTCTCGGTCTTAGTAACGATAACAGGTAGAAATTTGAAATATTTTTATAGATAATGGTACGGAACTCTTCGTGCGCGAGTCCGACTCGCACTTGACCGGTTTTTTTTAAATAATAAGTATCCTATGTCTTTGATTATACTCTTGAAAATATGCGTACAAAATTTCATGATGATCGGCTGTATAGTTTACGCGTGAAAGTGCATCAAACAACAAACAAAGAAACAAACACTTTCGCATTTATAATATTAATAAGGATGTTTAATTTCCCATGGCTCAAGCTAGCGTTACAATAATGGGTTCAAAAAACCCCTACAAAATATTCAGTAGTTGTCTATTAACAAATTATAAAAGATGGAACTCGTCCCTGGTCCAAGTTTTGCAGTGGGACCAATTGCCCCCTAACCTAAAAGATTGTGGTTACATTATGTCAATGAAATATGCAAATTTAAATATACATTTTTATCTATTATTATTTTATATTTACTTCCCTCTTCCTTCGTGCTATTTAAAGCTCAGGTTCTTACCCCTTCTAATTTAAATTAAGAAAATGCTTAGCTAGCTGCTTACAGGTAAAAATTGCAATTTCCTGGCAAGGATATGACAGGGCTAGTCCAAAGCAGATTTGGTTGCTGCTGCTAATGTCCCAGGTTTCCAGATCCTCTTTTGATAAATTAATACTTTGTCCTAACAGCTACTGAACTGCAGATTCCAGGCAAGGATATGGCTGTGCCAGCCAAAAGCAGATCTGTTTGCTACTGCTTAAAGCCCAGGATCTTACACTCTTTAAATATAACTCTTTAAGTAAGCCTTCTCCTAAATAGCTACATACAGGTTAGAATTGCAGTTTCCAGGCAAGGATATGGCAGGGCTTGTCCAAGGAAGCTCTGGTTGCTACTGCTTAAAACTCAAGATCTTACACCCTTTTAAGATAAAGCAAGCCTTACTTTAAATAGTTACTTACAGGTTAGAATTGCAATTTCCAGGCAAGGATATGGCAGGGCCAGTCCAAAACAGATCTGGTTGCTACTGCTTAAAGCCCAGGATCTTGCACCCTTTAAAGATAAAGTAAGCCTTCTCCTAAATAGCTACTTACAGGTTAGAATTGCAATTTCCAGGCAAGGATATGGCAGGGCTAGTCCAAGGGAGCTCTGCTTGCTGCTGCTGGAATCCCAGGTTTTTGGTGACGGCGCCGCTTCCCAGGGAACCTGTAGATCCTTTGGGGCTGTTCGCCCCTGGTGGGGACTCGCGCATCTGACCGAAGAGGTCAGATACCTGTAATAGGAGAGAATTATTAGAAACACTAATTCTTAGCTAAGTGCTCGTTCAGCGAAGCATATTCCTGTCACGTGACTGTGTTTTTATTAACTTAGCTCGGCAAACGACTCCTCTCCACCTGATGCTAAGTGGAAATGGAGTGCAGACGCGAAGACAACTGGTGCAGCGTCATCACTCTGTCGGTCCACAAGGTGCCTGTCAAGGTGTAGCTTGGTTTCCAGGCTCATCATGCGATTTGGTGAGGCAAGTTGGTTTATAACTACTATTCCTGAATGAGGCCCGGTTCTACATGCCCTAACTGCTATGCCACCTTCGACCAAATTAAGCCATACGGATAAAACAATACACCTGACTCCATCGCAGAAAAATAACTGGGACAAAGAAGGACTGTCTTCCATAAGATATTTTAATTTGGTCACCCATCTGGTGACCCGACATTGCGAAAGTTGCTTAACTATAACGATCGCAAACTTTCGCGCCATCAAGCTCCTGCCCATACGATCACGCGATGTTATCTTCCTTATTAATTTCTTAATAATTAAAGTAATCAAATCCTATAGCTACAAGCTACAAACATATCACATATGTATGTTAAAACAACTGTTTTGTTTATAGTTTTCCATAAAAGTTCATGTTTGTTATAGACTCACACCATGTTGCTAATTGTAACCTTGACAGCAACCTTTCAACTTGTTTACGCTCATAGAGGGCGCTGTTCGCAATTTTTTTCTATATTTTTTATTTATTTATTTATTGGGCAGACAACAAAAACATGTACTACCATTTGGAGACAAAGTGTTAAAAAAATCATAAATATAGCTAGCTTGCCTAATTCTTAACTCTTACAATATTTGTAAAAATATTAAGATCGGATGTTGATGACGTAGTTGTCGACATTGAATAGGGCTCCGTTGGCTTACAGAGTAACAGTAGATAGTGTTGATTAATTTCGGCGAGTTGGATTGAGCCACGATAGCATGGTTGGTAGTGCACCTGACCCGGCATGTCATGGGGTGCGGGTTCGAATCCCGTTCGTGGATTTTTTCCAACACTTTGCCTTTTTTCATATTGTAATTTGTTCGCAACAATACAAGCCTTTACTGGCCGTTCATCATCATCATCATCATCATCATCATCATCATCATCATCATCATCATCATCATCAGCCCATACTAGTTCACTGCTGGACATAGGCATCTCCAAGTGCATGCCACTGAGCACGAGATAAATAAATAATAGTAAATATAACTATAACACTTATTGACGTGAAAATTATAAAAAAAAAATCAAATAATATTAAAAATTTAACTTTTTTTTAATCAAACTTCTGAGTTTACCACCATTTTAGGGAGCTGGCAAGAAACATAAGCTGGAGGCTTTTTCTATATAAGGTCACATTTTATCAACTGCAGATATTTTGAGGATAAATTCAACAACATATTTAAACAATTTTTCTGAAGAAACCTTAAATTTTTATACGCTAGTTTTCAAGAAAAACGCCAAAAGACATTACGATTAAAAAATAAAATAAAGCACTTTCGGTAGTTTCAATTCAAAGGAGCCGAAACAGAGAGGCCGCAATGCCTTCACCGCTTACACGTGCCCGTAGTTTCATTCAAAGGAGCCGACAGAGAGGCCGCTCTTAAAAATATTACAATTTTTGTGTCAGGAAAAGTAAAAAAAAAACTAGCCTGATTTTTTTTTTTA
The DNA here is from genome assembly GCA_963082485.1 of Eudonia mercurella. Classification (NCBI taxonomy): domain Eukaryota; kingdom Metazoa; phylum Arthropoda; class Insecta; order Lepidoptera; family Crambidae; genus Eudonia; species Eudonia mercurella. Next base: position 5,955,696 of record OY720052.1, on the reverse strand, counting down.
AATGCTGGGCCTTATTTCTCTGATATAATTAGATGATTTGTCGAAATATTTGCATATCAATAGAGGTACCGTTTGTGTCTGTTTGTTTGTTTGTCGGAACTAACCTCTGGAACTACTGGTCCAACTCCAAAAAATCTTTCTATATACCTCTATATACCTTGTGGGTAACAAAGGCAATATTTATTTCGGAAAAAAATACCTTAAAAGTACTTTATTGTTATGTAAACAATATTATTGTTTTGTTAGGTTTATAGGTTTTAATTTTTTTTGGGTTTATAGTTTTTTTTTCCTTTTGTTGATGGCTTCGTGCGATTAGCACATTTAGCCAGTGTCAAAGTAATTTTTCTAACAAGTATACATAAATAAACAATATTTCTTTTCTGTATGATGATGATGAATGATAATAGAAATGAGAAGTGAGAAATGATATACCCCCAACCCCTCGAGTATCTCAGTAAAGATGTGGGGCTTTACTAAGTCCTCGGGCGGACTTCTTGAGTGACGTTGCACTGTTTTGTTTCATTTGCCAGCACTCATGCACACTCACGAACACTTAACGGTTAATAATCCACCATTATTTCACATTAATATTCGACATAACGCAAATTTTGGAAAATAAAACAAAACCGCAGACATGACTCTTCACTTTCCCGCCAAGAAGTCCGGGTTTATAGCCAAATTAATTAAATAATGTTTACCATCAAAGCGTTGCCAAGCAACCAGTAACAGGCATATATTGACAACAATGACAAGGAAAGATTTTACGTAAAAGATGTACATACTTTTATGAATAACTTAAAAACTAAAAACCATGGTACAATCATTGCTTAGTTTTAACCTATTTGAGTGAATATATTAGCTACTTTGAAATATTTATAAAACTGCACTTGAAGATTCAATAATTTATTTATTACATAAATTAATCAACTGCTGTTACAATCCAATTTTCTTTAACGACAATTCAATTTGTTCATGAATGTTTGTTTTGCATTGCAGATGCATTGTTTATGCTGATGAAATCAGAGGTAGTAAGATAATCGACCCCATATGGATACTAGTGTCATCTTCATTTGGAATCATCATCATCATCATTATCAGCCTATAAACGTCCCACTGCTGGGCACAGGCCTCCCACATGATCAGTAGCACGTGGGGGTATTGGGCCATAACCCACCACGCTGGCCCAATGCGGGTTGGTGGGTTTTAACGACTGCCATCTTACGACAACAACCGGGACCAACGGCTTAACGTGCCTTCCGAAGCACGGAGGAGCTCGAGATGTTTTTAATTGGTCACCCATCAGGCGACCCGGCATTGCGAAAGTTGCTTAGCGGGCAAGATCGCAAGCCGAACGCGCTAGCCGCTGCGCCATCGAGCTCCTCAATCATTTCATTTTCTCATTTGGAATGCTAGTTTATAATAACGGAATTGTTTAGAATACCTCAATTTTAGTAATGACATTTGTTTAATAGGGTTAACAAGTGAAAATATTTAACGTTTTTTTTTACGTTCTTCGTATTATAACGTTTTTACCGACCGACGTTAAATGCAGTAATCAAGTAATAATACGAAAAACACAAAAACATTTTTGCCCAGATTTGTGATGACCCTAATTTGGTTTATTTACATTTATTCTTTATCGAGTTTGGCTAGAGTAACCAATTTATTCTTATTCATATAATTTTCCTCCATAGACTATTGACCTTTAAGATGAACTTGTTTACGAAACATCAATATGCATTTAGTTAAGAAGTTTGTTGTTGTATGGTTTAGTGCCGCTTAAACGATTATTTCATTTTGTTTTATTTTTTATTTAAGAAGTATTAATGTTGTTAGTTTATAATACTAAGATTTTGATGTATGATAAATGAGGATAGATAGCGACAGAAAACCTCTTTTTATATGTATTTTATACCTTTTTTATACTTTTTTGAATATATGTACTTTTTTAGGTTTTTAGAATAGTGACTAGTCAGTTGTTAGACAAAAATGGTTGAAGTAAATGCAAAGGGAACAATTTATGAATTTATTAAATGGAAATAGAAAAGTAGTGACATTTCGGTGTTCAACAAGGATAATTCCTCGATCCCCTTAACTAGATTTTCGAGATAACTTGAAAAGTGACTGTTGGCGACTGGCTGGTTCAAACCTTTTTTACTATTCAAATTTAAAGTGTCTTTATTTTTCTAAGACTTTTTTTGACAAGTTGTCAGTTGTCAGGTTATTTTGCATGAGTAATTGTACTTTAATAAACTTATTAAATATTTTCAAATACTACATGTTACATAAACATTTTTAAGCTTATCAGCGAAATCAAATTTTTTTTATTGACGTTTCCATGACTACAAAACAAACAAATAATTTTGTATTGGAAAATTAAATTGTCGTTTCTAGTATTTTCCGTTACTTATTATATATGTTTCTCACCGTTTAAACCTTCCCTGAACTTCCACAAATATTTTAAAATCAAAATTAGCCAAATCGGTCCAGCCATTCTCGAGTTTTAGCGAGACTAATGAACCGCAATTGATTTTTATATATATAGATATAAAAACAAATAAAACAAAAACACAAATGTTGAAAAAATTTCTACGAGCAGGATTTGAACCTGCACCCTTCTGACATTCCGGGTCAGGTGCTCTTCCAATTGAGCTATCGTGGTTCTAACCAGCCCGCCGAAATTATTCAACACTATTTACTTTTTACAAATCCTTGCAGGTTCAAATCCTGCTCGTGGAAATTTTTTCAACATTTGTGTTTTTGTAATTTGTTCGCAACAAAAATTTTTTTGATGATATAGGTAGGTACACACATTATCAACTTATTGATAACTTACTATTATTTGTTGATTTACTATTGGTAATTGTAACTTTTTCAAATACCTAATTCTGTTATTTAACTAGGGCCACACAGCTGTGTTATGTTGGTTTTGTGTCGTCATACAACGTTAATTTCACAAAACAACATGTTGTATTTAATAACAGTTTAGTAAAACAATCGGAGTTGCTCGGCCATTTTGTATTAAATGCATAGGTACCTATTACGAACAACGCTTATTTGTTATCACGTGTTTCAGCAAAACAGATGGTTAGGGCTGCCGCAAAACATTTTTATTTATCTATTTATATCAAATCAAATCAAATCAAAAAAAAATTGTTTATTATTTTCAAGACAGTTGTATACAACAGTTGTCGGAGCCTCTTTTTAAGCTTGTAATTGCCTGTACCTCTCTCGTCTCTCGACGCGACCATCAGTCCATCGAACGTCTTGTCGTTCAAGGTAAAATGGAGGGCACAAGACCGCGTGGAAGGTCTCCCATGCGATGGACGGACCAAATTAAGTCAGCCGTGGGAGGTTCATTAAACGACTGTAGCAGGATGACCTCCAACAGAGAAAAGTGGCGCGCTGTCGTGAGGCAAATAACATCTGCCCTAACCGCTACTACATGACGACCACGACCGCTCTGTCAAGAGCGTAGCGGATTAGAAGTAGAAGAATTGCCTGTACCAGGGGATTCCGCTCTTTATCAAATATAATACAGATTTAACTAATTAACTTTTCCTTTTTTAAACAATTTTAAGTAGGTAATTAATTTTAAGTTTCACTACAATAATTTTAGTTATAAGTAACATTTTAAGCGGTTACCAATCAGTTTTATAATCATTTAAGTTTGACTTCAATATTTATTTAATTACTTTCAACTATCATTACAAGTTTGTTTTTTTTTGTTACTCAATATAATGGTCAAGCTAGATTATCACTTAAATACTCAAATAAATTACACTATACAACAATATACATTTACACTTTATAATATAACTTTTGAATTAGTCATAATCATGGGCATAGTCATCATTCCGAAAGTAGCCTTTTTCGTTTATACTTATTTAGGCCCGATTTTTCAATCCTCAGATAAGTCTTAACTAAAAAATAAGATTTTCCAATGACAATCTTATTTTTTAGTTAAGACTAAACTTAGCTATAGAAAATATGTCACAATGACATATTTTCTAAAGAGAATCCAGTCATTATGTCCAATTATTCAATGAATAAACTTTAACTGACGATTGAAAAATCAGCCCTTAATTTATTATTTCGAATTACAAAATGTGAAAAGAATTTGTATAGCACAGCATAAACATAAAGTTTTATTAAGGGGGTGCAGCGCGGACGCAAAACTGCGAGTTTCAAGTTTCTTTATGATAGCGAGCGAGCGGCGCGTGGCAGTGGTGCGACACTAAATACGCACGCACACTAATATCTGTACAGAGTAGTTGGTGATTTAATTAGAGCAATGTTTACTTTCGTAAAATCATAGGCGTTTGGGTAAAAAATAAGAAAAGTCTTAATATTTTCATATTCTTATTTTTTTATTAAAAATAAGACAACAGTGGCCTGCGGAATATCAATACAAACATTTTGATGTCGGATCATTGTTTCATTTGTGCTATATTTACAAAGTTTCTGAAGAAATAAGTTTTTAGATATCATTACTTTTACATATTGTTTATGCAGTTTCTGGGTATTTGTTTCAAATTCCAATGGTCTTGTGAAAGGATCAAGCTAACCTACACTAGTCCTTTTAATGTATATGACCTATTCAGCGCCTAGCACCAGTGACTTAAAAACACGTAAATTTTCGAAATTCCGCGCGGCACCCCCTTGTAGTTAATAAGTATTTAGTGATCGGAAAAAAATTATAGCAATTACTTGAAATATTGCAAACGTAATTAATAAACGTTATTTACGTATTTGTGGTCGTATTTCTCGTTTTGTTTTTCAAAGTCAAATCGTTTATTCAATATAAGTCAAATATAACTTATTTACGTCAAAGCTAAGTATAAAATTCGAAGCAAATTTTGAAGCGCTCATCGGGAATCTAGTATTGATCAAAGATACGAATTGAAAAGAGAGTTCCTACTAAAAAAATTAGCAGGTTTTAGTAGGTACTTTTGCAGGTAATACAAACACACGGGAACAACTTGAAAAAGTTTTTATAAAAACAGAATGAATTTTTTTTTTCCAGGTGTTATATTAGTACGAGTCAAGAAATTAGCTTTGCTCAACCCTGAACAATGACGAAGACAAAAAACATGTGTGCCCGAGCAACCGAACATAACACGCTCGTCAATTATGACGACGACGACACAAAATAAGAAGACTGCAGAAAGTAAGAGTCATACAAAAGAGCTCGAGTAACGCACACATTCTCGATCCGATCCGAACCCCTCGGAGAATCTAGTAGGGCACGGGGATATTCTCGCTACACACGACTTTTTATACTGACACCCCCCACCAACCGTTAGGTCATAAAGTAGGTATAAAATGTTTTTGTTTTGTTTATATAATTTTAACGCTAATTTTGTTGCGCAACAAATTACAAAAACACAAATGTTGAAAAAATTTCCTTAGAGCAGGATTTGAATCTGCACCCTTCTGACATGCTGGGTCAGGTGCACTACTAACTATGCTATCGTGGCTCAATCCAACTCGCGAAAATTAATCAACACTATCAACTCTTACTCTGTAAGTTAAAGGAGCCCTATTCAATGTCGACAACTACGTCATCAACATCCGATCTTAATATTGTTACAAATATTGAAGGATCAGTTAAGAATTAGGCAAGCTATATTTATAAAATATTCATTAAGTAGAAGGTGTCAGACATCCTTGCGCAAACACAAGGGACCATCTGCGTCAGGTCTTAACGCAAGATCAGGGGGTAACCACGAGCTCTTATAGCAGTACTATTGCAGTTGTGAAAACGAGACGCGTGTAGCAGCGAATATACCTTACTCGCGTCTCTTTTCCACAGCTGCAATAATACTGCTATAAGATCTCATAGTCAGGGGGCAGGACGCGCCGAAGCGCATTCTTCATCCGGAACTCTTAAAACTATGTTTCGAGCGAGTTGCCCCGTGGACACGTATAGTCCACTACCTAATATCCAGATAGCGCACTAGTGCGTATGCCGTTCTCTCTAGAAAACCTCCGAATGTGATTCGTTTCACACGGCTTGAGAAACGCTTTAAGTTTCTCGCCGCCCGCAAAAAAGCCCTGTGAAGCTGCAAATACCGTTTAAGGCAATCGGCAGATTCTCTCCAAAAAATCGCACACATAGACAAGCTCTCACGGTCACGAAACCTCGTAACAGCTGCGAGTCCGTGACCGTGAGAGGGTCAAGGGCCTGATTCAGAAGGCAGTTCTCCTCGATACGGCACGCATTGTGAGGAGGTTCCTGTCTCTGGAGCCCTAACCACCGGTAGCTTGGACCCTGGTCCCGATGCCGGCGGCCCCTATTTTTTTATATTTGAAATGTTTCGTTTATTTTGTTTTAAAAATATTTAAAAATGTAAATTTATATATGAGGAAAAATTTATAAAGAGATAATAATAATAATAAGCATATGTCGACAAAGATGCGTCGAACCCCTAGCTCAGACAAGGTGAGCTCTTTCCCGAGACTGAGGCATTCATGCTCGCTATCCAGGATCAAGTTATCTCAACTCGCAACTATCGCAAGCATATCACAAAAGACTTACTAACAAACGATCTCTGTAGACACTGTAATAGCGCATCCGAAACCATCCAGCACATAACCGGAGCTTGTAAGGCAATCGTTCACAAACTATAAACACAGACACGATCAGGTTGCCGCAATTTATTGAACAGAAAACTTCTTATTATAAATACATTCCACAGACAATTTTAGACTCTAAAGAATACAAGATATACTGGGATAGAACTATAATAGCAGGTCGTACCATTCACTCCAATAGACGAGATATCACTTTACATGACAAAATTAACAAAGCAGTGTACTTAAGGTGAAGGGTAAGGCACACTAGCGCCGCTAATAGATTTAATTTGATAACTGCTAAACTGGATTTGTTTTTCAAACATTGCGGACCTTCCGACACTAGGCAAACATCTATTATTGAAGAATTGTGCACTACTTTTAGGTTTGTTTTTGTATTCATTCGCTAACACCAACAGTGGTCATTGTTTGTAAATAAATGCGATAGCCCGTTTTGTGAATAAACCACGCAACAAAAAGTAGTGCACAATTATTAAATAAATACTATGGATGCTTTCCTGATGTCGGACGGTAAGCAATGTTTAAAAAAAGATCCGGTCCGTTAGTAATTGTCAAATTATCAATTGGTGGCGCTAGTGTGCCTTACCGTTCGCCTTAATAGACATTGCCATCCCAAACACTCACAACCTACACACAACACACAGAAAAAACAACTAAACACAATGACTTAGCGACAGAACTAAAAATGCAGTGGCGAGTCGATACTGTCACTATAGTATCTATAATAGTCTCAACAACTGGAGTCATACTTCGTACCTTACATAATAGTTTAAAAACAGTAAACATTCATCCTCGCACATACATCATCATGAAGAAGGCGGCAATTCTTAATACATGCAGGATTGTCCGAAAGTTTTTGTCTTCTGAATCCCAGTAAATAAATTAAGTTTACACTCACTAATAAACATACAGCTTTCACACTCACTTTCGCACACACGACAATAATAACACACTTAACCACCTTTAATTGGCAAAAGCCCGTAGAGGAAGATAATAATATACCTCTTTCTTGAACAGAAAGAGAGAAGAAAATTTACCAAAATGATAATAATAATAATAATTATTATTATTCGACGATCATTGTCCCCATAGTCGGCATATATCTGCAAACGGCCTTATAGCGGAGAGTCTCGACCAACATCTCAAGAGTCTTTCGCTGGATGGCTGGATTAAGGGTCAGATACAAAAGGCAACACTCCTGGACACGGCACCTATTGTCAGGAGGTTCCTCACTCTGCAGCCATAACCACCGGTAGCTTGGGCCCTGCCCCGCTGCTGGTGGTACTCTAAGATTAGGTTTTTATAATGTTTTATTGTTTTTATATTAAAATATTGTAAAAATCTAGTTTTACGAAAGAAAATAAATAAAGCAGATAATAATATCAAATATCTTGACTTAGCACACGAGGTTGTTGATATGTGGAGTGTGGATTCGGCTGTCATCGTACCGATTGTTGATACTGCCAACGGCCTGATGGCCAAGAGCCTCGATCAACATCTAATGAGGCTCGCGTTAGGCGGCTGGATCAAGGGCCTGATTCAGAAGGCAGTTCTTCTCGATACGGCACGCATTGTGAGGAGGTTCTTGTCTCTGGAGCCCTAACCACCGGTAGCTTGGACCCTGGTCCCGATACCAGCGGACCCCTGTTTTTTTATATTTTTAAATGTTTTACTTATTTTGTTTTTAGAAAATATTTAAAAATGTAAATTTATATGAGAAAAAATAAATAAAGGAATAATAATATCTTTATTCATCACAACAACAATATACACAGTAAAAGTGAACTCCTTGCAGCCTGTGAAAGTAAAACTGTGTTACAGGCCACTTGGTTGGCCAGTAAAGACAAAAATACAATTTAAATCATCATCAAATCAAGTCAACTGCAATTTGATGAATATTGGCATTGGCATAATCACCATGCTTGCTGAATGCCGGTTGGTGTTCACAAGCCGGGCTATGCATGCAAATTAGATAAAACAAAGAAACTGTTATGTTATATAACATAAAATAAAATATTTAAATACTAGAAGTATTTTGTTCAAATGTTAATTCAGATGTAGTTAATTAAGGGAAAGAAAACAAACATAATTTAGGAGTTAATTATCAATCTGTCTGACATTCTATAAGTAAGAAAACATTCCAAACGGTATTAGAAGTCAGTGTGCATAGTGTAAGATTCATTCACGATCTCGTTAAAGAAAACAAAAATTTGTATAACGGACATGTTGCTCGTACATCATCGGACGAATTCTGGGTAAAGTTTTTTTTTTTATATTTTACGGGTAATTGTCAAATTATCAATTGGTGGCGCTAGTGTGCCTTACCGTTCGCCTTAATAGACATTGCCATCCCAAACACTCACAACCTACACACAACACACAGAAAAAACAACTAAACACAATGACTTAGCGACAGAACTAAAAATGCAGTGGCGAGTCGATACTGTCACTATAGTATCTATAATAGTCTCAACAACTGGAGTCATACTTCGTACCTTACATAATAGTTTAAAAACAGTAAACATTCATCCTCGCACATACATCATCATGAAGAAGGCGGCAATTCTTAATACATGCAGGATTGTCCGAAAGTTTTTGTCTTCTGAATCCCAGTAAATAAATTAAGTTTACACTCACTAATAAACATACAGCTTTCACACTCACTTTCGCACACACGACAATAATAACACACTTAACCACCTTTAATTGGCAAAAGCCCGTAGAGGAAGATAATAATATACCTCTTTCTTGAACAGAAAGAGAGAAGAAAATTTACCAAAATGATAATAATAATAATAATTATTATTATTCGACGATCATTGTCCCCATAGTCGGCATATATCTGCAAACGGCCTTATAGCGGAGAGTCTCGACCAACATCTCAAGAGTCTTTCGCTGGATGGCTGGATTAAGGGTCAGATACAAAAGGCAACACTCCTGGACACGGCACCTATTGTCAGGAGGTTCCTCACTCTGCAGCCATAACCACCGGTAGCTTGGGCCCTGCCCCGCTGCTGGTGGTACTCTAAGATTAGGTTTTTATAATGTTTTATTGTTTTTATATTAAAATATTGTAAAAATCTAGTTTTACGAAAGAAAATAAATAAAGGAGATAATAATATCAAATATCTTGACTTAGCACACGAGGTTGTTGATATGTGGAGTGTGGATTCGGCTGTCATCGTACCGATTGTTGATACTGCCAACGGCCTGATGGCCAAGAGCCTCGATCAACATCTAATGAGGCTCGCGTTAGGCGGCTGGATCAAGGGCCTGATTCAGAAGGCAGTTCTTCTCGATACGGCACGCATTGTGAGGAGGTTCTTGTCTCTGGAGCCCTAACCACCGGTAGCTTGGACCCTGGTCCCGATACCAGCGGACCCCTGTTTTTTTATATTTTTAAATGTTTTACTTATTTTGTTTTTAGAAAATATTTAAAAATGTAAATTTATATGAGAAAAAATAAATAAAGGAATAATAATATCTTTATTCATCACAACAACAATATACACAGTAAAAGTGAACTCCTTGCAGCCTGTGAAAGTAAAACTGTGTTACAGGCCACTTGGTTGGCCAGTAAAGACAAAAATACAATTTAAATCATCATCAAATCAAGTCAACTGCAATTTGATGAATATTGGCATTGGCATAATCACCATGCTTGCTGAATGCCGGTTGGTGTTCACAAGCCGGGCTATGCATGCAAATTAGATAAAACAAAGAAACTGTTATGTTATATAACATAAAATAAAATATTTAAATACTAGAAGTATTTTGTTCAAATGTTAATTCAGATGTAGTTAATTAAGGGAAAGAAAACAAACATAATTTAGGAGTTAATTATCAATCTGTCTGACATTCTATAAGTAAGAAAACATTCCAAACGGTATTAGAAGTCAGTGTGCATAGTGTAAGATTCATTCACGATCTCGTTAAAGAAAACAAAAATTTGTATAACGGACATGTTGCTCGTACATCATCGGACGAATTCTGGGTAAAGTTTTTTTTTTTATATTTTACGGGTAAGCACAGTGCCTTGATCTCACCTGATGATAAGTGATGATAAGGCCAATGATGGAAGCGCACTTCACCCGGAAACCCCAACTAGTGAGGCACTGGCTATCTTATCTCTAACTGCCGAAACACAACAATACTACAAACATTGATGTTATGGCGACATATTTAGATAAGATGGTAGTAGGTAGCCAAGCGGACAAACAAGCCCTACCACCAACCAAACCGAGTATACAAACATGTACCCCCCGCTGGGAATCGAACCCGGGACCTCTGGGTCTAAACTGGTGGTCTTAGCCACTACACCACACAGCATGAGTCCCAATAAACGGACGAAGACAACGTGAAAGGCTTAGACGGAGTTGGCGGGATGAGTAGGACTCCCACTTGAAGAATTGGCCCAAACTAGCTCAGGATAGAGATATGTGGAAAGGAGGGGGCCTTTGCTTTGCAGTGGGAAATAAATTACTAAAATAGAATAGAATTGCTGCGCCTTCTAATGATCAAATTCCTTTTAATGATCAAATTCCGTTCGACTGCTAATGCAGCCGGGATCAACGGGTTTACGTGCCTTCTGAAGCACGGAGAAGCTCGAGATGATAAATTTTTGGTAACCTTAGCAGTCGCAGACCGGGCGCGTTAGCCAGTACGCCATCGAGCTCCTCTCACCCATCTCTCTGTAGTGTTTTTGCATCTAAAGAGAAGGGTGAGAGTGCTACAGTCTTTTATTTTTTTATACAGCTTGTTAGTTAAACCAAGGGACATATTAAGGGAGTTGATTAGGGACACATTAGGTATTCGATTCCCGATCCGATTAAATAAAAAAACATATTCTTATTTTTTTTGCATAATCCTAATAAATAATTAAGCGTATACACTAAGCGCGAGAAAATATCAAATATGTGCCGACTGACTGCCGCCGATAGATCATGCCGAAAGGTCACTTTTTACTTTGCGCACCGCACGCACCCCGCGAGGTCACACTTTCATCCCCGCCTCGCGGCGCGTGCCTCGGCGCGTGCTCCGCTGCGGGCAGTCTGCGCCGTATTTTTTTATTTGTTTATGTTTACCCAGGCATAAACTACCATAGGATTAAATATGTCCCTCGTGTTAACTAACACGCTGTATAATGGCTCACACATGATATGTCTGGTAGTTGTAGGATATATTTTGCCAAACATAATTTTTACTTTACTGTATTTTAAGGCATTAAAAAAACAATGGGGACGTACAATGAGTTGGCGATGATGATCGATTAGAGAATGAAACTAGCACTTGGCATTCAGCAAACTTTGTTAACAATCACAAACACAAGCCACCTTACCATATTTTTTATGTTTATGGCTGAGGTGTCGGAGTGGGAGCCATATGATGGCCTATTTTTCGTACTCATTTTTTTTTATGTCTCCAGTAGGTAATCTGTTGAGAAATAGAAAAGAAAAAATTTTTTACTCTGTCTTGGTTAACACCTGATGTTAAGTGATGATAAGGCCAATGATGGAAGCGCACTTCCCCCGGGATCCTCAATTAGTAAGGCACTGGATATCTTATCTGTAGCTGCCGGAACACAACAATGCTACAAACTAAAATGGTAAATGGTTAACTAGACAACAGATAAACATACTTAATATACTTAAATACATACTTATTATACATAGGAAACACCCAGACCCGAAACAATTTAGAAAAACAGGTATTTCTAAGTTGATCCGACCGGGGATCGAAACCAGGACCTCAGAGATGGCGACACCATGAAAACCGGTGTGCAAGCCACTCGACCAAGGAGGTCATCAAAGGAGTGCTTTGTGCGAGTTGTTTCCACATTCGATTACGTTAACAATAACGAAAAAAAATTTGTATGGTATTGAAGCAGCTCTTTGGCTGGCAAGAGCTGGATGAGAGTAGCCGCTGATCGTGCTCGGTGGCGTGCACTAGGAGAGGCCTATGTCCAGCAGTGGACGTGTGCAGGCTGATGATGATGAAGAAGCAGCTGCACCTCTTTTTATCACGAATACTGTTTAAATGCCATACAAATTAATGGTTTAGTTGTGGCTAATAAAACTAGCACACGGCACTTCTAATAATGTAGTGATTTTTAAAAGAGATATTTGAACCTAATGTGAGTAATGAATTTTAAGTAACATGTGAATTATAAAAATAAAAATCTTATGATTTTATTATAGGTTATTTTTTTTAAGTTAAGAAAAAAAATTCAAGAGCGCTTTTCGAACCTACACCCCATGACATGCTGGGTTGGACAGAGCCTCGATAGCATCGATGGTTGTGCACCTAACCCATGACAATATGTCATGGGGTGCGGGTTCGAATCCGGCTCGTGGAAATTTTTTCAACACTTTTTCAAATTGTACCGCCTGTGGAGGCTGGTCTGCTCTTGCATACTTATCTTATTTTTAGTATAATTCACTATAGTTTGACTTTGTTCTTCTAAAACAATTTTTGACTTTTACTAGAATGCTGTAGTGGTACTGTATGACATTGTGGAAATTGAAACTTTTGCCTGATGTAAATTTGTTAACCTAGAATTTTTATTTTTTGTTTTTTTTTTTACATGTTGTGGTTGTTTTCTATAAGTGTGTTTTGTGTTTATTTGTAATGGAAAGTGTCCTGCTATGATCGGGTATTTTCCAATATTTTTGACGCTGTAAGGGAGAAAAGATCTGGACATTTACTGAGTTTCTTGCCGGTTCTTCTCAGTACAAGATCTCCCGCCCAGAGTAGACTTACGAACCGATGGCATAGTGACATTCATAAGAGCTACTTGTAGCCTAAACTGAATAAAATGATTTTGAATTTGAATTTTGAATTTGAATTTGTAATTTGTTTGCACCAAAATTATAGCCACTAATTATGGCTATAAAATTTATTCAAAGCAACCATGAGATAAAACATTAGAGTTTTCCTGTTACGTGCGAAACAGGTAATGATATTTACCATCAGGTAGACACTAAATAATTCTTCATCTTCCACATAATTATAATAAAAAATAAAACCAAAAAAAAAAAGAAGTTTCTCGCATTTTTTAGATTCACCGGGCAATTTCGCAAATCGCTGATTCCACTGTTCACCCGCAACACAGCACACCGAAGGCCACAATTACGTAAAATTATGTAACAAAAACTATGTGAGTATATGACAATAACATGGACTTTAAAACATCCTAGCTGGAGGTTGAGGTCAGACGCTTACGTCAAAGTAACATACTATGTAATACAGGGTGTTTGGTAATACCTGTATAATCCCGAATATGGCAGATAGGGTACAGGGAATAGAACCCCGGAAAATTATAAACATACCTGCCCACTGCTGGAGCACGAGCCTTCCCTATGGATGGATAGGGAGAACGGGCCATGAACCACCACGCGGGCCCAGTGCGGATTGGTGGTTGTTAACAACTGCTAATGCAGCCGGGACCAACGGCTAACGTGCCTTCTGAAGCACGGAGGAGCTCGAGATGATACATTTTTGGTCACTCATCCGATGACCGGCCTTTGCGAAAGTTGCTTAACCTCAGCACTCGCAGACTGGGCGCGTTAACCACTGCGCCATCGAGCTCCTCTGGATGGCTATGTTTCGGTAATATACACAGGTCCCGCCAGAATACCAGCGCTGCAGCAGCTATTGTCGCTGTAGCCTATGCTGAGGCTGGGGCCTAGTTGGCCACACTAAATGTATTACCTACCTATATAAACTTTTTTATTCTATTTTTTATTTACTAATGTTATATACAATCTGTTTGTGTCAATAAAATGTTATTCTATTATATTCTATTCTACATATTACTAAACACCCTGTATAGCCTCAAGGCACCATACTCGTAGAACAAGAGTAGGTACGAAGACCAGGGGGCTCATTGTCTAATTTCAACCTCTATCACGATACCTTTCAAAGGGATAACCGCTTGTCATTTTGAATATACGATTCCAAATAAATGTCAAATTGACAATAATAATTTATTTCTCTCTTACACGTTTACAGCATAACTGATATTTAAATCTGATACGGTGTTGTGATCACATGTCTTGAGGAACCCTTTAAGTTTCTCACCACGTCCAAAAGTCAGGTGCTAAACGCTGTAAAAGCCGTTTGAAGCCAACAGCAAAATCTTTAAACAATACAATCTTCAAACTTTTATTTCTAACCAGAAGTCACCACAATCAATATCAATTTGATGGTACTAATTATAAATATAATTAAGTAGTCTAGCACTTAAAGCCTGTTCTTAATTGACTTCCGTAAAACAGTAATATTTTAAAATAAAGGGTAACTCATAGCAACGAAAATAGCTATTAATCCACGTCTCGGTCAACCCTAGCCGAGGTTCTAGCCTTTAGAGAAGCTCTCGGGTTGTACCGCTCTCGATTACGATCCGAACTCCTCAGAGAATCTAGCAGGAGATGGGGACACGCTTACGTGATGCTATCCCCTCTAGAAACCCTCTGATGAGGGTAATATTTTTTTGTAACATGTCGGGATTGTCCTTACTATTTTGTGTTTTTATTTGTGATGGAAAGTGTCCTTTTATGATAGGGCATTTTCCAACATTTTAGACGCTGTAAGGGAGAAAAGAGATTGACACTTGCTGGGTTTCTTGCCGGTTCTTCTCAGTACAAGGTATCCCGCCCAGAGTAGACTTACAAACCGATGGCATAATGACGTTCAGAAGAGCTATTTGAAGCCTAAACTGAATAAATGATTTGAATTTGAATTGAATGTTAAATAGAAATGGAGTCCAGACGCGAAGATAACTGGTACAGCGTGAAAACAAACGTAGCATCAGTTGACCTCACTCTGCCGGCCCACAAGGTTCTTCTTCACGCCTCTTTTGAAGGACCCCATATCATAGGAAGGAGGGAAAACGCGTACTGGTAAACTATTCCATCTTTTGGAGGTGCGACAAAGAAACGAGTCAACAAATTTCTTTGTGCGCGATGGGATATTTAAGATAGTGAAGCGGTGACTCCAAAGAGCAGCATATAGAGCTGGTCGCTGGAAAAATCTGGATGCAATCAGCTCAAAACAGAAGAGAATGGCGTAACATGGAGGAGGCCTGTGCCCAGAAGTGGGTAGATACGGGCTGAAAATAATAATGATATCTTACGAGGAAGCACGTGGCCTTCATCTCATCATCTGATGACCCGGAATCCTCAACTACCGAAACACTGGCTATCTTATCTTTAGCTGCCGGAACACAATGATGCTTTAAACATTGATCTTATGGCAAAATATTTAGATAAGATGGTGGTAGCTAGCCAGGCGGACAAACAAGCTCTTACACAAACCAAACCGATTACACAAACATGTGCCCCCCGCTGGGAATCAATCTAGGATCTCCGGGTCTGTGATCGGTGGCCTTACCTACTTGTTTTTTATATATTAACGGGCACAGCCTTGATCTCACCTGATGTTAAGTGATGATAAGGCCATAATGGAAGCGCACTTCACCCGGGATCCTCAACTAGTGAGGCACTGGCTATCTTATCTCTAGCTGCCGGAACACAACAATGTTACAAACATTGATGTTATGGCGACCGGTGATAGCTAGCCAGGCGGACAAACAAGCCTTACCACTAACCAAACCGAGTACACAAACATGTACCCCCCGCTGGAAATCGGACCCGGGACCTCTGGGTCTAAACCGGTGATCTTAGCCACTACACCACAGAGGCGGTTAAAATGATGTCGATCAGTTAGTATACCTTTAGAATATAGATGCATACCTATACGCCAAAAAATATGCGTAAAGCGTATCAGGTCAATGATTCTTAAAACATAAATCGAAAAATCTATTCCTATAAACAAATAAGTATAGTAAGCCATCTCAAATGTGTGATAAACAAGTCTATGACGTCATACAACACCACATGAGAATCATAATGATTTTGTAATAAAACCTCTTTAATATGCATTAGGCGTGTGCTCTATCGCATGGTCGCATCGCATTATCTTCTACGTCATACACAACTAACGTGTGATCGCCTTGTTGTAGGAATTCAACCGAAAAAACTGGTTAATATTTCGGCTGAAGGGCTTATAGGTACCAATGCTTATACATATGTATAGTCATGAGAAATTAAAAAAACAGACTAGTTATCGTATTTGACATTGACAGATTTAAATCATCTGCATTTTTTTTTCTTTATTTGATGGCTTCGTGCGATTAGCACATTTAGCCAGTGTCAAAGTAAGTTTTCTTACAAGTTATTATAAATACTAGTGGTCGCCCAGTGATCGAAATTAGACCGTAATTTCATTAAGGCTTCACGGATTGTATCCTAAGCATTGAAAAATAAAAAAAGATAGAATGTGAGTTTGGATTGGCATTGACAGATGTCAGCTGCATTAAAGACAAACAATACGTGTGTGTCAAATTCATGTAGTGTGTGTAGTGTCGTTTTTGTTGATTTAATGTATTTTTTATGCATAATTAAAAAAAAAATTACATTCGGATAACCTTCTCTATATAAACTGTAAGTGTAAAAATAATTTTTCAATTCGAACCAGTAGTTCCTGAGATTAGCGCGTTCAACCAAACAAACAAACAAACTCTTCAGCTTTATAATATATTTTTTTGTGTTTTTAACTTTAATTTCGAAAAATAAATAGGTAGCAATGAAAATACAAACACCATTATTTACTCAATACAAATATATAACACCTAATTAAGTATCGTAATTTAATGGTAGCTATTAGCTAGCAACTACGTGAGACTTGGTCAGTAAGTAATACTAATAATACTAACTCAGTAATACTTTGTCAATAATCACATTATCAAAACCGAGAATTTGTGTGAATGCCAATAATTTAACTCTCGTTTTTCACCAGGATGCGGAATGTTACCAGCAATAATATTTTGTTTACGTAAATACGCAAACGAATGTTAAAAAAAGTGGCACTAGGAAAAGATCCATTTTAGATTTCGGTATCCCAAACAAACATGTAAATTCTAAGTCTATCAAAGCCGATTTTAATTAAACTTTCTATGCTTTTTAATTATGATTATTTTACATATAATTTTAAGCAAATATTGTTGCGAACAAATTACAATTTGAAAAAGACAAAGAGTTGAAAAAAATTCCACGAGCGGGATTCGAACCCGCACCCCATGACATGCTGAGTCAGGTGCACTGCCAACTATGCTGTCGTGGCTCAATCCAACTCGCCTAAATTAATCAACACTATCTATTTTTACATAAAAAAACATTTAAAATATTTGCAAATAGCATAAAATTTGTTGAACAACGTTTTCTTTTATAGTTACTTCAAAGAGCTCAATTTGCCTAATATAAAAAGGAGTAAGTAAATAAAGGTGTCGCACTGCTGACCAAAGGCCTCATTCACTGAATTCAAATCATCGCTACAATTTGATGAGTAAATAAAAAAACCAAAATATTTTTTAAAGAAATAAACGAGGCACGTTGTAAAATAACTAAATCTACACTCAACTGCAACTCACATATCAGTTAACAAATATTGCACTAAAACTTATATAATTTTATTTTAAATACTAACCTCATAAGGTGATTAATAATAAATAAACTATAAAAGTAGACACATTGTGAAATAGCTAATTCTACAACGTGGCTACAACTCACATGCAATTTTTCTGTCAAATTTTGGGATAAATATTCGTTTTATGACTCACTCACTGGCAACAATTCTACGATTTTTTTAAATTTTTGTCTGTCTGTCAGTCTGTATGTCTGTTATAGCACAAAATAAGGAGACTGCAGAAGGTAAGCTTTGTAAAAACGCGCTCGAGCAACGCACACATAGACAACCTCTCACGGACACGGCATCCCGCAATAGCTGCGCTCGGACACACCGGTGACACTTCGTGTACGTGAGAGCTCGAGCGCCGGTGACCTTGAGCGGAACGTGTAAACGCTAGGGTTAATATAGTCAGTCCGTGCGTGCGGTGCGCAATACAGAGTCACACACAGACGCTCGCTCGCTCGACTCAGCCCTCGGCCGAGGCAGTCTCAAGACCGCCACTCCACGCCCCGCGCGCCCCGCAAGGCCCCCGCGCCGATCCAGACACATAACCGCGAGCGATTTCGCTTCTTTTCGCGGTTGTGTATATATTCTTTAGCTCGGACTACTCTCGAGCGCGGTATATGCACTCAGGGGCACATCTAACCGCCCACCCCGTTATTTACATACAAACAGGCTCACTTTGCGACTCTATACATAAAAATGTCAATACATTTCTGCAAAGATCTGTATGCTAATGTTTAGGTGCTTAACCTAAACATTAGCATACAGATCTTTCCAATTAGCACTTTGAACAATTTTAAAAATTTCTTCCCGTTTCCAAACCTTCGTAAGCAAAGCATTACTTTATTGCCATATCACATTGTATGGAATGTGATGAAGCATTCATTGTTCTGCCTCTATAAACAAATGTAATGGTTTCGGTACTCTTTCAAAATGCTAATTGGATAGTCAAACGCTTAACCTAAACATTAGCATACAGATCTTTGCAGAAATGTATTGACATTTTTATGTACTTATAGAGTCGCAAAGTGCCCCTGAGTATATTAAGCTCTCATTCTGGGTCTCCTTATTGTGTGGTAGTATTATGCATTTAAATAGACCTATTTTTTATAATACTAACGTATAACTGTCGTTTATCTCAAAGGTTTCCGTCATTATTACCGGTCCAGTGATTAAAGATAGTAATTAAGCTGTCTTGACCTCGTATGCAATGTTTTATAAATAGAAAAACCATTATATCTAATTATGCTATTAGGGGTCAAACACTTGATACCATAAATAAATATGTCACATTTCTATGTTAATTCGGTCTTTGTTGAGACTTCCCAAATACAGACGGGCGCAACATCTTTATCAATTGTCATCCATCACACATCACACTAGCTCATTATATGTCCCCACTGCTGGGCAAGAACCTTTCCTATGGATGGATAGTATGGATGGACAGTTCAGATTAGTGGTTGTTAACGACTACTAATGTAGCCGGGACCAACGGCTTTACGTGCCTTCCGGAGCACGGAGGGGCTCGAGATGATACATTTTTTGATCGCAAACCGAGCGCACTAACTACTCCGTCATCGAGCTTATCCTGTCATCGTAATGATTGTTATTTTATTCCACATAGAGTCTTCCATTTAAATAGCAGACAGAGTAGTAAAAAGCCTATGACTGTCCCATGCAGGTCAAAGGATCCCATCGTTGAAATCAAGTCATCACCACAATTGATGGTTAATGACTCAATCTCAACGCTTGCCAAATGCCGGTTGATGATTACGAATCCGGGCTATGCACCGAAAAATCTAAACACCTTGCCCGACCTAAGAATTAAACCCAGGAGATACCTCTCCACATGCCTTAGACAAATAACATTTGTAGGGTATGTGGAGAGGAAACGGAGTCAATGCAGCACCTTACTGTGTGACTGCGACTCTCTGGCTAGGAAAAGAATGGGACTCCTGGCGTCGGCCTACCCGAAACCTGAGGACTTCAGGCTCTTCGCTCTTAAAGACGTTGCCAAACTTATGGCATCTATCTTTACAGAGGAAGGAGAGTGAAAGGATGGGGTTGCACAAAAGATACCGACGGGTCGAAGTGTTACTGCGAGAGGGAAACCTCAGCAGGCCCCACTAAGATAAGATAAGATAAACCCAAGAGACCTTCGGGTTTCGGGCCAAGCGCTTTGCCAGTCGGCCAACGAGGCGTTACCTGATGGGACGTGCTCATCGTCACCCATGGACATTTGTAACATCCGGAACCAACGGAGGAAGGAGGAGGAAAAGCTCGAGATTATAATTTGGTCACCCATCCCATGACAGGCCTTTGCGAAAGTTGCTTAACTTTAACAATCGCAGACCGAGCGCGTTTACCAATAACGAGCTTCTAGAGTATAGGTACCCGCTATTAAAAAAAGTATTAATACAAAACAAAATGTCTGCCTGACTCTCAGAATAATAACTAAGAGGCTTGACTATAGGTACGTCAAATTAAGAGATATATCATAGTCAAGTTACGTTAGGCACGTCAAGATAGTGATTTATTATAGTGCTGTAGTAATACGCAAATGTAACCGACAATACAACGATTCCACTCAAAGTCACAAAAGCCAGAATCATTTGGCAAACAGTGGAGCGAGACAAAAAACCGTTTGGGGAAGCGCTGGACCCGTTCCAAATGTTCGCGGAAACAACGAATAATAACTCCATTCTGACGCTACGCTACTCAAAAGAAACTGGTTACAAACTGTAGTTACTAATGAGTATCTAGAATGTCACAGCACTAATATATCAATGGCGTCTGTTCTTTTTTTGGAAAGAGTTTGCAAACAGATCGAAACACCGTCAGAGGGTTTCTAGAAAGAACGGCATCACGCGTTTCCGCGTCCCTAATAGATACTCCGAGGGTTCGGACCGAATCGAGAGCGGAACAACCCGAGGGCGGTTTTAAAGGCTAGGACCTCTGCTTGGGTTGACCGGGTCATGGCTGCGGGGAAAAGACCTTAATATTAATAGTAGTTGTATTGTAAGTTAGTAGCATTGTTCCGATAGCTAGAGATAAGATAGCCAGTGCCTCAGTAGTTGAGGATTCTGGGTGTACTACGCTTCCACCTTCCACCATATCCTCAACTTACGTCAGGTGAGATGAAGGTCAGAATAAAAAACTGGTCTGGTTTGTGTCGTTAGTACTTAACTGTTTGCGATTGTTTGCGCTTTAGTACGTACCGCCATTTTGATATATTAGTGTTGTGACATTCTAGATCATTAACATCAGCTCATTTTTATGTTCCCACTGCTGGGGCTGTTCTACGGTATGATTCTGGAAGCAGACGTCTAGACCGCTAGGAATACCCATTTCAGCACCTGCTTAAGGCTTAAGCTGCAATTAATGTTACACTTGATTCAAAAGTATCATTATCATTATCATCATCATCATCATCATCATCATCATTATCATCATCATCATCATCATCATCATCATCTCAGCCAAAAGACGTCCACTGCTGGGCAAAGGCCTCCCCCATGGACCTCCACAACGACCGGTTTTGTGCTGCTCGCATCCAGCGGCTTCCCACGACCTTCACTAGATCGTCGATCCACCTTGTTGGACCATTCTACGGTATGTTTTTTATGTGTGTTCGCACCTATCCCCTACATTTTAACAATCACCTGCTCAACAACATCAACTCCTGGGACACGAGCCTTCCTTATGGATGGATAGGAAGAACGGGCCATAAACCACCACGCGGGCCCAGTGCGGATTGGTGGTGGTTAACGACTGCTATGCAGCCGGGACTAACGGCTTTACGTGCCTTCCGAAGCACGGAGGAGCAAAAGATGATAAAATGTTTGATTGGCCTTTGCGAAAGTTGCTTTTAACCTCAGCAAGCGCAGACCACGCGTTAACCACGGCGCCATACCTCACATTCTAGATACTAATTGCATTGAGAAAACTGGCAGTCATAAAAGACGTGAATTCAGCTTAAAGAACGATGAATTCACTCCAAGGACGGAGCATAGTGATTCGCCAAAAAGAACGATGATAATACTGATGTTGATGTGTCACTGTACCTATGTACTATAGTAATTACAGTTTGAAATTAGATTATTTTAAGGCGAAGGGTAAGGCACACTAGCGCCGCTAATGGATTTAATTTGATAACTGCTAAACTGGATTTTTTTTCCAAACATTGCGGACCTTCCGACACTAGGCAAACATCTATTATTTAATAATTGTGCACCACTTTTAGGTTTGTTTTTGTATTCATTCGCTAACACCAACAGTGGCCATTGTTTGTGAATAAATGCGATAGCCCGTTTTGTGAATAAACCACGCAACAAAAAGTAGTGCACAATTATTAAATAAATACTATGGATGCTTTCCTGTTGTCGGACGGTACGCAATGTTTAAAAAAAGATCCGGTCCGTTAGTAATTGTCAAATTATCAATTGGTGGCGCTAGTGTGCCTTACCCTTCGCCTTAAGAAGCGTTGTGTAAGGAGGAACTAACACTCATAATGATGCCGGATTTATTTACTGTACTTGATTGATGGTTGTGTACTTTAACTGATAGTAGGGGTTTTACTAGAAGTAGGTTGATCGTTGAGGAGCTCGATGGCGCAGTGGTTAACGCGCCCGGTCTGCGAGTGCTGAGGTTAAGCAACTTTCGCAAAGGCCGGTCATCGGATGGGTGACCAAAATTTATCATCTCGAGCTCCTCCGTGCTTCGGAAGGCACGTAAAGCCGTTGGTCCCGGCTGCATTAGCAGTCGTGAACAACCACCAATCCGCACTGGGCCCGCGTGGTGGTTTATGGCCCGTTCTCCCTATTCATCCATAGGGAAGGCTCGTGCCCCAGCAGTGGGGACATAAAATGAGCTGATGATGATGAGGTTGATCGTGTAGACTCTTAGAGAATTCGTATATATGTAGTAGGAGCTCAATGTGACAGCTATTCGGCAAGTACTCTTTTTTAAATTCCTGAACATCTTACTTGATCTGTTAGTTAAAGTGATTATAAAAGTCCAAGATACGGATATATTTGTCGATCATTTACCCGTCCTACTAAAAAAATACATTTTTTTGAAACAACTTTTACGGATCTACTCGCGTTTATTTTACACATTACTTTTTAATGTTTAACCTGGCGTTTCGAACCCTTTGCAGGGTTCGTGGTCACAGGAAGACAGGCCCGGGACTACGCGAGCAGATCCTGAAAAGTTGTTTCAAATCAATGTGTAGTGTTCGCGTAAACTTTAGAAAACAATAAGTATATTTATTTGGACAGGACGCTATGGCGCTCATTAGGGAAGGCCTATGTTCAGCAGTGGACTAAGATAGGCCGATGATGATGATGATGATGATGAAGTATATTTATTTATTTACATTTTTTTTTATCTTGGTTTAAATTTTTTTTGTTTATTATATGTTACAAGATAAAATTTTAATAGAAAAAATAAACCAGCCTCAGGAGGCTCTAGTGGGAATAGATAGAACCCACGACCTATCATAAGACTATATCATTAAACCGGTTAACCAAAGGCTTGAGGTTACCCGCTTGATAAATCGAAAATGTGAGAAGGACGCTCGCACGCTTAATAACAAAGAGAAATAACTAAATGGGGAAATCGAGTTTTTGTAATAAGTAAAACGAAATAATTAAACAAAAAGAATAGGTAAGTTTCGACAGCCGTTCAATTTGGACGATTATGAGCGAACATGAAGATCGGTCGTCTCTTTCATTCTAAACGGGTCGGCCATGTTGTCTGTCAAAATTTGTCAAAAAGCGATGCACTTATTGATGCCTCTATCTTTGTGAAAAGTAGACGAGCGTTTTTGCGGCGTAAAATTTAATATTGCTGTTTACAATTAAAACGTGAATATTTTGTCAAATGCACATTTCGACGGTCCCTACGTAAAATTCCTCAAATGGTACATAAGTAATTTTTATTTTTTTGTTTCGAAACCTTCAGGTCATCCTAAAGTTTCGTTTCATCAAAGAAACAGGGCTAAAAATGCCATAATTCTACTCTAAATCAAACCTCGACAAATTCCATAACTACAAAATCTCCAACGTAAAACTACAGCAGTGGTAGTTCCGTAATTTTACATCGAGGAGTCAAGGACGCCCTTGCGCGCCTCCCCCGCAACTGCCACTTGCGGAACAGTTGCGCTCGCTCCCTCATGGTAATGTTTTCTTTTACTGCGTAAGTACTCGTTAAATATATAGAAACATGCCACGAAAGAGTAACATTATGGATTACTCCCAATCTGAAAATCCCGTAAGTGTTTATTACGGCTCATTATGTCCCACGTATAATTTTGTAATTGGCAGTTACAATATATATCACCATAAAACCTGCCACGTAGAAGTCGTTATGTACCACTTAAGCATTTTTAGTTAGAATGTTGCCGATGTAAAATGACGTATGTGACTAATAATAATACATAAAATGAATGTTTTTTTATAATATTTTTTGTTTTTCCTTAAAGGGACAATAAATAAAAACTTCATGCCAAATTTCATTACCCTATATGCAGTAGAACTTGAATTAGACGCGTTTGAAACTTCAAACCGCTCTCCTGTAAAATTTGGCATTTGCAGTTATGTTATTTTACGTAGGGACCGTCGATTTGTACTTATTTCAGTTTAGTTTTAAAATATTTTGTTTGTTTAAAGTAATATTTTGAATTATTTCAGTTTAGTATAAAAACGTGATAATAGATCTAAAATAAGTCGGAAGAATCTTTTCTTTTCAATTTTTTTCAGGGTTTGCATAATTGTAGAATGTTCATTGCTATACCAAATTAAAGGTTGATTTCTATACTTTTAGCTTAATTTCTTTTAATTTGAAAAATATGACGATTTTTGCCATATTTTTGATATTTTGTGCGCCGGGTCAGACATGCAAAACTTTAAACGCGATTTCCCAACATACTTAATTATTAAATTATTTATTTTTATTATTAAGCGTGCGATTTGTAGTTTAGCCATTGCAGATTGTTTAGACAAAATCAGAGGTACAATATTTTAGATTAACTATAAGATATCAACTAAACGCCGCCACTCGTTTTCATGATTTTTGCCCAACTTTAAATGATATCGTAGAAAAAACTATAGTGTGATAAGAATTTATGGATCGGACTTATTGTAAACACGTTCCCTTTGATACTAAATATATATTTTGTTTATGTAATACGATAGTTTTTTCATCATATATCAACTTAACCGTGACTGCACTTTTGACATTTTTTGCTCTGCGCACCCTTAATGTAATACCGTAGCATATAAGCGTGTTAGCTGTTATAGATGTGAGTTTGTAACATATTAAGATAAGATGGTTTAACTGTGGAATATTTTAGGTGTGCTTCGTCTGGGTGTGCTTCGTGTGGGCGTGCTTCGTGGAATACCTCGTTCTGTTGACATATTTACATAAGATGGTGGTAGCTAGCCAGGCGGACTTAAAACAAGCTACCACCAACCAAACTGAGTGCCGAGTACCGAGTCATGTACCTTGCTGGGAATGGAACCCGGCACCATTGAAGAAGGAGTAGAATAATCATAATCAAAGCATCAAAATCATAAGCATTCAGACACTTCAAAACTAAGTATAAAATTCCAATAATAGTAAACTAAAATTTAGTTTAACTGCATTATTGAATCTACCACCAGTTCAAATTTTGGGAGAGCCTTCGACCAAGAAAATCTTTAAAAAAACACACAACAAGATTCACACTTTGCAAGACCCCGGAATCTATATCTATATTCTACTAGTGGTCGCCCAGTGGTTGAAATTCGACCGTAATTTTATTAAGGCTGTTAGATTGTATCCAAAGCAATGAAAAATTAAAAAAGATAGAATGTAAGTTTGGATTGGCATTGACAGATGTCGGCCGCATTAAAGACAAACAATACATGTGTGTCAAATACATGGCAGTGTGCGTAATGTTGTTTTTGTTGATTTAATGTATTTTTTATGCATAATTAAAAAAAAATATTAACATTCGGATAACCTTCTCTATATAAACTATAAGTGTGCGAAATTTCATACTCCTCCGTCCGCGCAATTTTCGTAGAAACGGGTACAAAGTTTTTGCTTCACGTATTATTATAAAGATTCTATTCTAATAGAACCGAAGACACACGAACACTTTTAACTATGCATATATGCCTATCAAGCCTTATTATTATTGGTACGTTTGATAAGATATTTAAAACTACAATTAACGTTATCTAAACTTGGTAAATCCACATTTATTTTCTAACAAGGATAATGCTTAGAAAATCCCAAAGTTCGTTAGTAACTATGTGTAAAGCGTGCTGATAAAATAATCAACTAATGGGTAAGTATTTTAAGGACAGAGGTAAGCAAGTTATATAGCCTATAACTGTCCCACTGCTGGGCAAAGGCCTCCGTCATTGAAATAAAGTCATCGCTACAATTGATGGGTAATGGCTTAATCACCACGCTTGCCAATGCGGGTTGGTGATCACAAACCCGGGCGACCTCATCATCAGCTCATTTTATGTCCCCACTGCTGGGGCACGAGCCTTCCCTATCGATGGATAGGGAGAACGGGCCAAAAACCACCGCGCGGGCCCAGTGCGGATTGGTGGTTGTTAACGACTGCTAATGCAGCCGGGACCAATGGCTTTACGTGTCATCCGAAGCACGGAGGAGCGAGAGATGACATTTTTTTGGTCACCCATCCGATGACCGGTCTTTGCGAAAGTTGCTTAACCTTAGCAATCGCAGTCCGGGCGCGTTAACCATTGCGCCATCGAGCTCCTCCCGGGGCTACCTATGTATCGAAAAATGTGAACCATTTTGCTCGACCTGGTATTTGAACTCGGGACCTTCGGTAATCTTGCCAAGCGATACTACCACCTGCCACTACGCCATACTTCCCTATACAAATATTGTATACATAGTAAATTTTACTTTTTATTTTTAAGTGCACTGAAGCTGAATTAAATATTCATAAAATACAATGAAAAAATTATCAATTATGAAATTTTTGGCATTTTATCTGTAAAGATGAATCTGCATAGCCATCGGTTGCAATAACCGTTGGATAGATGGCACTGTGCCGCTAAAAAGCATTAAAAAATTAAAAAGCAGTGAAGAAAATCAGTGCTTACGTCAGCCTTCCTGGTAGCATAATGGTCAGTGCAGCCGCCCGGATTGCGCAAGACCCAGGATCGATTCCTGGCTGGGTCGGGTAGGCATTTAATTTTTTCCCTGTATTTTATGAATATTTAATATAGATAGTGGTTTTTTTTACTGGGACAGTATGAGGAGGTCTGAAACCATAAAAGATACAGAGACACTGTCTTAAGAACCATCAAGTTATTTTTGTGAAAACTTTTTTGGTATAGCAATCTTTTTGGTCAATGAATGAATGAAATTAATGAAGATACTCTTTATTGTACACCATACAAATAACTTAGAGAGGACAATATGAAAAAGTCAAGTGTGAGTTGTATATAAAAATGAGTAAAATTTATTACAATACTTTTTTTTAAATTGGATTTTCTGTTTTATCTGGAAAACTGCATTGTATCGGATGAAAAACAGAGCAATACAATCAATATCAAAACAAAGTCTCAATCAAGTAAAATACCGCCTCCGTGGTCTAGTGGTTAATACGACTACACCGGTCTCAGACCCAAAGGTCCCGGGTTCGAGTCCCAGCGGGGGGTACATGTTTGTGTACTCGGTTTGGTTGGTGGTAGTGCTTGTCCGCCTGACTAGTTACCACCATCTTATGTAATGTCGCCGTAACATCAATGTTTATAGCATTGTTGTGTTCCGGCAGCTAGAGATAAGATAGCCAGTGCCTCAATAGTTGAGGATCCCGGGTGAAGAACGCTTCTACTATTAGCTTTATCGTCACTTAACATCAGGTGAGATGTAGGCACCGTGCTTGCTTACCAGTAAGTTAATAAAAAATATAATTTATTCATTGGCCATAAATATACAATGACATATCAACATAATATATCACTATTTATGATATTATTTACCAATAAGCCTTTTAAATAAGTTCAAGACCGTACATTTTAAGTCTATTTTGGCTTGAATGACAAAATGTCACGAGTGTTTAAAAAATATTTTTACCTCCAATCAAAGTATTGTAAAGATAATTTTTCTTAAAAGCCTGTTTGGCTTTGCGACTTTTTTTAATGCGAATTAATTATGTTTTCTTTTTTTTTTTTTGTAAAAAATTGCTTGTGTTTATATAGTGTTGTTGTTATCTACTTGTTTTGTACCTATTTTTAGTGTTGTTTTCGCTTTATGATTTTTTTTTGGCAAAGTTATAGTGTTGCTAATACTAATACTTGTAATAATGAGTCTTTCTGTAATGTATATTGTGTAGGTTTTTTTGAGAGAGTATGATGATTGCCTTAGACGGCATTTTCAGCTTAACCGGGGTTTTTGGGGGCGTCGAATAACTTAAAGGGTTCCTCAAGCCGTGTGAAACGAATCACCTTCGGAAGTATTCTAGAAGGCACGGCATCACGCACTAGTGCGTGTCCCCGTGCCCTACTAGATTCTCCGAGGGGTTCAGATCGGATCGGGGAGCGGAATAACCCGAGGGCGCCTCTAAAGGCTCGGACTTCGACTCGGGTTGACCGGCCCGTGGTGGTGAGGAGAAACGCCCAGGTACAAGTCTGTACCTGGGGCCTATCTCTCGAAAGGAACAAGTTCACAAGTTCACAAGTTCACAAGCTTTGAGAGAGAGAGTGAAACATTTATTGAATAAAAAACATAAAACAAACAACAGGTCAATCAGGACCCCGCCTCAGCTTGTGTTGTTGCGAACGAAGCGTATCGCAACAACGCTGGTATTCTGGCGGAGCCTGCCGCCGCTGCCGGCGCCCACCGGTGCCCGGTGCAGAACATTAATTTGATGAGTGAGGTTGATCATTTTCATTTCATTCATTCATTTTTTTATTCATTTTGACGACCTCCTTGGTCGAGTGGCTTGCACACCGGTTTTCATGGTGTCGCCATCTCTGAGGTCCCGGGTTCGATCCCCGGTCGGGTCAATTTAGAAATACCTGTTTTTCTAAATTGTTTCGGGTCTGGGTGTTTCCTATGTATAATAAGTATGTATTTAAGTATATTAAGTATGTTTATCCGTTGTCTAGTTAACCATATATCGAGTTTCTTAAGGAAGCTCTTGTTGGGGCTAGATAATTGGTGTGAGTGTGGGAAACATTTATTTATTATTTATTTATTTATCATTTGATTGAAATTTTATTCTACATACGTGTTAAGTACAATTTCGTGAAACGCTACACTTGTAAGTTCGGTGTTTCACAAGTGTTACTATGGTAACACACTTGTATTACAAGACTTGTACCTTTCGAGAAACGGGTCCCAGCGCGTGTGAACTGGGGGTCGACCGCCTAACTCTCTCGCTTTCGATCGCTTTAAAGGCGAGGCGAGGAGGAAGCGTCATCTTGTCATTTCGAAAGCAATATGAAAGCAATATCGAAAGCTATAGGCTATAGCTTTCGATATTATTGGGTATTGTATTTCGATATTATATTAGAAAGCTAGGCGAGGGCCTCGCCTTCAAAGCGATCGAAAGCGAGAGAGTTAGGCGGTTGGGGGGCTGGCTCGTACCCTTGTTCTACGAGTACGGTGTCTTGGGCCTAAAGTGTGAATGTTTAGTTTATTCTGTAAATGTAATGCCACTGTATTTACAGGATCGGGCGGGGATCGTATATTGTGTGAACTGGCTATGGTATTCTTGAAACAATAATACAACAAGCTTTGTTGTTACGGCGACAGACTTATAAAATATAGTGATAGCTAGCCCAATTACTTAAAGCAGCCTTTCTACTGCCTGGAATGAGCAGAACACAACAATGTGCCCGACAAAGAATCGAACCCAAGCCTTCGGGGTCAGTGACCGGTGACCTTACTAGACCACAATGGCATCTATCGGCCTATTAAAAAAGATTGCTTGGGTAATTATTAGAGCACTTTTTGTTGTTTGCTAATTAGTACATAAGTCAAATCGATTAAAATTTAATTTGTAGTAAATCAATTAGGTATATAATTAAATTTACTGCATTCCACCAAGGAAATCAATTAGAGGACGAAATATCGAATCGACTGTACAATACTAATGTACAGTAATGAACATATTTAATAACAAAATTTGCGTTAAAAATTATTTGACCTTTTATAAATGACATAATGTTACTTAGTGTCTAAGCCGTTTGGGGTAAAGACATTAGCTCCATGGGGCCCGGGTCTCTTTAACTTGTCAAACTCTTTAAAGATGATGAATATGATGTCAATTGTAATTACGATGTTTTGGAATTAATTATTTACATAATTTTACAAATTTTATAAATAAACAAGACAAATTGAAAAAAGACAAAGTGTTGAAAAAATTCCACGAGCGGGATTCTCCCCCGCACCCTATGATATGCGGGTCAGGTGCACTACCAACTATGCTATCGTGGCTCAATTCAACTCGCCGAAATTAATCAACACTATCTACTCTTACTCTGTAAGCCAAAGGAGCCCTATTCAATGTCGACAACTACGTCATCAACATCCGATCTTAATATTTTTACAAATATTGAAGGATCAGTTAAGAATTATGCAAACTATATATGACTAGCTTTTGTTCGCGGCTTTGCTCACATGGGCTACACATTGTGGAAATTGAAACTTTTGCCTGATGTAAATTTGTTAACCTAGAATTTTTATTTTGTTTTTTTTTTTTTTTACATGTTGTGGTTGTCTTCTATAAGTATGTTTTGTGTTTATTTGTAATGGAAAGTGTCCTGCTATGATCGGGCATTTTCCAATATTTTTGACGCTGTAAGGGAGAAAAGATCTGGACACTTGCTGAGTTTCTTGCCGGTTCTTCTCAGTACAAGATCTCCCGCCCAGAGTAGACTTACGAACCGATGGCGTAGTGACATTCATAAGAGCTACTTGTAGCCTAAACTGAATAAAATGATTTTGAACACGACCTGTAATTGATTTTAATAAAAGCAAAACTTAAGGTAAAAGTGTCTGAAACACTTCATAATTTCTAACCAGGCCAAATAACGAAAGATTTAACTTTTATAATGACAGATTTCCATACAAGCTTTTTAAACCCCTATTTCACCTCTTTAGGTTTTTCCAAAAATGCTAAAACACGTCATTCTTTATTTTTATTAAAAAGTCGAAAGATCGATTAAATTATTCATTTTTATACTTCTTACTTTAAAAATATCGATTTGCCCAAAAAATCTTTGTTCCCTTTTTTACTTCTTACAAGGAAAATAAACAAAATTCCTGAGACACGTCATTCTTTATTTATTTTCAAAAAGCCAATTACCAATTTTCATGTATTTTACTTAAAAACTGACGGACTTTCATACAAACTTTCACCACCTATTTGACCCCCATAGAGTATGATTTCCGTAAAATCCTTTCTTAGTGGCTGGTTACATCACTCAATTAACCTATAGTCTAAATTTCATCTAATTAGCTTCAGCGGTTTCGGCTCGCCGATGATGAATCAGTCAGGACAAGCCATTATATGTATATAGATTATTTACCTACACATAATTTTACGCAAGTGTTGTTGCCCGCTCGTGGAATTTTTTCAACACTTTCTCTTTTTTCAATTTGTAATTATTGTTGTTTTGAACATTCCTTTTTAACATAACACAACACAGTGGCGTGCACTTGGAGAGGCCTATATCCAGCAGTGAACGTGTCTAGGCTGATGAGGATGAGGAACTGCCAAACCTCAATAGACTTTAAACTGACGACCTCCTTGGTCGAGTGGCTTGCACACCGGTTTTCATGGCGTCGCCATCTCTGAGGTCCCGGGTTCGATCCCCGGTCGGATCAACTAAAAAATACCTGTTTTTCTAAATTGTTTCGGGTCTGAATGTTTCCTATCTATCTATACATACATATAATAAAGCTAAAGAGGGTCGAAAGTCTGTACATGGAAGATATTCGAAAAAAAGTTGGCGTTCCAACAGTTTTTAGAATTTTTGTCTGTTTCTCTGTTTGTCTGTTTATTTGACCGCGCACCACGTGAAAATGGCTGAACGGATTTGGATGAAACTTTGCACATGGACAGACCATGACCCGGACTAGGATATAGGATACCTTTTATCCCGGCAGGGATAGTGTAGTCTTCGTGAACAAAGTCGCGGGCGACAACTAGTAAATAAGTATGTATTTAAGTATATTAAGTATGTTTATCCGTTGTCTAGTTAACCATTTATCGAGTTTCTTAAGGAAGCTTTTCTTGGGGCTATATAATTGTGTGAAAAAGTGTGAGTGTAGGAAACTTTATTTATTTATTTATTTATTGAACTTTATTACTAAGTGACATGGTTGAAAATGTATTGAGAAAATTCACAGTTATCGATGGGTTGATCTGTGGGCGTCTGTACTACCATATGCATGCTACTTGCAGGCTAAAAGAACCGTAAGCTTCTAGTCTCTTATAAATTTGCTTACGCTGTAAAGGGCGTATGCAGCCAAACGCAAATTCTTTATTTAAAAAAGCTGTGCCCCGCGGTTTCACCCACGTCAAAAAATATTTTCCCGTTTTTGCAACATTTTTCATTGCTGCTCCACGCCTATTATTAGTCATAGCGTACGGGCGTAGGTAATGTAAATATTCAACACAAAAATAATTTTTCAATTCGAACCAGTAGTTCCTGAGATTAGCTCGTTCAACCAAACAAACAAACAAACTCTTCAGCTTTATAATGTTAGTATAGATTGTATGTAGAACCGCCTGCGTAAGCCTACCTACCTATCCTATTTACCTATCTACATATATACTCTCACGTCCTCCCAAAAAGCAGTAGACGCAGCATGAAAATCACCATTTTTAGAAAACTCGCCGTTAGTAACTGTAGTGTATGTAAGGATGTATGCTGTCGTCTCCTTTGCGCACTATGGTGAGAGGTTATACTGACAGCTAAAAGAAGATGGCTCTCGGAAAGGAGGATTGATGTGGTGAGTGTGCAATAAGGAGCCGATAAACAGTTACTGTTAATAGAGTAATTACGAAGACAAGTGACCTCGACGCCCCATTTAGCATAATCAAAGTAGGGCTCCGAGGTGGAGTAGATAATATCAGTGATGGGTTGCAGCCGATGTGCGAGCATCTTGGAACCCTTGACCCTCTTACGACATGCACAGGAAGCTAGGCAGCTGATAAGTACATAATTTTCACTTAGAGCATTAAACCAAATGGAGACGCCATGCGCACTATTTTCTATGAAAAAAAGTCTGTCATTTTCTGCGGGGGACGAGGTAACGCACACAAATACAGTTTCACACTGATGCATTTTTCAATGACGTAGCTACGCACGCAAACGACAAAATTAATAAACACTAGCATAAACTAGATGCACACTAATAAATTCACACACAGGGATAACCTGTCCGTGCACGAGTCTGACGGCAACTTTATGTAAACGTCGATAGTGCTTGACACTATCGATTTAATTTGTCGATGCCAATAATAATGACATAGCCCGAAAAGTTGCTAAGCTCAAGTGCCCCACATCGCTCGCAGGACTGATGGCCGCTGGAGCGGAAAAGTCCGCGAGTGGTGACCGCGTACCGGAAAGCGCAGTGTCAGCAGGCCTCCAACAAGGTATACCGACGATCTGGTAAAGGTCGCGGGAAGCCGCTGGATGCGGGCTGCACAAAACCGGTCGTATTGGAGATCCTTGGGGGAAGCCTTTGTCCAGCAGTGGACGCCTTTTGGCTGAGATGATGATGATGATGATGAATATTAATGTGGTTTTTTTTGTTTAAATCAGGTTTCTCAGTATGGTTAATTAAGGTAGACACTTTGCTTTTCTTTATTGTTAAAATCGACAGTTATTAATTAGGATAAGTCAAAAT
The DNA here is from genome assembly GCA_963082485.1 of Eudonia mercurella. Classification (NCBI taxonomy): domain Eukaryota; kingdom Metazoa; phylum Arthropoda; class Insecta; order Lepidoptera; family Crambidae; genus Eudonia; species Eudonia mercurella. The sequence continues at coordinate 5,921,667 of OY720052.1, read as the reverse complement.
CTGCAAAATATACCTATATAATTTTATTCCATTCCAAGGAGAATTATTGTTTTTAAGAAAAGCTGCAATCTTATTCTTTCATTATGGAAAAATAGTTTGCTACCTATCTAACCGACTCTCAATCAAGAGGAACTGAAAAATTTAGCAACATGTATAGTATGTACTTTCATGGTTCCATAAAGCAGATCAATTCTTTTTTGTAGGTAACGTAGGGTCTTAATTTTTCAGATTTCCAAATGCAATTATTCGAGATATTTTTTTTATTTCTATATAACTTTCCAAATAAGGCTGAATTTAAAAGCAAGAGACTTAAATTAAAACAAATATATCAATATACAGGTATGTACCGAACTCCAGAATGATATCATACAAACGAACAGCGAAATATACCTAATGCTGTCAAGGTTTAACTGCTTTCTGAGGTTAAATCTTTGAATGATGCAAAGTTCTTTAATGCATCAAAGCTACTCTAAGTGTACATATAGTTTAAAAAAAATTGGAATAAAAAACGTAATCTTATAGTTTTGAGTAAATTCTATGGTGTAGGTGTTGTTATTTCTGTCAGAAATTAACTATTATTTTGATGCTTATAATGTTGTATTAATTTAATAGGTTTCTTATTTTTATTTTTTTATTTTTTTGTCATCAGTTAAGCGGCTCTTTAATTCACAAAGGAGACATAATATACAAGACATAAATCAATAACTTCTTTTGATGCATACAATAGGCCACCACGACTTTTTTGGTATGTTAAACTTTTGTCATTTGGCTCCCCACATAAACTCTTTATGCATGTAGGTACTGCGTTTAATTTTTTAGTAGAAAATACTACGAAGCCCGCTTTATATTCCACTACCTTTTCTCCAAATGGAGATAAGTATGTTCCGATCTCTAATAATTTGTTTTTTTTTATTTATTTATCTTTATTATTATTTTCCTATAATAGCCAGAATAAACATTATGAAGTCGATATCAATATTTTGTTTTTGTACTGTCACAGCTCTAACTTTGTTGCAGTGTGGCCAATGTAATTAAATTAAAATTTCCTATTTTCGGGATAAGTGACGGGACGTAAATATAATATATTAATGAAGTAGACCTATCATAAACATACAGTTTCATAGTATTGAGAATTTTTAATGCAATTAAGTTGAAAAAAAATCTGTAAAAACAAAATAAGTTACAATTTATAAGTAGTGATCTATCATTAATTAAATAAGCATTTATAGTAAAAATACAGTTTTAACTTTATAGAACGTGAAATATAAATTGTAATTCAATGTTGGCTCATTCAACTTTAAAAGTTACGCAAAGTTGCAACTTGACGTTTTAGTGGCAACACTTTTTGATTAACAATATTTTTTCAGTTTTTTGTAAATTTTGTGCATTATTCAATAATATTAAGACAAAATAATAGTTACAGATGAAAAGTAACGTTATCCTTTTGTACAATCGACGTTTCTGATCGCTTTTTACGTGAAAACACGCTGCAATTTGGCATTTTTTGCTCAGGTCTTATCGCGTGCACCGTGATTTGCAAATGACGCTAGAACACGCTGGAACTAGTTTTATATAACGAGTATGATCGGCGGTCATACTCTTTTGGCAGAGGGGAACGCCTGACAGTGGCGTCTCCAGTTGGTTTAATGCTCTAAGAATTTTCACGTCCCATATCATCATAGGAAATCTTCCTAAGCGAGTAATCTTTCAAATAGGTTCGTGTATTTCTTTCTTAAAAACTTTTCCTCACCTGGCCAATGTTGGCATAAAACCTACGTGGCTCTATATTTAAAACGTCAAAACCAAAAAAAAAGAAACAAACCGTTCCAATATAATCCGTCCACACTCCAAATTTTCTGCGACCTTCGCAGCTGCTGCGTTCCAAATTCAAAGAGCTCCGTACGCAAATCAGATGTTTTGTGTTTACGCGGGGAAATGGAGATATCCGCCGCCAGTCAGCCAGTCACAGTAGTTAGTCGGCGTGTTCTATTTTCAAAACATTCCGACTCCAAAATGGCCGATCAAAACAGGTGAACGTCCAAAGCGTTCAGTATGTGGAAGTATATTAGGTCCATTTCACACGCGAACAATATTAGAATCGCACCAAACCAGAATTCTACGTTTGACAATGTAGCATAAGCGACCGCGCGCTTCGCTAGCGGAGTCCATACTAAATTCAACATCTCGATGACTGTGTTCTTGGCACTTGTTTATGTTGATGTCAATTAATTATTAGTTGATACACTCGGTTGTTTGCGTCTGTGTGGCCCTTACATTAACGTGGATATGGAAAATTTGGGCCGCTTAATTTTAACTAAGTATATTATAAGTTACACGTATAGTTTTTTATTACACTTATTTTTTATTGTCAAAGTATTGTTCTGTTTGTATAGGTGCGATAGTAAACTTTTTTAAACTTGCAATCACTATGAAACACACAAAACACTTTTAAACACTTTTATTTTTTTTTAATTTCTAAAAGACGTGTGAAATGTCTTTCTCTCAACCGAGTTGTGAGCACTAAAATACAAAACAGTCACTCGTTAAACCTAACGGACCACTTTTCCCTTGCCACTTTTTAAAACAAACATTGATCGGAAACTTTCTACACATCCTCTTTCGTCAAAGTTGAAGTATTAACCTTTTAGCATTTAATCTTTCATGTAGTACACACACGTCACACGCAACCTCTTTATTTAAAAATAACTTTTTTTTTCTAATAGATTTTTAGCGTTGACAGTTGTTTTTTTCTTAATTTATACCGAGTGTATGGCACGGTCCGCTATAGATAACTGATTTGGTGAGGTCGAAATGCGAAAAGATTCTATATTTAAAATCGGTCTCAAGGTTTGTTTCCTACCTTCCTACGTCATTTCAATAACATATTTTTAATCTGTCATGGCGATTAGTATTGGCGCGAAGTTTTAATGCATAATAATTAGTTCGATTAATCGGGTGCTGTACGAAAAATGCTTAAAACGTAAAATATATGTTTTAATTTAATAACTAATCGAATGTTTATATATATATATAGTATATATATATATGATATAGCCATCAAAAATATACTTGTAATAATACTAAGTCTCGCAACTCAGTTCTACCGTAAAAAGTTGTGAAATCCATGTAATACCTACCAAGTCGGTTAATTTATTCAGTCCCTACCTAAAGGACCTTCTGTCTTAAGTTATTACGTAATTATCTAACCTAACAACATTTTATAGTGACAATATCAATATTAAAAATCTTTTATGTTTTAAATAAATAGATTGACTTGGCCATCGCATGAAAACACAATGTATCTCACAAATAGTACATACTATATAAAATTACATTGTTTAGTGACAAAATTAAGAAACTTTGACTAGTTATAATTCTTAAACTACTGGTTCAAATTGAATTATATTTGAAGTATACTGTGTTTATACAATACCTGCCTGGTTACTTAAAATTCAGGCTTGTAGTTTTATCCACAACGAAGTTATAGGGGGTCGAAAATGGCCTGAACTGTTTCGAGAAAAAGATGCCGTGCCGATTTTTTGCTCGACTTGGTGGGGGCACTGCCGTGCCCCCAGATCTATATGCCATAATATCGTTACCTATGACATAACTAATTCAAAATAAAGTTTTCATTTCAAATAATAAAAAAAGAATAAGCCCCGAAAAGTTATTCAGTGTTTTGTCTCTTTTACTCTAATGTGAAATGACGTTTACATGACAGGGACAAAACACGGAATAACTATTCCGACCTTATTTTTTGTTTATTTGTAAGACCCATATTTATTTTATTGAAGTTTATTTTTCTATTTTTAATGGTCAAAGGGAAACATGTCGATCACTGGTACCTGTCGAATACTGGAGCCTACAGCCTTATTTTCAAAGTATTAATAAACTTCAATTAACCATGAATCAGAATCACATATTTTGTTTTAAGAACTTTTGGAAATTCAAAACCTTTTTTTTTTTTTTATGAATCAGAATCACATATTTTGTTTTAAAAACTTTTGGAAATTCAAAACCTTTTTTTTTTATGAATCAGAATCACATATTTTGTTTTAAGAACTTTTGAAAATTCAAAACCTTTTTTTTTATGAATCAGAATCACATATTTTGTTTTAAGAACTTTTGGAAATTCAAAACCTAACCGAACCTAACTGTTGTGTTGCTTAACTTTTGTATGACTTTTTTTTTTCCAAAAGTACAAAACAGGTTTGAGTTTGTAGAATATGTTGTAAGGAGGTCATTTATATTTTACAAACAGCCCTGTATATAGATAGGAGACGGAAGTAAAAATCCGGAAGAAAAATGCGAAGGTTTTCATGTTGTTCGAATTTAATATTAATTATAATTGTAGGTAGTGGCACCAGGTAGTATAAGCACAGAGTAAATATATATTTACTCTGTGGTATAAGAGCGCTTCAAAAATGGTAGGAGACTTTGCTTTGGGGTCACGGAGCCACAATGACGTTTTTTTTTTTTTTTTTTTCCTTTAGTTGATGGCTTCGTGCGGTTAGCACATTTAGCCAGTGTCAAAGTAATTTTTCTTACAAGTTATAAATAAATAAACAATATTTCCATCTTGTATGATGATGATGAATGATAATAGAAATGAGAAGTGAGAAATGATATACCCCCCAACCCCTCGAGTATCTTAGTAAAGATGTGGAGCTTTACTAAGTCCTCGGGCGGACTTCTTGAGAGAATTTGAAAAGTGACGTTGCACTGTTTTGTTTCATTTGCCAACAATCATGCACACTCACGAACACTTAACGGTTAATAATCCACCATTACTTCACATTAATATTCGACATAACACAAATTTTAGAAAATAAAACAAAACCGCAGACATGACTCTTCACTTTCCCGCCAAGAAGTCCCACAATGACGTTTGTGACGATGACAGTTAATATTAATAACAAATATTTTGCAAACTTAATTTAATCTTTACCATTAATACTTAAGGTTCATAGTAAGCTGAAGTTGTTGATGCTATCCAATGTTTTTTCAGATTTGTTATTCGAAATTTAAATGTATAGGTGTGAGCAAACATGGCCGCTTTCGAGATGCAATTTTGTTACCAATCCTTTATATAGTACATAATTTATCGAAGCCTATTCCACAAATTGAAAGCCGCTCAGCGAGCTTGGAAAGAGCTGTGCTTAGAGTTCCCTGAAGGATCGGATACGGAACGAGGTGATACGTCAGAGAACCAAAGTCCTCGACATAGGCTACCGGATCAGCAAGCTGAAGTGGCAGTGGGCCGGCCATATTAGCCGTAGAACTGACAACCGTTCGGATAAACGAGTTTTTAATTAGAGACCGCGTATCGGCAAACGTAGTGTAGGACGCCCTCAGACTAGGTGGAGCGACGATCTCCGCAAGGTGCTGGCAAGAGCTGGATGAGAGTAGCCGCGGATCGTGCTTGGTGGCGGGCACAAGGAGAGGCCTATGTCCAGCAGTGGGCTAGTGTAGGCTGATGATGTGGTACCAGTGATCGAGCGATCGACACTTTTTTCCTTTCATCATTAAATATTGGGTTCATCATCAGATTTTGACTTTAGCATCAATTGAAGAGCGACCGACATCAGACTGCTTCCTACCTGACTTTCAGTAAAATTACAATGAAATTCTATGTTACTTTTTAGCGACGAAAAGCAAGTTTATTTTATTAATTTAGTCCTTTTTTAGGGTTCCGTATCCAAAGGGTAAAACGGGACCGTATTGCTAAGACTCCTCCGTCCGTGCAGTCTGTCGTGATAGAGACAGTTGAAATTTTCACAGATGATGTATTTCTGTTGCCGCTATAACAACAAATACTAAAAAACAGAATAAAATAAATATTTAAGGGGGGGCTCCCATAAAACAAACGTGATTTTTTTCCAATTTTTTTCACAGGTAGAAATTTGAAATATTTTTATAGATAATGAATGGAAATGTACGGAACCCTTCGTGCGCGAGTCCGACTCGCACTTGGCCGGTTTTTCCATTATTATTATATTTGGTAATATAGTTTTTTTCATTATTATTATATTATTATTTGGGGTCTAACTCTCGTTAACTCTCGAAAACGTTGAACCCAGACAGAAAGCTCGTAGTATAATAAAGCAGGCGTCTCTGTTCTAAATAGCTATGCAAATTTTTCTAGAACACAGTAAAGAACATGTGAACGGTTTCGAGAAAATAGATCGTAATGTCAGCACTTCAAATATCACAATCATAAACACAGTAAGTGGTACTTACTGCGTTCATAAATTGTGCGGCAGAACGAAGAGATCGCTAACGTTGGGTCACCAACTCACTAATCACCAGCTTATCAAAGGTTTTTCTAGTTATTTGAATAGAATTGAAAATAACAATGTTTATTTGTAACAAATCTATATCTTTGATTGTGGTTAAGAATATATAATTATACGCAAACTCTGTAAGTAACAAAAATAATCTGAAAAACCGGCCAAGTGCGAGTCGGACTCGCGCACGAAGGGTTCCGTACTTTATGACGTATTAAAAAAACTACTTACTAGATCTCGTTCAAACCAATTTTCGGTGGAAGTTTACATGGTAATGTACATAATATATTTTTTTCAGTGTTTATCATTCTCTTATTTTAGAAGTTAGAGGTTGAGTTTCAGTTCTTAGTATGGGGAACCCCCAAAATTTATTGTTTTTTTTTCTATTTTTGTGTAAAAATCTTAATGCGGTTCACAGAATACATCTACTTACCAAGTTTCAACAGTATAGTTCTTATAGTTTCGGAAAAAAGTGGCTGTGACATACGGACGGACAGACAGACAGACAGATAGACAGACAGTCAGACATGACGAACCCATAAGGGTTCCGTTTTTTGCCACTTGGCTACGAAACCCCAAAAAGTGCTGAATTTTTTCCTCTAAACGGGATTCGAACCCGCATAGCATATGCTATTATAACCATTAACATAAATATAGTTTGCCTAATTCTTTACTGATCTGTAATATCTGTAAAAATATTAAGATCGGATGTTGATGACGTAGTTGTCGACATTGAATAGGGCTCCTTTGGTTTAAGATAAGAGTGGAATTGTTGATAAATTTTTTTCAAATTTTTTTAGAAAAATCTAAGTAAGTAGGTACTTATTTTTTTAATATTTCAATTGCGATGAAACTTTGGCTGCGTTGTTGTCGCATGCCCGCGAAGCAGATCACTTAGCTAATTAGATAAATTTTTGTTAAAACAATATCCCGAGATAATGTCACCGTAATCTTATCTAAAGCATGATGCTATCACGATGTATGTGTACAGTGCAGTTTCAACTAATATTGACAAAATGTATAATAAAAAATGTAGCAATAATAAGAAGTAGGTACTTACTCGAGCTACGAAGAAGGTTGGAGCTTGAGAATTGCCACCTTTTTTATTTAAAACAAAATAATGAGTCTTGGCGAATCTTAGCGGGAAAGTGAAGAGTCATATTGTCAGCGAGCGGTATTGCTTTATTTGCTAAAGTTTGTGTTAGGTATGTCGAATATCAATGTGAAATTACTGGTGGTGGATTCAGTAGTAGTAATCTAAACAATTTTTTTAGTTTTTAAGTTTTATACTTATTGACGTCAAAACTATAAATTAAAAAACTAAAAAATTACTTAAATATACTACTTATGTTGAATAAAAGGATAAGACTTTAAATTTGACTTTGAATATATGACCTTTTCAAAAATTTTTGAAAATCCCATCTACCCATCGTCATATCCTGATCTGATGATATGGGAGGTAAACCCTTTCAAACTTAAAAAGAATTTTTCAAATCGGTCCAAGCGTCTTCGAGTACGATTACAAATATATAAAGTCACATTTTATCAACTGCAAATATTTTGAGGACAAATTCGACAACATATATAAACTATTTTTATGAAAAAACCTTAAATTTTTATAAGCTAATTTTCAAGAAAAACGCCGAAAGACATTACGATTAAAAAGAAAAATAAAGCACTTTCGGTAGTTTCAATTCAAAGGAGCCGAAACAGAGAGGCCGCAATGCCTTCACCGCTTACACGTGCCCCTAGTTTCATTCAAAAGAGATGACAGAAAGGCCGCTCTTAAAAATATTACAATTTGTGTGTCAGGAAAAGTAAAAAAAAAACTCGCCTGAATTTTTTTTAAATGCTAGGGCCTTATTTCTCTGATATAATTAGACGTTTTGTCTAAATATTTGCAGTTGATAAAAAGTGACCTTATATATAATGACGGTAAAGTTAAAATATCTATATCGTATTATTATATTATAGTTTATTATTATATTATATTGTATTATGAACTTCAAAAAAGACCAAAGAAATAAAAATAGCTAATCATCATCGTCATCATCATCAGCTCATTTTTATGTCCCCACTGCAGGGGCACGAGCCTTCCCTATGGATGGATAGGGAGAACGGGCCATAAACCACCACGCGGGCCTAGTGCGGATTGGTGGTTGTTAACGACTGCTAATGCAGCCGGGACCAACGGCTTTACGTGCCTTCCGAAGCACGGAGGAGCTCGAGATGATAAATTTTTGGTCACCCATACAATGACCGGCCTTTGTAAAAGTTGCTTAACCTCAGCACTCTGAGACCGGGCGCGTTAACCACTGCGCCATCGAGCTCCTAGCTATAGCTAGCCTCAAATAGCTAATATTGTATTCTATTGTATTATATTGTATTATAGTATTCGTAACTTTATACAAATATTTAGAAACATTTAATATTTTATGCCATGAACAAAAAGGGTTTCGTCAAAATATAACTACTAAAAAAAAAAAAAAAATGCAGGCCGCTTCTCGAGACATGCCGCACTTAACGATATCATACGCCGGTCCCTTGCCACCATCAACGTGCCAAGTCTACTTGAGCCGACTGGTATTGCAAGAGACGATGGCAAGAGACCGGACGGTATGAGTTTGATTCCATGGAAGATGGGTCGGGTGCTTGTATGGGATGCAACCTGTTCAGACACGCTGGCCCCTTCCCATCTACATGGAACCAACAACAGAGCTGGTGCGGCTTGTGAAGCGGCTGAAAAAAATAAAGCATGCAAATACAGGGGTCTAGGCTCCGAATATGATTTTGTCCCTTTCGGTGTCGAGACCCTTGGTCCGTGGGGTCCTAGCGCTATAAGGCTTTTTAAGGAAATAGCAAAAAGGTTAGTCGACATCACAGGAGACCGAAGAGCTGGCAGCTACCTCGGACAAAGAATTAGTCTAGCAATTCAAAGGGGGAACGCTGCCAGTATCTTCGGTACCTTGCCTAAAGGGACTCCTTTTAATAATTTATTTTAGTTAGTAGTATAATATTGGGCATTCTATCCCACCCCTCGTTCGTGTCGGCAAACGTTCGTTTGCCTCCACTCTCTTGCGGTGGGATAGAACACCCAATATTATAAATAGATTTGACATGAACAGATTTCGCGTTTATTCCATCCACTTCCACACACTAAAATATTTACAAAAAAAGATCATTCTAGATTTGAAAGGCGAAAGACTCACCAAGCTCAATCGCTCTGCTCGGCTCGATAATTCATTACTACTACTATATATATATATTCATAGATTAATTATGGAACAATTTTTTATTATATTTCAGACACAAATTGTGTAAAGTAAAATGTCCAATAATCGCGCGATTCACTTCATTGATCGAACGTCAGTGAGGTCGTTGAAAAGTGTTCTAGAATGCTCAATCGTTATTTCAGTATATATGTAATCATACCAGTTAGATTACTAAAATGACTACGACTGCGATCTACTTTACACATTTTCAAGGTTTTCGTTCATAAGATGCAAGAGTTTTTGGCAATATGGAATTACAGTACAACTTAAAGTGAATGTGACCTCTCAGTACTGAATAAGTTGTTGTGAAGACGCAAGCGCCTACACATTGAAAAATAGCAATATATCATCAATACAGCTTTGCCCATTTATTGTGTATTGTTTATATTGTCCTTGTGTAATATAGTTTCGATTCATCATTGAGACCACATTATTAAACTTTAATATCCAACATATACGGTTTTATTTTATTTTATTTGCCACCACGCTCCAAGGTGTATCGCATAGTTGTACTATAGCATTTGTCAAATTTTATTCTTGCCTCATAAGAAAACACTTGTGTATTTTAATCGAATTCATAGTTTAATTTCTGTATACAACGATTTCGATCTACTTAACACATTTTCAAGGATTTCGTCTATTGAATGCAAAGGTTTTTAACAATATAGAATAACAGCACAACTTAAGCTGGATGGGGCTCCTGGTCTCTCAGGACTGGATCCCCGAATAAGGTAGTACTATGAATAATATATGTTAAATTTGAACCTTGACTCATAGGAAAACACTTGTGTTTTTCAATCAAATTTCATTATGTATACGATGACTCCGATCTTAGGTACCGGGAAATGAAATCTTCGCATGGTTTTAAAATTATTTTTAAAACATGTGGCTGATTGCTCAAGATTCTTTCCAGCCAGTTTGGTCGTACCATCGTATTAAGATTTTTAAATATAGGTACCTGGAAACGAAATCTTCACATGGCTTTAAAATGATTTTTAAAACATGTGGCTGATTGCTCAAGACTTTTTCCAAACAGTTTGGTGGTACCACGTATTAAGATTTTTTAAATATAGGTACCTGGAAACGAAATCTTCACATGGTTTTAAAATGATTATTAAAACATGCGGCTGATTGCTCAAGATTCTTTCCAGCCAGTTTGGTCGTACCATCGTATTAAGATTTTTAAATATAGGTACCTGGAAACGAAATCTTCACATGGTTTTAAAATGATTTTTAAAACATGCGGCTGATTGCTCAAGATTCTTTCCAGCCAGTTTGGTCGTACCATCGTATTAAGATTTTTAAATATAGGTACCTGGAAACGAAATCTTCACATGGTTTTAAAATGATTTTTAAAACATGTGGCTGATTGCTCAAGATTCTTTCCAGCCAGTTTGGTCGTACCAATCCAGTTTGTAATAGTAAAATTTCTGTATACAACGACTTCGATCTACTTAACACATTTTCAAGGATTTCGTCTATTGAATGCAAAGGTTTTTAACAATATAGAATTACAGCACAACTTAAGCTGGATGGGGCTCCTGGTCTCCCAGGACTGGATCCCCGAATAAGTTAGTACTATGAATAACATATGTTAAATTTGAACCTTGACTCATAGGAAAACACTTGTGTTTTTCAATCAAACTTCATTTTGTATACGATGATTCCGATCTACTTTACACATTTTCAAGGTCTTCGTCTATTAGATGCAAAGGTTTTTAACAACATGGAATTACAGCACAACTTAAACTGGATGGGGCTCCTGGTCTCCCAGGACTGGATCCCCGAATAAGTTAGTACTATGAATAACATTTGTCAAAGTAGTACCTCGACCCATAGGAAAACACTTGTGTATTTTGATTAGAATCAGTTGCCAATTGTCTTTATCGTCTCCGATCTACTCAACACATTTTCAAGGTTTTCATAATAGATAAACACTTGTGCTTTTTGATCTAAGTCAATGCAGACAACTGTGCAGGGAATTATTAGTTACCTTATTTATATCAATCCCGCCAACAACAACGTATGCAATCACTACACACACTCACACACGTTACCTACGAGTTCGACTACTTCCCATTTCAATGCTGACAAAAACAATTTTAATACGGGTTATTCCCAAACGCCTCCAATCTTTTGTTTGGAAAATATAAAAATTATTATTTAAATATTAGTATAGTAGCACGATAGCGCAGCGGCTAGCGCGTTCGGCTTGCGATCTTGTTCGCTAAGCAACTTTCGCAATGCTGAGTCGCTGGATGGGTGATCAAATTTAAAACATCTTGAGCTCCTCCGTGCAAAGGTGCGTTAAGCCGTTGGTCTCGGTTGTTGTCGTAAGATGATAGTCGCTAAAACCCATCAACCGCATTGGGTCAGCGTGGTGGGTTATGACCCAATATCCTCACGTGCTATTGTCCACGTGAGAGGTCTGTGCTCAGCAGTGGAACGTTTATAGGCTGATGTTGATGAAATATTAGTATAATTTTTTCGTTCTATTGTCCTCAGAGTAGCTAAAATTAGTATTTTCTGAAGTTGTCTGCGGAGTTTGAGATTAACCCGGTAACCATTTTTTTAATTACGGAGGACAATGAAAATCGATTAACAAATAATTATAAAGTGGGATAGACAGAGCGACAGGTAACAATTATGTCATGCTGAAGCCACTTTTAGCAACAAGTCATCAGATAGGTTGTTTGTTTGAACGCGCTAATCTCCGAAACTACTGGTTCGAATTGAATAATTCTTTTTGTGTTGGATAGTCCAGTTATCGAGGAAGGCTATAGGCTATATAATATTACGCTACGACCAATAGGAGCAAAGATATAGTGGTAAATGTGTAAAAAACGGGAGAAATTATTTCATCTTTGAAGCCTTCCGTTGCGTGCGCCGTGAAAACGGTTCAAGATACACAAAAAATATGTATTAAAGAATAATAGCTCTTTTAATGATCTAAAAAACAGTCCGCGATAATTCTGCGGGAACTCGACCATTCCGAAAATCCCGCAAGAACGGGAACTATGTGGGAAGAACCAAAAATCTGCCGGAAGTCACTATTCCACGCGGACGAAGTCGCGGGCAAAAGCTAGTTAAATAATAAAATTTTCATTTCATTTAGTTATAGTTACCAATGCAAATAAACTCTTAGACTAATTTACTAAAAAACAACTGCATTGGTGTATTGCATACATGTTCACCTTAATATTAAATTAGGCTGTTCGTATTTGTTCTGTTACTTAGACTACACCTCATTGCACAACACATACAATTTTACATGTTACAACTTTTTTGCAGCGTAGTATATAATGAAGAATCGAGTGTTATTGAATTGTATTGCTGACGACATATAATAATAATAAAGGCTGTGTTCTTTGATGAGCTATAATAAATTAAGATACATTTTTATGACATTAAGAATGTAGTGATATTTAAGTGTGCTCACACACACACATACACACATACATATGAAGAAACGAAGTCATCTGTCACAAGTATTTGTATGTACTCAAAAGATGACTTCAACAATGTTTTTATTACAAATATGTATGTTACCGAAATAATAATTTTCATTTCATTATCTGAATGAAATGTTATGAATGTTTGCGAGAATTTGTTTTTTTTTTTAAAACACATATTGTGTACGTAAATTTTAAATATATTGATATTCAAACGTAAGTAAATGTGATTACGATGCTTTTTGATATATTATATCATAGCCTGTACTGGGTTACAAGATTATGTGTTGGTCTCTATTTTATGTAAGTTAAGCATTAAAGCGATGGAACTTCGCCGACATCCGTTAACTGAAAAATGATATTTTAGCAAGTTAATATTATGACCTGGCGTCACTTGTTTATTCCATATAATTGGGTACAATATTATTTTGATAATTTTACTATTGTTATTTACAAAAATACTTATAAAATTAAAATGTTATCAAAATAATGGAACTTAAATTAATATTATACTATCAACCACGTTACTAGTATTGTTATCATAATAACAACAGACTTAGATAAGATGGCGGTAGCTTGTTTGGCGTACTTACAATAAATATTACTGCTAACCAAATCGAGTACAATAATATGCTAGAAATTGAGTCCGACCTTTGCATCTAACCACTACACCACAGAGGCGGTTATAACAATGATAAATAGTGACCTAACCCCACAAATAAACACATAAATCTTACAACTACATTTGCGAAATAGACATGATGTTCGATTAATGGTCTAATGATGGCAGGGTTCGATTCCCGGTTAGTTAACTAAGAATTTTTCCTTTTCTAAATTAAATCTGGTAATTTTCTTTTCTCTTTAAAATGTGTATGTTTTCAGATGGTTTCAACACACATTATAAAAAATATAAAATAATCATACAAATTGATTTAACCCACCAACCCGCATTGGGCCAGCGTGGTGGGTTATGGCCCAATATCCCCACGTGCTATTTGTTCACGTGGGAGGCCTGTGCCCAGCAGTGGGACGTTTATAGGCTGATGATGATGATGATGATACAAATTGTTTCTATATTTTAAAATTGTGTTTTTTTGTTACTATTAGTTGAAAGGTGTTGAATGTGTTCCGTTTATGATATTTATAAATCGTAATGGATAAGCAAGTAGGATTATTTTGCAAACTATAATTAAAAAGTGGAGTTACGTCCTTTTAATAAATATGGAAAACTGATGGTGAAGCATTTTTTTCTAATAAAAACTCGGAATATTTGAACGTTATTCTTTTCATTCACCAACACTCTGTGCATCAAGTACCTACTCAAGACCGCTGCCACTCGCTGTTCGCTGCCTTTGAGCTCTGCTGTATAACCTTGAGGTTTGCTCTATTTTCGTTGGAAACTACAACTTTGAAGACTTATAAAAAATGTTAGTAAGTATTATTTTATAAACGTTTTTTACTGATCTAATTGTGTGGAAGATACCCAGCCAGTACCATACCTAGCCAGTGTGGTGGGTTATGGCCCAATATCCCCACGTGCTGTTGTTCCCGTGGGAGGTCTGTGCCCAGCAGTGGGACGTTTATAGGCTGATGATGATGATGATGATGATGATGATGTATGTATGTCATTTTTTGCAATGTAATTGTTGGTATTGTAATACAAGTGAGTTAAACTATCTGTTCAAACTGATACAAATTTCAAGATACGGATTTATCTTAGATTTTGTGGATATTCTAATTGGATTCAAATATAAAGTTTACTTACAAATCAATGTTTTTACTTTCAGGTCTGACTCCGAGTGTGAATCCGTTGCTCTCCAGAAAGTAGTTGCTAATACCGCGAAGAAGACCGCGGCTTCGTCCTCTGCTACTAAGCGTAAGACCAATAGCACCAACAACTTCGAAAGGTAAATATTTCTGTTTCTTTTGTTTGAAATAATCATAATAAAATTAAACTCTTTGTAACTCTTGTAACTTTGTAACTCTTTATAAATTCATAACATTCAAAGGAACATGTATTATTATGTGTCGAATAGTCTGTTCAATTAAATACTTTTAATTTTATCTAAAGATTTGAATATTATAGAAATGTAAGTTATGTGGGTTATTAGCTAAAAATGATAATTTTAAAGAAAAGTGATGGTATAAAATTTAAATAAAAGTATTTTACTTTTCAACCTGAGTAAAATAATTTATGTAAATGTTTGTTTCTATGTGATTGCTAGTACCTACGAGGTGGGTTCGAATCCTAGTAAGGTTTACTTATACCAATAATAGCAATTGTTATATAGTTTTATTTTGTTTTTTTCAGAAACTCTAACAAGAAATCTAAACCTGTAGACGTATTTGGTCTATGTGTCGAAGACGTACTAGTCGAGGAGACGAAGCCATCTACATTGCCATCGTACATCAGTAACAGAGTGGCAAACGGATCCCAACGCCGGCTCGCTTCCACCGTCGGCGACTTCTACGTGGAGTTGAAGGTATACCACCGCGAGGACGCCGAGGCCAGCCGTGCAGACGAGCGCTGGAAGAAAGCGTTGCTCCGACTCAACTGTCAGCTGGAGAGCGACTCGACGCAGTGGAAACACCTGCAGCGGTTCGTGAAAGAAGCTAATCTTTTATTTGATAATAGTATTCCTTCTTTTTTTAACGATAAATGACTAATTAAGGCTATAACTATTGAGTAATATTTAGTAAGATAATAAGATTTGTTTTGGCTATCTTTTATAGTATTTACTTTTAGTTACTATACATGTTGGTTTAATAACGAGACGCTATTAAACCAAAAAACAAATTCATAATATCCTACATTAATTATAGACCATATAGATTAATAACAGAAATATTTTTACGTTTGTGAGTAAGTAAGCAATTATGCCTTTTTGCTCATCTTGTAGTGTAACAGTAGATAAAAGACGATGGATAGGACACTTACGAAGTAACAGTCACAAGAACAACAGCAGCACAGCGTATTGCGAAGGTGTGCAAATAGTGAGGTCAGCCTTTCGCGGCCGCATTGCTACTTACAGAATTGTAGCTCCCGAAGATAATGAATTCTATTGTTTAAATTCATTCTTCAATAGTATGCGCTCCAGGGTAAAATCTCTTATAGACCAATCATTGAAAATTCATACTAGTGTTAAAGTTAACTTTGAACTTTTTGCAATGTTTCTATTGTTTAAGGATGATAGGCAGGAAATGAAGTCGTTTGCAACAAAAAACTATCCAATCCATTTAAATTATAATTTTAATAAACTTTACTCTACTATTGTGATTTCTTTAAGAAAAAATATTGAAGAATTTCAAGAAAGAGACAGTGGCTGGTCTCTAATGCATAACTCACATTTTGAAATAAATATCAATAAGTTTCAACCACTTAGTGGATCTTCTTTTATAGACTTACCAAAGTTTATAAAAAATAAAAGAGCCTGCCTTAATATTCGCAATAAAGATAATGATTGTTTCTTGTGGTGTGTTATCGCGGCCCTCTACCCGACCGACAAACACCCTGAGCGCGTATCGTCCTATCCGCATTATAAACATGTACTTAATACAAACGATATTTGTTTTCCAATGAGTTTTTCTGATATTAGTATATTTGAGAAAAATAATACTAAAATTAGTATATATGTTTATGGTTTGAAAGATAATAAGTTTATTACAGGTCCATTATATAAATCAGAAAATCATCATAAAAATAGTAAGCGCATTCATCTTTTACTTATAGATGAGGATGGCTTATCTCATTATTGTTTAATCAAAAATTTAGGTCGTCTCGTTAGAAGTCAAATAACTAAACATCATGACTCTTTGTTTTTTTGTGATAGCTGTTTAATATTTTTTCCTTCTGAAGATGAGCTTAATAATCACGTGTGCGGAGGAGTTGTTACTGTTTTACCTAGAAAAGGTTCTGTTTTACAATTTAAAAACTTTGATCGCAAACAAAATATACCTTTTGTAATATACGCAGACTTTGAGACTATGTTACAACCAGTATCGGGTTGTGAACCCGATCCGAGCCTGGCGAGCACTACCGACCTACAGCGACACGTGCCAGTCGCTTTTGCATACAACGTTGTTTGTTCCTATGATGCAACGCAGAATAAATTCGTAACTTATCGCGGTAAAGATTGTGTTACCAAGTTTATAAAACTTATAAATAATCAGGCGAGAAATATTCATAAGATGTTAAGCAATGCTAAACCAATGATTTTTACTGATCTAGATGCGGAAAATTTTGATAAAGCCATAAAATGCCATATATGTAGTCATCTTCTTTGGCATGACAAAGTACGCGACCATTGTCATATATCAGGTCGTTATCGCGGCGCAGCTCATCAAATTTGTAATTTACGATACAAAACACCTCAATTTCTACCAATATTTTTTCATAATTTATCAGGTTATGATTGTCACCTTTTTATAAAAGAATTAGGGGAAATGCCCGGTAAAGTAAAAGTAATTCCGAAAACGAAGGAAAACTATATATCGTTTATAAAGTTTCTACCCGTGATCAATGATGAGTTTATACAACTACGTTTCACAGATTCATTTAAATTTTTAGGAACCAGTCTGGACAAACTAGCTAAAACTATGAAGAAGGATGATTTTCACTGCTTACGCTCTCATTTCTCTAATGACATTCAGTTTGATTTATTAACGAGAAAAGGAGTTTATCCTTACGATTACATGAATAATTGGAGCTCTTATTCGGAAAATGCATTGCCACCTAAATCAAGTTTCTTTAACTCACTTATAAATGAACATATTTCTGAAAACGACTATAAACATGCTCAAGCTGTTTGGTCAATGTTTAGAATAAAGGATTTAGGTGACTATACCGACTTGTATCTAAAAACAGATGTTCTTTTATTGTCTGATATATTTGAAAAATTCCGCAAAACATGTAAACGTCACTATCAACTTGATCCTGCATTTTATGTAACTGCACCGAGTCTATCATTCGACGCAATGCTTTTAAAAACGGGTGTTCAGCTTGAGCTGCTTGACGATTTGTCAATGATCCGTATGATTCAAAAGGGAATAAGAGGTGGAGTATGCATGTGTTCTCATAGATACGCCAAGGCGAACAACAAATATATGCCTGACTATGACTCCTCCAATGAAGACTCCTTTTTAGTTTACTTAGATTGTAATAATTTATATGGATACAGTATGAGTCAGTACCTACCCTATTCTAACTTTAGATTTTTAAATAACTGTGAAGTAATGGCGTTAAATATTTTAGAAGTGAACGACGATGCGGAGTATGGTTACATACTCGAAGTCGATTTGCATTATCCTATATCCTTGCATCGTACCCATAATGATTTGCCATTTTGTCCTGAAAAATGCGTTCCACCTGGCGGTAAAAACAGTAAACTGATACCTAATTTATATAACAAATATAACTATGTAGTTCACTACGTTCACTTAAAAAAATGTTTAGAGCATGGACTATTGCTGCGCAAAATTCATCGCGCAATTACATTTCGACAAAGTGCGTATCTTAAAAAATATATTGAGTTAAATACATCTTTGCGTCAAAAAGCTGAATCGGTCTTTGAGCAAGATTTTTTTAAACTTCTTAATAATTCTGTATTTGGTAAAACGCTAGAAAACAACGAGGCTAGAGTAAACGTACATTTGGTAAATAACTGGACTGATACTAGTAATAAAACTAAAAAAAGATTGAGTGCTAGCAAACTGATTGCTAATCCTCATTTTCATAGCGTATCTATATTTACCAACAATTTAGTGGCCGTTCAAATGAAGCCAGATCAAATTATTTTAGATAAACCAATCTATATCGGTTTTACCGTACTAGAATTATCTAAATCTCATATGTATCACTTTCATTATAATATAATTAAACCTTTTTATGATCAACGAGTACAACTATGTTACACAGATACCGATAGCTTCATATACATCATTAATACCTCAGATTTTTATAAAGATCTTAAAAATGTTTTTTTGAAATACTTTGATACAAGTAACTTTAGTAATAATAATCAATTCGATTTGCCACTAATAAATAAAAAGGTACCAGGGTTATTTAAAGATGAAATGAGTGGACAATTGATATCAGATTTCGTTGGTTTGCGATCCAAACTCTATTGTGTAAGAACATTAGACAAAGTTATAAAAAAAGCAAAAGGTGTGAAATCTTACGTTATTCGTGATTTAAACATGATGGATTATGAGTCAGTGCTCCTCAACAAGAATGTAATACGTAAAAAGAACAAACTATTTAAATCTATCAGACATGAAATATTTACCAGAGATGTAAATAAAATTGCGCTCTCTGGTAATGATGACAAAAGACTGATATCGTCTAACAAAATATCAACAATTGCTTGGGGAAGTTCTGACATACTGTAAATGTTTGGATATTATGTTTACTTGCGATTGGTTATAAAGCGTCTCTTAATTATAGGTTGTTTTAGTGTAAGTTTTAGATATATAATAGAAATATATAATATAGTTATTTTAATGGTATATAGTTATTTTAATGTTGTTTAGAATAAGTTTTATGTATAATGTTTAAAATAAAATTTACATACTTGCAGACTTACGTGTTTTATTTCATAACAACCTAATAAATTTGAGTAAATAGTTTTCAGAAATATTTACCTAAAGTACCTTAGTAAATATTTTATCATTAAAATATTAAATTCGCCTCGGTGACCGAGTGGCAGAGCCCTCGGCCCTATACCCGAAGGTCCCGGGTTCAATTCCCAAATCTGGCAAGATGTGTTATAGCCAGTGTTTGTGATCACCAACCCGCATTTGGCAAGCGTGGTGATTATGCCATTACCCATCACTTGTAGCGATGACTTGATTCCAATGATGGAGGCCGTTGCCCAGCAGTGGGACAAGTATAGGCTGTTTACTATTATTACTATAAAATATTAAATTATGTTATGCTCCATATTCATATATTACATTTAACATTCAGTACAGTCATGAGCATTGATATGTTAACACTTTGATATTTATTTCATTGTATTAAGAGTTAGAAATTGTTTACATATTTTTGCTAGTGACTATACGAACATGTTTTTGTTAAATAAGCATTAGATGACGTAAATAACACGAAGTCAATGAAACAAGACTCTTCAATTTTGTAAATGCTTTCTATGCACTTACACAATCATGTATGAACATGAATAATTTTTACTAATGCACGTGTTTGCATTTAATACAAATTCAGCATGTTCTTTTGAAGTAATTAGATTTTAAATCATTTCTGTCATTCAATAGTCGACCATTGAGACTACAACACGATTTTACGCAAATAATACCATAATAAAACGAACCGACAGATATGGAGTCATCTTATAACTTGTTTGAACAACATGCTCAAGACCCTCTTGCTGACTTTGACGAAGTATACCCGGAGCTAGCCAAACTACAACGGGAACCAAAGAAAAGGAGGACAAAACGCTGCAGTCAAGAAAGCCACGCACCGCCAAAGAAACCTTGCATGCAAAATGCATCCTCATATGTATACAGCAGTGAACCCAGACGAGGTATTCGACTCATCAGGGTGGAGATCGTGGACTTGGAGAACAACAGTGCCGTGCAAAGTGATGGTGTATATGAAAAAGTACTATGCAGTGTTCAGTATGTTGTTACAGACAATTTTAACCCTATAATGGAACATACGGAACAATTGATAACTAGTATAAGTAAAAAAATATGTGATACTAATTTATAAAAATATGTAAGTAAAGTTAATTTTTAAAGTTATAGTTATGTTAGTTTTGTATTTAAGTTAAGTCATTTTAAAATAAAAATATAAAATGTATGTCCTTTGTTTTATTGAATGATCCTACAACTTAGACGTTGAAATAAAAAAAATATTTATAATAAATTTATTTATTAATGATAACATTTAATTTTATAAACATAACATTACAATATATACACAACAAAAAGAAACATTCTTAACTAAACTTAACAAAGAACAGAAAAAAAATAGCAAATTAAAATTATTATTATTATTTATTTATTTATTTTAAAAACAATATATTTACAATTTTAGCAACAATTATTTAAATACCATTTTTTAATACAGATAACGTTTTTAAGAGCACACTCTTTATTATGGCTTAAGCAAGTAAATCTAGATTCACATTTACAAAATGACATGTACAATTTTGAAAAATTAGGGCTACCTTTATCTTCAATATCTACCAAAACACAGTTTTCACATAACTCCTTAATCCATTTCTGTTTCTCAAGACCTTTCATTATAATTGTTTTATTTTGTAAAATTGGAAATATTAATCTCTTGAACTCTCTATAGTCAATGTTACCTTGACTCCAAGTAATACCTCTATTACGCTCGATCCATCTTACACTCTTTTTTTCGTCCGTAGTTAATTTTGAGTACGGATATGGAGGTTTTATCAAGAAAACCTGGGTGAACTCCTTTGTAGATAATGCAAATTCCTTGATAATAAATTGATTTTGATAGTCTTTAAATCCTTGAATATCAACAAAAATAACTGAGTTCATGATATCTTCCGAACAATGTTGCTAAGAGGTTTGTATTCTACCATACAGTCATTTAAAATTAAACAATATGCAGCTGTGTGGTCTGGTATCTCTTTATGACTCTCCAATTCTAAGCGGATATTAATGACTGGTCCTGTTTTTATGTTGTCGTTTTGTCTTGAGCAGTCTATAACAAATAATGGAGCAATATCTCTAAATTCTTGAGCACTCAACAACGAACTAGATTGACGTCCATAGTAAGACTGTTGAAAGTTTGCAAATTGTTCATATATTAAGGAAGAATTATGGTTTGCAAAGTCGGTATTATAACTTTCGTATGGATAATATGTGGAGTTTAAATAAACTTTGACATCACGTACATCACAATGATCAAATTGCGACATATCTTTAGACGTATCATTTTTTCTATTAGTTTGCAACCCAAGAATTACGTATCTTGGCTTTTCAATTTGTGTCGAAGTTTTAATTGACCATGTATGTTTTGTGGTCTTTGGTAACAAAGGGTATTCGTATAGATCCCAGTTCCGGAACGCTAATTGAATAGCTCTGTCCTTTTCAAGCACTTTAAGTAAGTTAATTTTTTCTCTGTCGGATACTTTCACATGAGGTACGCGCCAAATTATTTTATGTATTTCTATGCTTTGCACTGTTTCGTTGGTATTGAGTTTCACTGCGTTGAGGTCCGTGTTACTTCGTAGTAGTACAAGCTCATGTTTACAATTCACAATAACTTTTCTATAGTCTTCTGCAAATCCCAATATTTTATTAAGTGGAATGGATGCAGAAAGTCCCAACCCCATGCTTTAGATACCTTGGCTTCGGAGTCATTCATGGACAATAATGATTTCATAGTGGTGGTTATTCCGGCATTCTTCACTTTGTCTATTTCTACACCGTTTAATTCATAACGAATATCTTGAAATAAATACATAAGAGGATTGTTGGTGAATTGAAAAAATTGTGCTCTCTCCTTGTTGTCGCTCTTCATAACATTTACCACACCTTCTATATACAAGGTACTTGCACTTGGAAGAATGTATAAGTCTTGTTGGTTTATAGGGATTCTTATTTCATCGTTCCTATTAAAGCTGGTTATGTAAGGCTTGTACGAATGAGTTTCTATACATTCTATTGAATTATCGTAAACAGGCGGATTAGTTATATTTAAAATACTCATTTTATCAGTCTAATTAATTTTAGGAATTTTTTATTTTCTGCTGTTAATTTTCTAATTTTAGCACGGGAATGTGTGGTAT
The DNA here is from genome assembly GCA_963082485.1 of Eudonia mercurella. Classification (NCBI taxonomy): domain Eukaryota; kingdom Metazoa; phylum Arthropoda; class Insecta; order Lepidoptera; family Crambidae; genus Eudonia; species Eudonia mercurella. The sequence goes on along the minus strand of OY720052.1, from coordinate 5,898,871 downwards.
TTTGGACTGCTTTTTTACCACTGATATTTTGATAACGGGGTATGGCATATTTATTGTAGTCTATCATGTTGCTTTAAATGTAGGTACAGATTTACTTCCTCACCACGAAGATCAACGAGATTATTATTTACGTCTAATATTCTTATGCTGATACTAGTAATAGTGTCTCTATTAACTGGAAAATAGATGGTGTTCTTTGGAATTTCTATTATTCTATAACCAGGAGGCACATTTGGGGAAAATTCATGTATTGTGTGACTTGATTTTCCATTTATATATGAACCGTTAATAATGTCACATTCGATCCGCACCACGGTCGTTGATAAAATGTTGACTGGAAGTAATGATTCATGTAATTTATGGCTTTTTAAAGGTACTTTATCAAAACCCAATAAACCTCCAATGGATCCTTGCTTTTCAAAATGAATATCCTTGGTGCAAAATACAGTCGTTTTGAGTGTGTTGTTGTTGCAATATAATTTAAAAATACAATCTTTTACTTTCATTTTTAGAAAGTCATATATATCTTGGAGTTCATATGCTCCTTCAGGAATTTCAACAACTTCGTTAATGCCATAATGAAATTTATTGTTATTTTTGGTGATATTTGGTATAGAATTAAAAGTAGAAAAGTGAAGCAAAGCGCATTCATATTCACCATCGAGTTCCAAAGTAGGAGTATAGTTTGTTGTTAAAATAGAACTTTTTCCAGATATGGACAGCGTGAAAGACATCTTGGAAATGATTGAATGAAACAATTAATTTATTAATATATATTATATTTGTTCCAAAAGTTCTGTAAATAATTTAAACATAAATGTCCGCAGATTACACTATCATATTTTTGATATCGTACATAATTGTAATAAATATCACGGCAGCCGAAATATTTTACCAGTTCTGTAGGAGGTTTCAAATCACCAAAACTGTCAAAATATTCACAATAGTTATAAATTATTACGTAAGCTACCCAATGTGTGCCATTATTGTTGGAATCGTCTAAATTAACGATTCCACATTCTATAAGTTTTGATTTATTTGGCAAACTATCTCTCATATAAACTCCACGAAAGTATGGGATATTGACAGCATGCTTAATTATATCAATATTCGTAAGAGCACGACTGGGTAGCTTAAAAGTTAGTTTTTTGAACTTTTCAAAAATAATCCGCTGCCTTTTTTATATGGTTTGATGTAAAGTCCTCTACCTATTGCGATAGCCTCCATTGATTTGTTATGGCGTTCTGATTCTTTCAAATTTTGTTGAGCTGCTTTATATTCGTTTACGGTTTTTGCCACACCAGCCGCACCTCCAGCTAATGCACCCAAAGCAGACAGACCCGCAAATATAGGTATCAGTGGTAAAATTCCTCCTGTCTTGGGAATTGGTATTATTCGTGGTAAACGAAAGTGACAGTTTTTAGGAAAACACTTTTTCGCGGCTTCATATGCATATTTAATTGCTGTTGAATGATTTTTCGGTTTTAATTTTTTAATGTGTGAATGAATTTTAGATATAACGGTCTTAAACTTTTTGATCCCTGAGCCCGTTTTCAGTTTAGCATTCATAACTTTACCAACTATCCATGAAGCTAACCTTTCGCGTTTGCCAGCGTCTTTTGAATGTAATCGTTTCTTAGCCATATCTAACAGTTGGGTATCTGCTTTATGTCTGCTAGCTAAGTCAGTGTTTAGGTACGCAATATCGTGATATTTGCAAGCTTCATCCAATTTATTGATTCCCTTGTCGCCTCTTAACAATCTTTGTTTCAACTTTGTACCTGGACCACAATAGTTATAACCTGGTAAATGAAGTTCAAATGGTAAACGGTCAATTATATTATTAACTAGTCCTCCTCCTTGCATATTCTTTTATGTAATGATTGCAAACTACAAACTAGGATATTTATATTATTTTATGATGGAGCTGCTGTTTACCCAACTGTTTTCTTGATCAGAAAGTCCCAACCATTTGACGAAATAATTGTTGTCTTTTTTCCTTAAAATCTTTTCGATTAAGTAAACATTAGGATGGTTTGTTTTTTGTAATTCCTCTTTGTAAAATGATCCTAATATTTGTTGTTTTCTTTGATCTTGTATTTGATAAGTAACTGGAGAAGTTTTATTAACTGTTTTAATTGTAAATAATTCTGCGGACCAATTTGGTGTATAACCTTTATCAAAACTACTTTTATATTTACTAATTCGAACAAAGTCACCAATTTTCAATATACTTTTTTGTGTTTTAACGAACTTGTTATTGAACTTTTTAATATTGTTTCTAACACTAGCTTCATTTATAGTATTTACATCCGCTGGCTTGTATTTTGTGACACTATGTTTATTATTATTATAAGTATTCAAAACATCTTTTAAAGTATTTCCCAACCACTCGTAGCTGCCATTATAACTGAACGCTACATGCAATTTACTTTTTAAAGTTCTTATCAGCCTTTCAACAATAGATGCTTTTTTTGTAGAGTACGATGAATAGTGATTTATGTTTAGTGACTGCATAAGCTCTTTAAACGATTTATTGTAAAATTCAGTTCCCATATCGGTTTGTAAGTTGACCGGATGTTTGCAACTTGTTTTTACAATATTATTAAATGCGGCAACAACTTCTTCTCTTGATTTTGACTTTAATGGAACAGCCCACGCATATTTGGTAAAGCAATCTATCACAACTAAAATAAACGTAAATCCTTTATTATACTTTTTTAACGACTTCATGTCAATCAGGTCAGCTTGCCATAAATCATTTATTCCTTTGAGCTTAACACATCGTCGATCAAAATTTTTGCGAGCTGATCTATGTATTTCTTTTACTATCTGTTGCTTTATCATTTTGTTTATTGCGAACTAAGAAGTCTTTACCACCGAATTTATTTTCCAACTGCCTAATTCTTTCTGAGATATCAGTTTTTATCGAATTCAACAATACTGTCACTTCGTCCTTTGAACATAAATTTAATAACTGTTCGTCGACATACTTTTTATTTACAACATCATCCGGTGAAATAGGTTCTACAACACCAGTTAATCGCGATGATTGCAAGTCATAATTTCCATTTTCTGATTTCACTAAAGAGTTTTCCTTGTAATCAAATATTTCTGAGAAACGTAATCTTTTGTGAACATGTTGCCCGAATTTGTCAATATTCATTTTTAAGAGATCCTTTTCATTTAAAGAAAGGTTTATAAATAAAAAGAAAGAGTTGTGATTGTCAATTTATAATGCCCTTTTCTCGTAATTCCTCAATGATAGAAATAACTTCGTTATCTAATCCAGTGTTCCCAGCATCTCTAGAGGCTATTAACAGTTTTAATCTTTCAACTAACTCATTAGGATCATCCCAATAAACAAAATCAGTATTCTTTTTAAATTTCTTCATAAGAATTAATCCTTCCCCTTCGCTTACGTGTTCTGCAGTACTTTTAGAAGATGAAACAGACGAAGTAGAAGGTTTGCGTAGTTTAAAAAGCGGTTTAATTATATGCAAATACTTCCGACCTCTATTTGTCTTAATCGGTTTATTCGGGTCATAATCTCGTCGATGAGCATTGGTTTCTATCAAAATTTCTTTATATGCTTGTTCATCTTTTCCTGTTACTATATCTAAATCAGGTACTTTTTTAAATAAAAGTTCATTTAAGCCAGGTGTTTTTCTATACACATGACCCGCTATATAAATTTTATCGTCGTGAACGTTTACACGTGATGTTCCCATGAATAGCTTTCCACGTTCTTTTCTAACTCCAAAAGGAACATCTTCAAACATTTCAGATGACAACGACCAAGATGAGGTGTCTTGACTAGGACTTTGCAGCGACTCAACGGTTCTAAATGAACTATTGCTTGTAATACTTTTATTTAAGTCTTCATTAATATCTTCATCCGAACCGTCTCCTTGAAGGTGCAGTGTAGATTTTATGTTTTTGTAGTGTTGGTCCTGTGATTCATCATTTATGATATCATCTTTTATGACAAAGGAATTATCCTTAGATTCATTTGATAACTTTGATTGTTTATTATCATGGATCATTTGATGAAGAGGTTTTGTAATGGGTTGAAAAACTGTGTCCATCATTTTTTCATTATAAGATTCCATCGATCGCATTTCTTTTACTTTCTTTTTGACAGCTTCTGCAGCTTGAACAACCTTAGCTTTTAACTCTTTTTCCATTTTAATTAAAATTGATGTTTAGAATACGTGTTATGTTTCCTTGTTGTATCAATAAAATGAAAACGATCATCATTTTGATACCTTTTTATTAAATTCATTTTTCAAAATCAACAAAGGTATCAAAGTTCATTCTGTAACAACCTTTATTTATTGGACAATCTTTATTAATTACTAAGTAATTGTATGGATTATTCCAAATTTTTGAGCACATTTCTCGAAAATCTGTCCATGTCATATCAGTACCAACATGCTCATCATATACATGACGCAAGTTTACGTCATCTTGTTTGAATAATACTAAAAGGTTTGCGTTATCTCTTACTAGTTGTTTTGGAACTTTACTATACGTTTGATTCAAATAAAAACTATCTATAAATTTATGTCTACCCATGGCAAAATAATCACGCATGTTCGTTTGATTCTCACATGCAACATCATCGAAAATTATTACTGAATGTGGTTTAGCGTCATGTGGGCTGAGAATTAGTTCATTGTCTTGATATTTAGCAAACGAAATATTTGGAACTAAATGAAAAACCTTTTCTAAGAAAGTATACTTGGGTTGGTACAGTGTTTTACAGTACACATATACATTTTTAAAACGTAAACCATTTTCATGTAATAACAGTCCTATGATTAAGTTTGTTTTTCCACAGTTTGATGGACCACAAATAATACATCTAATAGAATTAGGAAGAAGGTTCCCATGTCGGTTAGCAACTACCTCGTTGTCCGGGCAAACAATATTTAACTGAAGCGTCTGAGATTGCTTAATAAATTTCATAGTTGTGCAGGATGTCGTCGTAGACAAAATGATTTTTTTTTTATTAAATCGGCTTTTTATACCAACTGCAATGATAAGTATTGCCACGCAATTTGTTCTGTAAGCTAAGATTTTATGCACATTCATCACGGAAACGTAAAATTTGTTCATATCAAATCTATTTATAATATTGGGTGTTCTATCCCACCGCAAGAGAGTGGAGGCAAACGAACGTTTGCCGACACGAACGAGGGGTGGGATAGAATGCCCAATATTATACTACTTTAGTTATTGTATTATATTGTTTAAGGTTTTTAGTTTTAGGTTCATTGTATATAAATGTATATTCGTATAATAAGACATTAGGTATTGCGGTTTTGTATATTGCAACTGAATGTCTATGTTCGGTATTAATCTATAACTACTACTACTAGGTGACATGGATAAAAATAATCCTATTTGTGCCATATACAGTGATATGACCAAAGCATTTGATTGTGTAAATCATACATATCTGCTACACAAGGTTGAGCGCTTATGGTATCAGAGGTAATGTACTTAAACTTTTAGAATCTTATCTTACAATCAGTTACGGAAATATGTAGGATCTGTCCAAAAAAGCGAATAGAAAAAAATTTGTCAAACTCTAGATATGTAAAGTTTGGAGTACCACAAGGCAGTGTGCTAGGGCCACTTTTATTTTTAATTTACATTAATGACATGCCAAAAGAAGTACATAATCGAATGATTTTATTTGCTGATGACAGTACCACTATTATAAAACATAGTACGGCATAAAGTTATGTAAAGGACATTAATGAAACTCTAGAGGACATAATAAATTGGCTAAATAATTTAATGATTAATTAAGTAAAACAAAAATTATGCATTTCGCCCAAAGACCGAGAAACTCACATAATACTAATATAGTTTACCGTAATGAAAGTTTAGAACAGACAGAAGTTTAAAGTTCCTAGGTATTTACATACATTTTTTTAAAAAATCGTCGAATTGAGAACTTCCTCCTTTATTTTAAAGTCGGTTAAAAAGAGAATAGATAGATGTATTTATATATCATAATGACACTGGGCTAAATTTACAAACCGCACCAAGTTATCAATTACGAACGAGAAAGAACCTTACCTCTTTGACAGTAGAAGCTCTGAACAGGAAGCAGTTGAGCAGACCCGCCTTCTCATCCAAGAGTATGTAGAACAGCTCCTCGGGCACACCGGGCACCGGACTGGCCCTGCACAAAATGTATATTTATTTATTTCAATTGGTACACTACTATCCTTGGAGCTCGATGGCGCAGTGGTTAACGCGCCCGGTCTGTGAGTGCTGAGGTTAAGCAACTTTCGCAAAGGCCGGTCATCGGATGGGTGACCAAAACTTTACCATCTCGAGCTCCTCCGTGCTTCGGAAGGCACGTAAAGCCGTTGGTCCCGGCTGCATTAGCAGTCGTTACAACCTCCAATCCGCACTGGGCCTGCGTGGTGGAGTACGGCCCGTTCTCCCTATCCATCCATAGGGAAGGCTCGTGCCCCAGCAGTGGGGACATATAAATGAGCTGATGATGATGACTACTATCCTTACAACTATACTTATATGTGAGAACGCTGATGAATGATGAACTGATGAAAAGAAATGATACTCTGGATATCCGCGTGAGAGTGGTTCACGATTCAGGGTGAAGTTGGCTTTCATCTCCGGCCTTATCGTTACTCACTATCATGTGCGATGAAGGCCTATCGCATGCTTGAAGGTTGAAACTCGTATTTCGGTCATCCATCCAACAGCAGACCAATACAAAAGTCGGTAAGAATTCGCTATCAAATTAAGGGAAGTTACCTGACAATATCCACGAATCTGTGGACGATCACCGGCTCAAAGTTTCTGTTGTAAGCTTTGATGCAACCATCTTCCACTGCTATGCTTAGCTGGAACAAACATTACCATTTTATCACTATGTAACACAGAGTAACTCAAGAATGAACTCATAGCTACCAACTAGACACGTGGTAGCGTGTCAAGCCAAGTTCAAGCTAACAGAACTAGTGAGCAGCACCGAGTGTAATATTACACGAACCATTTGGAGCCACTTTTGACCACCTCATAACTCAAAAACTATTTCACATAAACATGTCAAATTTGGCTCATATATTGAGACTTGCGAGATACATATGTGCTCCTAATTTCATAAAAACACCTCTAACGGTTATTTCAATATTAACGTCCAAAAATCGACATTTTTATCACTGACTGACTGACGATCTATAGATTAAAACTCCAATCCAGTTTCAGATGACCTAGAAAGTTCAAATTTGGCATCCCGATAGGTAGTTGGGTGAATCCTCCTCCTCCTCCTTAGTTGGTCACTCTTCTTGACAGAGTGGTCGTGGTTGATGACGTTGCATTTTCATTGGCTAAAACAGCCCTCGCGATGCGCCTCCATTTGTTGCGGTCTTCAGCGTCTCGTGAACTCTGAACTATAGAGGTCTGTGTTGTTGCTTTGATGGCGTCTGTCCAACGCGTAGGTGATCGACCGCGTGACCGCTTGCCCTCCACCCGTCCCTGGACAACGAGTCGCTCCATGGAGTGTTTGCTTCTTTGGTGTTGTTGGGTGAATACAAAGGAATAAATCAGAAACTAGTAAATTTTTCTCAATCTTTATATATAAAAATCTTCTGTGCGTGTGTATGTTATTGAACTCCTTCTAAACGGCTGGACCGATTTGGATGAAATTTTATTTGTGTGTTCAAGTGGATTCCAGAATGGTTTAGATTTACAATTGGACCCGGTAGGTGGAAAAAATCTTTGTTAAACTTTTTTTTTTAATAAGCAAAACATGTTGATAATTAATGGAAAAAAGTTTGTATCACGTAATTAAATAAACAAGTTTTAATAAGGTGTCAATAAGTCGCATGCGAGATTAATTATTCAAAATACGATTTCCTCATTAATATCTAAATAACGAGAATTTGCATGGCATTGAAGCAGCCACGCAGCGCCTCCTGACAAACGAGGTGAGTTACAAATTTGCCGTACCAACAACTTCGTGGCAACAGTGCTATACAAGAACCAGAGATCAACACTTCCTTTTCGTAGCCAAATATTAACATAGAATCTCATTAAGATTTTACTGGTTGTCAGCTACATACGATGGTGGTACTTTAGTAAGAAGTCACTTGCTGACCTCTATTCTTAATTCTACGTCTGGTCTTTACGTCCACAAAGTCTAAAGATGAAAGTCTTTAATCAGTGCGTCCTATCGGTCATGACTAAGGAATCCAATCCTGCAAGTGCTGGATCCCGCATATGCAGGATCTAGGGTTGCCAACACAGTGGATCAGAAATCCGGGAACAGAAATTAAAAATCAATAAAAATTAAATAGTGATTATTTAAAGTTATATTTTATACAGCAAGCATACCTTTGTACTTTTTAAACGTTTTTGTTCTTGTATACCTTTGGCCTATGCCCAGCAGTGGGCGTATATGGCTGATGATGATGATGATGATGATACCTTTTAATTGGTGACCATAAAACCGTAAAGCCTTTTTCCGGGAGAATCCCGGAATTCCGGGAGAGTTGGCAACCCTAGCAGGTTCCCGCACCTTTTTTGCGGGATCTTATATGCGGGATTACACATGCGGGACACGTTTGCGGGATTAAAAAAATATATTTAAGAGAAACGGGCTCAGGCAACGTTCTTATTTTCCTCCAGCACATCCTCATTAATAAGTGATTTAACCACATTCCCATAGAACTCGTGACCTTTCTATAGAATTTGTATGAAAAATAATTTTGTTGTCAGTTTTTAAAATTTTGAATTTCTATTTCGTGGTAAGTGAATCCTGTATCGCAAATTCCATTATCAAAGCAATTTGTTAAAGATTGCGTCATTTGCGTCTTGTGTGTTATACGACTTACGTACGATACAAAATATTTTACAAGTTATGATTAAAAATGAGTTTATTATGGATGAGGTCATACCTCAACCTCGCAGGTTTGCGGGATTGCGATTTTGATGCGGGATTGAATTCTCTAGTTATGACATACGGAGCCGAAACGTGGACACTCACGGTACCTAGGGCTGGTTCACAATAAAGTCGCTCAGCGAGCTATGGAAAGGGCTTTACTCGGAGTTTCTCTGAAGGATCGACTTCGGATTGAGGTGATCCGATAGAGAACGAAAGTAATCGACGTAGCCCATCGGATCAGCAAGCTGAAGTGGCAGTGGGCCGGTCATATTAGCCGCAGAACCGACAACTGATGGGGTAAACGAGTTCTCGAGTAGAGACCGCGTATCGGCAAACGTAGTGTAGGACGCCCTCAGACTAGGTGGAGCGATGATCTTCAAGGTGGCTGGCAAGAGCTGGATGAGAGTAGCCGCGGATAGTGCTCGGTGGCGTGCACAAGGAGAGGCCTATATCCAGCAGTGGACGTGTGTAGTAATGTGGGTGTGTGTATGTTCCTATCACACACGTCCCCTGCACAAGAGTCTTCCCTATCGATGGATAAATGGGATTTTACTAATTTTAATGGTTAAAAAAAGCGTTGATCACTGGACTTTGTCGAATAGTGGTGTCAATACGTTTGGTATGCTAGTTTGATCCGAAGCTTGCCATTGGTGATATATCAAATTTCCTTTATGTTGCGTTAAACAATTAATTAAGTCTTATTTAGAGTAGCGTGAGTGTGGCATGCTCTCTTTATTGTCTCTGCGGTGGTGGCATGTGCGTCGGGTCGTTACACTCCCTAAGATATGGTTGAGTGAAGCGATGGCTGATTCATATGTCATACTCGTGAACGGGTGCCTCCTGTGGAGGCAGGTCTGCTCTTGCTTACTTATCTTATTTTTATTATTATTTTACTCATATACTTTAACTTTGTTTTCTTAGACAATTTTTGACTTCTATTAGTACTGTATGATATTGTGAAAATTGAAATTGGCAGGTACCTGATGTAATTTTTGCAAACTTTATTTATTTATTTTTTGTATTTTTTGGTTGTTTTGATTATTTGTGTTTGTTTGTGATCGAAAGTGTCCTTTTATGATAGGGCATTTTCCAATATTTTTGACGCTGTAAGGGAGAAAAGAGCTTGACACTTGCCGAGTTTCTTGCCGGTTCTTATCAGTACAAGGTCTCCCGCCCAGAGTAGACTTACGAACCGATGGCATAATGACGTTCATAAGAGCTATTTGTAGCCTAAACTGAATAAATGATTTTGAATTTTGAATTTTTCCTCAATTGACTTTAAACTTTATTCCATAAGAATATGGTTGAAAATGTATTGAAGAAATTTGACAGTTTTGTATAGGTTGATGTGAGGCGTCTGCACTAGATTTTTTGTGGGTATACCTTCCCTCCTACCCTCGTCGATCTTCTAGTGGCTGGACGAGGGAATTGGAGGAGAGGCCCACATAACCCGGGGTCGCCTCGCAGGCTTATTACCAATCTTGACAGTCACAACGACAATTTACAATTTATTACTACCAAAACACTTATTTCGTATCACGAAACGTAGAACGCTACGATAGCGCCACAAGCGAGCGATTGACGAACTAAAAGTGCATGACGGCAGGTCTACTATAACCCCAGTTTCATCATCATCATCATCAGCTCATTTTTGTCCCCACTGCTGGGGCCGGAGCCTTCCCTATGGATGGATAGGGAGAACGGGCCATAAACCACCACGCGGGCCCAGTGCGGATTGGTGGTTGTTAACGACTGCTAATGCAGCCGGGACCAACCGCTTTACGTGCCTTCCGAAGCACGGAGGAGCTTGAGATGATACATCCATCCGATGACCGGCCTTTGCGAAAGTTGCCGTTAACCACTGCGCCATCGAGCCCCTCTGAACCCCAGTTTATGTTAGCATTTTATTTATGTAAAAAAGGTATTATACTAGTTTTAGAGTAATGAGAATTTGAACCTTATCAGCCACCCCAGTAGCTTTGATTTCCTTCAGCAGCCACGGCAGCATGGCGTTGGAAAACCTCTTCTCCATAGCGGTGTACCCTAGGTAGGTCACAGAGGTCAATTTGGTCTTCATTTTGAGATAAGATCTGGAAATAAAAAATATATAATGTAATAATAATTAAATTACATATTTTTGGTATCTTCATAAGTTTTTTTTTCTGTAAAATCGTTAATTCTATTAAAGCTGAGGTATTTGCGCCCATTCTTCTCCACAGCTAAAAAATAGACGTCCTGAATGGGTAGTAAGTAGGTACAAAAACTTTTTGAACGATTTAAAAGTACTTACTTAATTTTGTTTGAATATATTTTTTTTGAGTTTAACTTTGAATAATAATAAAATAATTTATTGCAGACCATTCGATTCATTGTAACCAATAATAATTGAAACTTAAAACTATGTTAGCAACAACAATACAATATTAAATTTAAATTTAAACAAATCATTTATCGTATTTGTAATGGAAAGTGTCCTGCTATGATAGGGATATATATTTTTGACGCTTTGAATCAGTGGATGGTAAGATTTGTTCTCAAGTTCTATGGTTCTATGGTTACTATCATCTTATTCTGTGGGTTTTTTTTTTTAATTAACAATCGGGTACACAACTGACAATCAAACCTGGTCAAAACTACTACTTCTCTTCTAAGTTAAGTTATCGAGACACTGGTTTATTGAATGTCCTTTTTTACGAGATTAATCAAAAAACAATAAAGAAATAGTGTAACAATTCTTTGTCATTAAAATATTATTACAACCCGTTGTTTCATCACCATCTCAGCTAAAAGTCGACTGCTGAACAAAGGCTTTCCCTCAAAGATCTCCATAACGATTATTAACGACTGTTATTTCGTTATTATAATAACTGATACAACTTATACAATTTAATAATAATAACGTTATTCGAAAAACAAAACGTATAATTACAAACTTTTGAATCTCGAAGGCCAGACTAAAACAAAAGAATTACATAAACTACTTACTTCGCTTCAATGAAAGCAATTCAATCAATCAAAACTTCGTGAAATGTGTAGTTCTTCTGTGATAGCACTACGGTGCATTATTTTATGCGTATTAATCCATTTTTATACAGTTTTTATCGTTTATTAAAGTGGAAATTAAAGGTTTTTCGGTAAATATCACTGTTTTCGCACAACCCCAAAACACGGAAAGGCACTAATGGAAAATGAAAAGGGAAAACCGTGAAGTATCCGTTGTCTATCTCTTTCTATTGCATTGATTAAAAAAAATGGGACGAAAACCCCTATTGACGTTGGAAAGAAACGTTGGAAAATCTACCTTATCTCTAATTTAATATGGTTAAAATTACAAAAACTGCGTTGTAATATTTTCCTCAAGTGGTGCCATCTGTTTTTAGCTCAGAACATCAAAGCTGACAACATGCTTTTTAAAGCGGCATGCTTAATTATTGTGGCAAGATTTGCATTCTTTTTAATGCGTTAATATTTTTAATGATTCCGATTTAATCTGTTAAAAGCAAGAATTTATTATTATATTATTAGTGTAAAAAGTTTTTTGATAATAACAAGAAGAAAGATTTGGAGTCATCTGTTTGTACGCACTTTGAGTTCTAAATAGTTTTACGACCATCCGCTAGATGTCACTATTTACAGTATTGTTAAAAATGTTTGGCACCTGACCCCAATATTTTGGGGTTTAGGAAAATGTAAATAATAAAGTTTTAAAAATATGGAATATCTAATGTGACTTAACAATATCATTAAACATCTGTTTATTATATCTTAATCAGGTAAGTTGACTGTTAAAAGTCTATTTTTTTGCTTGTAAAACACCTATCTCGCTAAAAAATACTTTTGAGTACTTAAATGTATAAAACACATAAAAATATTTAACCACGTAGTACCTACGTATCTACCTGCCAGATTTATTGCGTGTTACTACATAAGGTTTCCTTTCCTTCTCCCCATTTACGTCATAAATATCGATCTGACATTAGAACTCTGACAGATAGAAACGATGTTTATTCTTTAAATTTTCAATAACAACTATTACACAGTGATATTTCATGACATAACAAAGTATTCATTTCAGTAGTACTACATAGATCATGTAAAATTTTCATTGTTCTCGTTGCAACTAACTAAGATTTTCTAAGATAACCTACAAATTTGTTAGTTCCATTTTTTGCCGCTCGATAGCCAGCGCTAGTGACACTTCTAATTGATCAAGTATATCAAAAATAGTCTTGCGATATGGAGGTATTACCTAATTTAAATTGATATTATTAGTAGTGAGTGTAAATCAGTTTTTGATTTTTATATTGAAATGTGTTATTTTTTGTTTTTGGTCTTGAAGATGGGATAAAAGAAGAAAAAGGTACGCTATATATTATTAATGTCTATTTGTTAATTTTTTTTTAAAAGTGTAACTTTGTTCTGAGTGACTTTTATCGTTAAAACGTGATATTATGAATAGTAATAATAGTAAGGCATGTTTCTTAATAAAAAAGATTCTTTTTGATTCTTATTTTCTACCAAACAACAGATTTAAAAAGACAATAAATTCTGTTGTTACGTTGCGTATTTTTTTAAACAGAAAAAAAATATTATTCTGCTACCTACCACCCAAATGTTTTAATTTGATTATAATCATATTTAACTTTACATTTTTATTTTTAAACTAAAAATTTAACTTTATGCTAGTATGATAGAAATATGGTAATATACATTTTTTTACCGTTTTCAATTTCAACATTCTATATTTTAAATTAAAATCCCTAATGAAAAAAAAAACATTTCAATGCTTTTTAGTTTTCTATGTAATCGTTAAATGACATAAATTAAAAAAAAATACATATATTCAGTTTAGGCTACCAATAGCTCATATGAATGTCACTATGCCATCGGTTAGTAAGTCTACTCTGGGCGGGAGACCTTGTACTGAGAAGAACCGGCAACAACCTCAACAAAGGCATTGCTTTTCTCCCATTGGAAAATGCCATGCGCACCTTTTCCCTCCTTCCTTTGATAAAGGGTCCTTCAAACGAGGCTTGAAGGCACCTTGTGGGCCGGCAGTGTGAGCCACCAGCTGTCTTCGCGTCTGCACTCTATTTCCACTTAACATTAAGTGGAGTGTAGTCGCTTGCCGTGTCAGAAAGAATATAAAAGAAGCTTTTTCAATATTTTTATTATCATCACAAACTTTTATGTCCCCACTGCTGGGGCACGAGCCTTCCCTATGGATGGATAGGGAGAACGGGCTAATAAACCACCACGAGGGCCTAGTGCGGATTGGTGGTTGTTAACGACTGCTAATGCAGCCGGGACCAACGGCTTTACGTACCTTCCGAAGCATGGAGGAGGGAGAGATGATACATTTTTGGTAGCCCATCGATGACTGGCCTTAGCAATCACAGACCGGGCGCGGTAACCACTTCGCCATCAAGCTCCTCAATATTCTTATATCTATGCTAATTTAGTAAAGCTGAAGAGTTTTTTTGTTTGTTTGAACGCGCTAATCTCTAGTACTATCAGTTGGATTTGAAAAAATACTTTTGCATTTGATAGTCCTAGTTTTGTAGAAGGTTAAAGGCTATTTAACATCACACTATGAGCAAAAATAAAGTCAGAATAAACGCTCAGCAATAACCAATAACCTTTTTTGACTTTGATATGCGTCCATGACCAATTAGGTACGCTATTATTATTTTTTTAGTTTTTATTATTATTTTTTCTTTTCTTTACTTTTGTTTGACATTGTTCTTTTGTTCTTTTTGTTATATTTATTTTTAGTTTATTTTTTCCCATATGTTTTGTATTTGTTTTTGTGCAGGTCAAATGTTTCATATTCTTATTCCTACCCCCATATTCATAAAAACTATTTAAGCATAATTTAGTTAATCATTGTTTTGTCTCTTTTTCTCAAATTCAAAATGACGTTTGTGTGACGTTGACAAAACAATATTTAACTAAATAATGCTTAAATAGTTTTTATGAATAAGGGGGGTTATTATTCTTATTTTAAGCGGGGTACAGATAGTCTATACTAATACTATAAAGAGGAAACCTTTGTATTTTTGTATGTATGTATGTTTGTAACGAATACACTCAAAAACTACTGGACCGATTTAAAAAAAAAATAACCATTAGAATGCTACATTAACGCTGAGTAACATAGACTATATTAAAAAAATAATATTAAATAAAATACTAAAAACGACAATTTAATTTTCCAATACAAAATGATTTGTTTGTTTTGTTGTCATGGAAACTGATATTTATTTAACTCAATGATGGAAACTGTCAAAGCGGTACGAAGTCCGCCGGGTCACCTAGTAATGTATAAAACTAATCATTTTACTTTCTGTCAGGTTAGATCATGGAGAAGATCGGTGAGCTGTCATCTTCGACCATCTCCTTTATCGAGTCAAGTACAGATGACAGTTCTGACAGGAAACCTTCTAGAAGATCCTTCTTCAAGAAAAACGGTGTGCGGAGAGTCGACAGCAATGCGAGCTGTGATGCTGATGTGTCCACTACAGACTGCCCATGGTAAGTTTCATCATCATCACTATCTCATTTTTTGTGTCCCCACTGCTGGGGCACGAGCCTTCCCTATGGATGGATAGGGAGACCCGGCCATAAACTTCCACGTGGGCCCAGTGCGATGCGGTGGATGTTAACGACTGCTAATGCAGCGGGGACCAACGGCTTTACGTGCCTTCCGAAGCACGGAGGAGCGAGAGATGATACATTTTTGGGCACCCAACCAACAACCAGCTTTTGTGAAATAGCTTATCTTTAGCTATTATCATCATTAGGGATTCCAATCCAATCCCGCAACTGCGCCATTTTTGCAATCAGTTATGCGGAAGAGAAGATATCTAGATAGGTTTCATCAACCTTTCAGTGTCTTCTACCGGAGTTACTACGGTGAGTGTTCTGAAGAACTTTTTGATCTAATCCCGCCTTCTCCTTTCCTCTCCCGGACTACACGTGCTGCTCTTAGGAACCACCATCATACTGTACAGACAATCAGTACTCGTACCAAAAAATTTGGCAAGTCGTTCCTCTGTAAGACCATTCGGCTTTGGAATTTGCAGGCGCATGTGTTTCCCAGCTCCTAAAGTCCCGGGTCTTTTAAGCGGGGCGTGAAACGGCATTTATGCAGGCCGTCATGAGTGGGTGCGCTTGTCACCGTGCTTGTTCCACGGTGAGGAGCGCTCTTATTATTTTGGACTGCACCGGCTGCTTACCATCAGGCAGGATGTGGTCACTATGACGTGCCAATATAAAAAAAAAAGAAAAAAAGAAAGGTATATTATTTTTATTCTCTTTATTTATTTTCTTTCTTAAAACTAGATTGTTACAATATTATAATATAAAAACAATAAAACATTATAAAAACCTAATCCTAGAGTACCTACCACCATAATTATTATTTCTTTTATAAAGACAACAAAGATCAAACATTGTTAGAAGATTTAAAATTATTGTGAGTATTAAATTACGAATTACAAAGCAGTACAATCAATTACATTTTTAAATTCATTAAATTATCAGGTAAATAATATAAGTCAATTACATAATGAAAAGAAAATTTAAAAGATCAAAAGTGTAGCCGATCTTATATGTGTTGTAACTGAGACATAAATTGTTAACTTTAATTTGTCAAGCAATTGTAAATTAAATATTTTTATTAGTGACTAGCGACCCGCCCCCGGCTTCGCACGGTTGCAATGCTGATATTATCAGTGTTGCTCTACTATATGCATGTAATATACATATAAACCTTCCTCTTGAATCACTCTATCTATTAAAAAAAACCGCATCAAAATCCGTTGCGTAGTTTTAAAGATCTAAGCACACAAAGGGACATAGGGACAGAGAAAGCGACTTTGTTTTATACTATGTAGTGAAGTCATGTACGTCAGGCGCGGATAAACAAGCAGCAGTGATCATAAATGTAAGTACACAGAGGTTTCTAAACCACTAGGGCTGTGACTTGTTTATTTTGATGTGACGTCACAATAGAAATATTTAATGAAAAATTGCTTAAGGGGGTGCAGCGCGGACGCAAAACTGCGAGTTTCAAGTTTCTTTATGATAGCGAGCGAGCGGCGCGTGGCAGTGGTGTGACAACGGCGCACGACAAGAATACGCACGCACACTAATATCTGTACAGAGTAGGCTGGTGATTTAATTAGAGCAATGTTTACTTTCGCAAAATCATAGGCGTTTGTGTAAAAAATAATAAAAGTCTTAATATTTTCATATTCATATTTTTTAATTGAAAAATAAGACAACAGTAGCCTGCGGCATATCAATACAAACATTTTAATTGTTTCAAGTGCTATATTCACAAAGGTTCTGAAGATATAAGTTTTTAGATATCAATACTTTTACGTATTGTTTATGCAGTTTCTGGGTATTTGTTTCAAATTCCAAGACAACCATGGCCTTGTGAAAGGATCAAGCTAACCTACACTAGTCCTTTTAATGTATATGACTTATTCAGCACCTAGCACCAGTGACTTAAAAACACGTAAATTTTCAAAATACCGCGCGGCACCCCTTAACAAATTAAAGTTAATATTACGCTTTGGGTCTTTTCATTTTGACCACTCCTTTCTGTTGTATACACGTTGTATACACAAAATAATTAAAATAATATTACAAAAGAAAATCTAATATGTAAATAACACTCTTTTAAGAGATAAACTGTTACACCCTTATTCATATTTAGCTAAATATTGTTTTGTCAACGTCACACAAACGTCATTTTGAATTTGAGAAAAAGAGACAAAACAATGATTAACTAAATTATGGTTAAATAGTTTTTTATGAATATGGGGGTAAGTTCATTGCTCCATTAAGTTTCAACAATGACCTACTTACTGTTTCGTAATGGCTTAATAAACATTGTTTTTATGATGGTGGGAATCCGTTTTTTTTGCGTGTAAATATCAAAATTTTCGGAATAATTAATATGAGTCACAACATATCTGTAGTGTGGGTACAGTCATATAAATAAGTGTTTAAGTTTATTTTTATTTTTTGTCACACTTCAGAACTTCATGTAAAGCAAAAAGTTGCAATCACCACCAACTTAGCTGGTAATTTTATTTCCCCACTGCTGGGGTACGAGCCTTCCCTACACAGAAAGAACGGGGCATAAACCACCACGCAGGCTTAGTGCGGATTGGTGAAGGCCTGAGTGCCTTCTGAAGCGTGAAGAAGCTAAAAACTCAACATTCAAAATCATTTATTTAGTTTACTGTTTACATCAGTTACTAGTTTCAATACTAATAAAGGTCAAAATTTATCTAAAAAAAACAAAGTTAAAATATAGTCAATAATAATAAAAATAGTAGTAGCTATATGCATAAAAACATTCGTATCACACTTAGCCCAAACTGGGAATGAACACAGGATCATATGATATCAAATCAAACCAAATCTTTATGACTAACCAAGTGTATAAAAAGTATTTTTTCAATGTTTAGACGATTCAAAAGTACTAAGAAAGAATTTACTTTGTCTTTGACTCGGTGCATAGCTCGGGTATCGATCACCAACCCGCATTTGGCAAGCGTGTTGATTAAGCCATTACCCATCAATTGTAGCAATGACTTGATTTCAATGATGGAGGCCTTTGCCCAGCAGTGAGACAGTTATTGGCTATTAATTTACTTTACTTACTTTGACTAAAGTAACTTAAAAACTGCCAAATTATTTCTCGTGATCAAAATGGCAAACAAAACTCGTACAGGCACTCAGACGGCCATAACCTTGTATGACGTAGACTAACTTAATCAAGCTATTTTGTATTAACGAACGTCCGTAATCCTATAAGATGGTGTTAATACCACACACATCTAAATCCATCATAATACAAAACTAACTTAAGTCAAGGACTTCGTTTACGTCGATTTGTGAAACAATTTGTTTACACATACCTACACATCATCCATAACACACGACAAGGAGGAGCTCGATGGCGCAGTGGTTAACGCGCCTGGTCTGCGAGTGCTGAGGTGAAGTAACTTTCGCAAAGGCAAGTCAAAAAATTTATCTACTCGAGCGAGATGATGATGATGATGATGATGATGTGATGATGAAAACTAGCACTGCCTAGGATCACATTCCTAGGTCAGCACATGCTGAGCCTTTTCCAATTGCTTGCTTTATGTATCAAATACTATTATTAAAACCGGCCAAGTGCGTGTCGGGCCACACGCAGTGTAGGGTTCCGTAGCCCATCTCAATAACGCGGACTTTGAAAAGAGGGCTTTTATGAACATTTATTTAATGATGTAGGTACTACCGGTTTGACACACCTGACAACGTTATTTAAGTACCTAGTTACCAATGAGGAATTTGTACTGCGCCAAGTACATTTTATAAGTTGGTCGACTGCTATTCGTAAACTTGTAAAGTCTACCCAGCTATGATAGTTTTCCTTTTAACTTCGTCATATATACACTTGCCGTAAATATTTTCCACGTATCCAAAAACAACGATTTGGCTGGCAGGGCACACACTTGACTCAAACAAAATTTTGCACTTTCAAGCTTAATAGTTCACAAACTGATGCCTCAATCAAAAAACTGTTTCCACAAACCCGCAATATTTTTAATATTGCTATCCAACGACACCCTACACTATGCGGTAGAGGAGAAAAAATAATTACATCCCCACTTCACGTGTAGGGGAGAAAAAACAAAAAAAAAATATTTTTCAAAATTTTACATCACCACTTTGTGGGCGTGATTAATATGTATATACATGCCAAATTACAGAGAAAAGAGCTTGACAACTGCTGAGTTTCTTGCCGACTCTTCTCAGTACAACGGTCTCCCGCCCAGAGTTGACTTACGAACTGATGGCAAAATGACGTTCATAACAGCTATTTAATTTTGTAGCCTAAACTGAATAAATGATTTTGAATTTTGAAAGAACTCTGGTGAAACTCCTTTGACATAGTAGTAAAAGCGTTTAACGACTTGCGTTGCTGACTGTACCTTGTCAGTGTTACCAACTTTAAATAAATTTGCCGTGCCTATTTCATTTACTGCTGATTACTCAGTCAAATACATAACAGGTATTTCGCTTTGTAACTATTTTCCTCTACCATTCCACAAATCATTGATATAAATATTTTTGATACCTATTTACGATTTAACCAAGATGTAGTAGTCTTTAAAATAACTATGAAAAATACTAATAGTCTTTATGGTATAATAGCCTTTAATGTTTATAGATGCTTCTCTCTATAAATTAAAAAAATGTACTCTCAAATCTATCTCTACAGACCATTTTTCGACATATCATCATCATCATCAGCTATTATATTGATATATAAATTATTACATCTGTTTAAACACATTCTCTACCGCATTCCAATTCTTATTAAATTTGTTAACTCATGTATACTTAGCTGTACTGATTACAATGCTTACATACGAATAGACTATACTGTACCTACAGACCTTTTCTATATACTATTTCTGGTTTAGCTTTCTCAAGTGAAGCGACCAAAGATCATCATCATCAGCTCATTTTACGTCCGAATGCTGGGGCACGAGCCTTCCCTATGTATGAATGGGAGAACGTGCAATAAACCACCACGCGGGCCCAGTGCGGTGCGGTGGTTGTTAACGACTGCTAAGGCTGCCTGTCCATTGAAGCGGAGCGAGGCTGCGCGGTGCGGAGAAGCGAAGAAATATTAACCAACAGGCAATCCTATCTAATATCTAGGATAATCTTACAGGAGGAGATTTAATGCAATCCTATTGGTTAATATTTCTTCGCTTCTCCGTACCGCAGCCTCGCTCCACTTCAATGGACAGGCAGCCTAATGCAGCCGGAACCAACAGCTTTACATGCCTTCCGAAGCAAGGAGACGTTAATAATTATTATTATTCTAATTAAAGTTAGCGCTTCTGTGCTCACCTGTACCGTTTCGCGGTCGGATCGAGGTCATACCCTTGAATCCGGTTCTATCGGGCTCGTCGCTCACAAAAAATAAACCAAGTCTATAATGATTAGAGTCCAGTGTAGCGGCTAACGCGACGCAATCGTTAATGCTAAGCTACAGTCTCGATGGTCAGTGTTTGGATGGGTGACCGAAGCCATTGAAGTCATGTTCTTTATACTTATGTTTTACTGATGACGTTAGCAGCAGGGGTTAGGGTGTTTATAAAAAATACAACCGTACTATCGCAGGGCTAGGCAGGACTGGCATGTGTCAGTTTATCTTTATTATCCCCTTGAGCGTCGATCGACCACCAACCAGCCCCCCAACCGCCTTACTCTCTCGCTTTCGGTCGCTTTGAAGGCGAGGCCCTCGCCTCGCTTCCTAATATAATATCGAAATATAATATCGAATAATATCGAAAGCTATAGCCTATAGCTTTTGATATTGCTTTCATATTGCTTTCGAAATGACAAGATGACGCCTCCTCCTCGCCTCGCCTTCAAAGCGATCGAAAGCGAAAGATTTAGGCGGTCGACCCCCAGGTGGCCAGGATAAAATCTTCTGCGGTGTGTATGTTATTGAACTTCTTCTAAACGGCTGGACAATTGGACCCGGTAGGTGGCGCTGTTATAGGGGTCCATCATGGGATACAGGTGTTCTTAAGCGGACGAATGATTTGTTTGTTTTGTTGTCATGGAAACTGTCAAAGCGGTACGAAGTCCGCCAATCAGCTAGTTTTATTATAAGAAACTTAGTCTAACATATTTTTTTAATACTAAGAAACTCTTTTTTTATCAACGTAAACGATAGCCTATGTTACTTGCGAGTAATGTAGCATTCCATCAGTAATTTTTTTTTTAATTGGACCAGTAGTTCAAGAGATTACCCTTCACAAACAAACAAAGTCAAAAACTTTACTTCTTTATCTAAGTATACTAATTTTATAAAGAGGAAAGCTTTGTATTTTTGTATGTATGTATTTTTCAAAAATACCAATTTTCCTTTTTTTTTTCCTACTTCAAAACTGACGGACTTTCATACAAACTTTAACCCCCTATTTGACCCCCTTAGGATATGATTTCCGTAAAATCCTTTCTTAGTGGCTGGTTACTTCACTCAATTGACCTACCGTCCAAATTTCATCTAATAGCTTCAGCGGTTTCAGCTCGGCGATGATGAATCAGTCAGTCAGGACAAGTCATTATATGTATATAGATGTAGTAGGATATAATATATCATCATCATTATCATCATCATCATCATCCCAGCCAAAAGACGTCCACTGCTGTGTATATTATATTATAATTCAAAACTTATAAGAAATCAGAACTTACACGCTTCTTATTCTTTAAAGGAAACAGAAGTTTCGTGGACTTAATTTGTTTTATTTAAACTTTTGCAAGTACTATTTATTACATGGCGGACATAAGGCATTCTCTCCTACCTAGCATAGGTTGGCGCAGAGATGACATAACACTCGCAGATGCAATCTTGCGATCACCGAGTTGGAAGAATATAGTTTTTAAATAAATATTATAAAACGTCAGCTTCTGCTTGAACGATTAAAACAATATTATGGACACCTGCGCACAGTACCTATTTTATATAGAATTATGTGAACGACGCACACTGCACAATGTACATTCAGTTGAATAAATGAATAATTAAAAATGTCACTCAATGTCGCTGTAAAACATGACAATCGGTCGTTCGTTGTAACGGCCAATAACTGAATAATCCACTACGACAGATGACAGTTCGCGAGATTTTTCAAATCTTTTTATTCGAAAACACCAATGTAATTTTTGTGATTTGTTCCATTGTTTTTGTAATTTGTTCCATTGTTTTTGTAATTTGTTCGCAACAAAATTTGCGTTATAAATTATTTGAACATTCTTTTTTCTCGAGTTTTAATTACTACAGGTTGTAAGGATCGATGTTGTGCAACCTAGTGACAAGCTGGTTAAACAACTTTTAGGTTTGCTTGGCTAGCTAATAATTTACGTCTGTCGCCATAACAACAACACAGATACTATTGTGAAAAATCGTGGTTCAATTCATAGCTCTCGTAGATTACTGATGTAAACCTGTTATTCCTAACATGTGTCTTATCTTATCTTATCTTAGTGGGGCCTGCTGAGGTTTCCCTCTCTCAGTAACACTTCGACCCATCGGGATCTTTGTGCAAACCCATCCTTTCACTCTATTTCCTATGTCAAGATGGATGCCATAAGTTTGGCAACGTCTTTAAGAGTCTTTAAGAGTCGTCTTCCTAACATGTATCATGAGCATATTATTAAACTGTTTAAATTGTTTATAATTTGTATGTATGTTAGGTATCTATTAAATGGGCCTACTATGTAATTTAACACCTTTACTATACATTGTCTGTTGCCTGAAAAAAAAATGTAATTTAATTTAAGTAGCTTACTAGATACTGCCTTGATCCGATCTGAACACCTCAAAGCTCGGAGAATCTAATTGTGAACGGGACACGCTTGGATAATACCACCCCCTCTAGAACTCACTGAGAATGATTTGATCTACGCCTTGAGGTATTCTATAAGTTTCTCTCCGCCTTCCACACGTCTGGTAAGTTAACGCTTTAAATGCCATAGGCGGTCAACGGCAATCTCTCTACAAAATTAGTAGGCAGAACTGTTATTACAGTGAACGGGAACACGCTTGCATAATACCACCCCCTCTAGAACTCACTGAGGATGATTTGATCTACGGCTTGAGGAATCCTTTAAGTTTCTCTCCGCCTTCAACACGTCTGGTAACGCTTCAAAGGCCATAGGCGGTCAACGGCAATCTCTCTACAAAATTAGTAGGTAAAACTGTTATTAATGTCTTAATAACGAATCACTGTCACTGATGTTATCTATTCCACCTTGGAGCCCTGATTGGAGCTACTTTGATTATGCTAAATGTAGCGTTAAAGTCACTAACGGCAAGATTACTCAAAATTGGTGATTCGATGCTCTGTTGAAATGTCGACCCCCTTTTGGGCGAAGGACTTGAGACTATGTAATATATATATATCTGTTTCTGTATATCTAACACTAGCAGTTATGCAATTATTGTTACTTACTCAATATGGACTACGGTCTGAAATATATTATTTGAAATTATTTGAATTACTAATAATAAAACAAATTCTATAATATTTTTAGTTTTTTACAAAATTCACTAATTTTGCACTTCCACCGCAACAATACATCCTCATTAGCCATAACCATTTTATGAGCAAAATCATCATTCATTTGCACTCCGTTATGACTAGGTATGTTATGACACGATATAGTCATAAACACAGTAATTAAAATGCGAGAAGTCATTTTGGAAACGACAATGAAAATGCTTAGTAGGAGGAAAATGTTATTTTGTATTAGTCCACGTTTATTTATATCCCCTAACAGTCATTTAAGCAAAATGCGAGACTTCGATAATCCTTGAATTTCGAGTTATAATTTTTGAAAACGAAATTTTTTATGACGACATTTTTACTCTCCTCGCTTTTCACCAGAAAGTAACGAAGAAACTTAAAATGAAATGAAATTAATTGTTTATTTGTACATCAGAGGTTTCACAAGGTCTTAAAAAAGTATTATAATGATAAGTAAAAACAAATTACTACATTGGGAAATAATATATTACACTAGTAATTTAAATGGTTGATAAAATCACTAATTGAGTAAAGTGTCTCTTCTTTATCAATATCAATAACAATACTCCTTTTTCTCTTATTCAAGAACACTGGTAACTTATTTTTGACACTAAAAATTCTCGAACAATATCAAATTGTGAATTAAGCAATAAATATTATATTTAAATTTTAACTCTTCTCGTGTGTCGCCAGGAGGCGCTGCTTCAATGCCATACTAATTCTCGTTTGCGTTAACGTGATCGTATGGCGAATGTAACTCACACTGGGCACCCTGACGTGGATGGTCCCTTTTAAGGGACGCAGAGAGGAGCTCGATGGCGCATTGGTTAACGCGCCTGGTCAGCGAGTGCTGAGGTTAAGCAACTTTCGCAAAGGCCGGTCATAGGATGGGTGACCAAAAATTAACCATCTCGAGCTCCTCCGTGCTTCGGAAGGCACGTAAAGCCGTTGGTCCCGGCTGCATTAGCAGTCGTTAACAACCGCCAACCCGCACTGGGCCCGCGTGGTGGTTTATGGCCCGTTCTCCCTATCCATCCATAGGGAAGGCTCGTGCCCCAGCAGTGGGGACATTAAATGAGCTGATGATGAGAGGTTTGGCATCTGTTTCTATAACCAAACAATTGCCAGTGGGTGCAACAAATGAAATTAGTAATATTAAAATCCAGCCAAGTGCGAGTCGGACTTGCGCACGAAGGGTTCCATACTTTATGACGTATTAAAAAAAAACTACTTACTAGATCTCGTTCATCATATTTTTTTTTTTAGTTTTATTATTCTCTTATTTTAGATGGGAGCACATTTTTCCACTTTGGAAGTGTCTCTCGCGTAAACTATTTAGTTTAGAAAAAAATTATATTAGAAACCTCAACTTCATTTTTGAAGACCTATCTATAGATACCCCACACGTATGGGTTTGATGAAAAAAATATTTTTGAGTTTCAGTTTTAAGTATGGGGAATCCCCAAAATTTATTGTTTTTTTTTCTATTTTTGTGGAAAAATCTTAATGCGGTTCACAGAATACACCTACTTACCAAGTTTCAGCAGTATAGTTCTTATAATTTCGGAAAAAAGTGGCTGTGACATACAGACGGACAGACAGACAGACAGACAGACAAACAGACATGACGAAACCATAAGGGTTCAGTTTTTTGCCATTTGGCTACGGAACCCTAAAAAGGGATCCGGGTTTTTTCTAACTCCATTCAACAGCAGTTATTTTCCTTTCGACGCATAATGCCAAAAACGCAAAATGCCATTTATACGCAAAATGCCAAACATGTGCATTGCCAAATTCTGGTAATTTTCTCCAGCGTCTCTGAAAGCATGAAATTTATCAGTGCGATCTATTACGATAATGTTACATGCATTCAGTTAAACTTTAAAGAAAAACTTTACTTAATTATGTAGACAAGATATAAGGATCTGAAGCGGTATTGTACCACCATGCAAAAATGTATGACATTCATCATCTCATCTCAGCTAAATCTTCACTGCTGGACAAAGGCTTCCCTCAAGGATTAATCATTTTGAGGGGAATTTGCCATAATCGCCACGCTTGGCAGGCGGGTTGGCGATCGCAGTAAGGTGAGAATAATCACAGAGAGACGCTGCTGCCCATCCTCTGGAATGGTCCCATAGCCGCCTTCTACGACACCCACAGGAAGAGATGGGGTGGTGCAATTCTTTACCCCCGGCACTTAATTGGGTATTTTTTGTGGTTGATTAGTTAGTCAATAGAAAACCTTTTTAGCAACTGTAAAAACATTTTTTTTTTAATATCTTACGGATATGCACTTGACTTTCACCTCGCCTGATGTTAAGCGATGATAAGGCTGAAGGTATAAGCGCACTTCACCAGGAATCCTCAACTGCTGAGGCACTGGCTATCTTATCGCTAGTTGCAACACAACAATGGTACAAACATTGATTTTATGGAGTCATATTTAGATAAGATGGTGGTAGCTAGCCAGGCGGGCAAACAAGTCCTACCACCAACTAAACCGAGCACACAAACATGTGCATGCTGGGAATCGAACCCAGGACCTGTGGGTCTAAGCCGGTGGTCTTAACCGAGGTGATAACATTTTTTTGAACGGATATTGTATAAACTTTAACGTCACTATTGTGTTCCGTCAATTGAGTGTTTATTAAAAACTCTTTAGGTTCCAGAAAAACATGCTAAGGTCAACCTTTTTTTTAAACATTAATGATTTAAGGCGAAGGGTAAGGCACACTAGCGCCACCAATTGATAATTTGACAATTACTAACGGACCGGATCTTTTTTTAAACATTGCTTACCGTCCGATAACAGGAAAGCATCCATGGTATTTATTTAATAATTGTGCACTACTTTTTGTTGCGTGGTTTATTCACAAAACGGGCTATCGCTTTTATTCACAAACAATGGCCACTTTTGGTGTTAGCGAATGAATACAAAAACAAACCTAAAAGTAGTGCACAATTATTAAATAATAGATGTTTGCCTAGTGTCGGAAGGTCCGCAATGTTTAAAAAAAAATCCAGTTTAGCAGTTATCAAATTAAATCCATTAGCGGCGCTAGTGTGCCTTACCCTTCGCCTTAACCGAGGCGATAACATTTTTTTGAGGGAAATTGTACAAACTTTAACGTCACTATTTTGTTCCGTCCATTGAGTGTTTATTAAAAACTCTTTAGGTTCCAGAAAAACATTCTAAGGTCATCCTTTTTTAAAACTTTCATGGTTTAAATAACTGTTGACTTCTTGGCGGGAAAGTGAAGAGTCATGTCTGCGGTTTTGTTTTATTTTCGAAAATTTATGTTATATCGAATATTAATGTGAAATAATGGTGAGTTATTAATCGTTAAGTGTTCGTGAGTGTACATGAGTGTTGGCAAATGAAACAAAACAGTGCAACGTCACTTTTCAAATTCTCTCAAGAAGTCCGCCCGAGGACTTAGTAAAGCCCCACATCTTTACTGAGATACTCGCGGGGTTGGGGGGTATATCATTTCTCACTTCTCATTTCCATTATCATTCATTATCATCATACAGAAAAGAAATATTGTTTATTTATGTATTACTTGTTAGAAAAAATACTTTGACACTGGCTAAATGTGCTAATCGCACGAAGCCATCAACAAAAAGAAAAAAAAACTGTTGCCAACGTGATGTCATATAATTATACGTTTATGGAACTTTGTTGCTGTTT
Organism: Eudonia mercurella; assembly: GCA_963082485.1. NCBI lineage: Eukaryota > Metazoa > Arthropoda > Insecta > Lepidoptera > Crambidae > Eudonia > Eudonia mercurella. The sequence goes on along the minus strand of OY720052.1, from coordinate 5,871,114 downwards.
ACAGATTTTTCTGCAATGTAGTCTAGGTGATTCGTGACTCAGAAGGCACACTTAACCAATCCGTTCATTGAAGTGGAGCACACAGGATAATTGAGTTCGAGTGATTTTCCTCAATGTAAGCGCATTGTTTTCAACAAGATACGCTTGTTTACTTCATGCAAGTGTTTTTAGTTTATTAATAAATACTAAGCTGTAGTATGATGGTCTATTGTATGGTTATATTATGTGTTTTAATTTGTGAAGGAAAGTGTCCTTTTATGAGATTTTCCAATATTTTTGACGCTGTAAGGGAAAAAAGATTTGGACACTTGCTGAGTTTCTTGCCGGTTCTTCTCAGTACAAGGTCTCCTGTCCAGAGTAGACTTACGAACCGATGGCATAGTAATGTTCATAAGAGCTATTTGTAGCCTAAACTGAATAAATGATTTTGAATTTTGAATTTTTGAATATCGTGGTGGCGCTGATGTTCGACACTTTATGCCCAGTATTTGACACAGTTTTTGTCGCCAAAAATTAACAAAGATTATCATTTATTACAGCTAGGAAATAGGTGACCTGCTTTCAATTATTTACATTTAATTTTATGCAAATATTGTTGCGAACAAATTACAATTTGAAAAAAGACAAAATGTTGAAAAACTTCCACGAGCGGATTGAAGTCAAGTGTTGAAGAATTTCGACGGACTTGGATTGAGCCACGATAGCATAATCGGTAGTGCACCTGACCCGATATGTCATGGGGTGCGTGTTCGAATCCTGCTCGTGGAATTTTTTCAACACTTTATCTTTTTTCAAACTGTATTCAATTGTTCAAAAAGTGTCGATCTCTAGTTCCTAGTTATTCCATAGTTGGTCAGTGTTAATAGAAATATTCTTCAGTAACTTTTTTCTTCAATGAGTCATGAGTGTTTTGCAACTCTACCTAGTCCGTCCGTTCATGCGTTCACTTAGTTTAATCTTAAAATGTAATTAGTTAATTTAGTATAACTACTACGCAGTAACCTGCGTGTTTGGTTGCGCTCACGCTAAGGTGTTCGTGGAAGACCAGCGTCAGACTACTCTTTTAGGTGACCTGACATATGCTAAATGGACACCTTTTATTGCCACACTTGAAATTGTATTGTGTTGTGTTTTGTTTTATTTTGTATTGTGATATTTGAAATAGTTATGGCATTAATAAACTTTTTCTATTCTAAATGTTCAAATAATTTTTAACGCAAATTTTGTTGCGAACAAATTACAAAACACAAATGTTTACTTTTTACACACACAAAAACACACTTTAAAACTTTAAACACACTTTAAAACACTAATAATAATTTCGGCGGGCTGGTTAGAACCACGATAGCTCAATTGGAAGAGCACCTGACCCGGAATGTCAGAAGGGTGCAGGTTCAAATCCTGCTCGTGGAAATTTTTTGAACATTTGTGTTTTTTTTTTCTATTCTATTCTCTAAGAAGTTTCATATTTAAATATTGTTTTTCATTCGCAACAATGTCGTTATGCAGTGCCTATGTTAAAATAAAAAACGAGCGAGCCTTACAGTAGTCGCAAATGATGTGTAACATTTGAAATCTCACCTTAGTAATAAGCAATTTTAACATTATATTCTGAAAAAAATGGGTCAGGTATTACATCATTTTATAACTATAAAATAAATGCAGTAAATACTCATTAGAAGACATTTGACATATCAAAATGACCTTTGATAGTCAAATGACACAATATGGCACATATAGGTAATAATAATATGTCATGTTGTTAATATCGATTTTAAATTTACAAAATGGCGCGCGTTTCCCCGACTTCCTGTTACACTGTTACACATACGTCCGTCCCATTTCACTAAATCACTCCCACAAATTGTTTATATAGAAAGCGAGCGGAAAAATGTTACACATAAAAAAAATCGAAGAATCCATTTGGTGTGTCTAACTGTCTAACAACCACAGCGCCGTTTTCTCTGTGACGTCTCCACTCATCAGGCTCGTGTCCTAGGAGAAGGGAGATAAAATGAGCTGGTGATGTGGGTGAGATGAAGCTTCAGTTAGTTATTCCGTGTTTTGTCTCTTTTTCTCTACACAAAAACATAGTTATTAAAAAAATATCAAAGTGTTGAAAAAAGATAAAGTGCTGAAAAAATTCCACGAGCAGGATTCGAACACGCATCCCGTGACATGCCGGGTCCAGTGCACTAACAACTATGCTATCGTGGTTCAATCCAACTCGCCGAAATTAATCAATAATTTAAATTGTAATTTGTTCGCAACAATATTAACTGCGTAAGTAAAATTATATGTAAATAATCATAAAAATTAATGTTTCTTATTCTTTTACTATATAAATAAATACATATTTACTAGTAATAACCTACATGTTAAGCTCCATCAATAAAGTGAAAACTATTTGTAAGGTTACCAAACATTGTCTTTTTTTGTCAAATCTAACAATGGTAATTTTTGGAGAGCTCTCACGTGATGACGTGACGTCGTTAATCTTTTTAATGTTTTGCAATAATTTAGTGTCTGTATTTACATTAAATGTAACCTTTCTGTTTAGGCTTTCATTTAAAAAGTTAAAGGCCAGAGGTGATTTTTTTAGATATATACTGCCACGTCCTTCTACCAAAAAAGGGTAGACAGAGCAAAAAATCATCAATTTCGAGTAAACTCGCCGTTAGCGACCTCGACGAAGACCTCGGGCATAATCAAAGTCGGGCACCGTGGTGGAATAGATAACATCAGTGATGGGTTGCAGCCGATCGCCTGATGTGCGAGCATCTTGGAACCCTTACCCCTTAGTCGGCTCTTACGACATGCACGGGGAGTTAGTTTTCACGTCCCAGATCAGCATGGGTTTCTTTGCCGATGATAATAGAAATCTAAAAACTTGTCGCTGAACGAGTTGTTGTGTACCGATAGCCGGTTCGTTATTGGTTAAGGGGGTGCAGCGCGGAATTTGAAAATTTACGTGTTTTTAAGTCACTGGTGCTAGGCACTGAATAGGTCTTATACATTAAAAGGACTAGTATAGGTTAGCTTGATCCTTTCACAAGGACGTGGTTGTCTTGGAATTTGAAACAAATACCCAGAAACTGCATAAACAATACGTAAAATAATGATATCTAAAAACTTATTTCTTCAGAAACTTTGTAAAAATAGCACAAATGAAACAATGATCCGACATCAAAATGTTTGTATTGATATTCCGCAGGTCACTGTTGTCTTATTTTTCAATTAAAAAACATGAATATGAAAATATTAAGACTTTTCTTATTTTTTACCCAAACGCCTATGATTTTACAAAAGTAAACATTGCTCTAATTAAATCACCAGCCTACTCTGTACAGATATTAGTGTGCGTGCGTATTCGTAGTCGAGCGCCGTTGTCACACCACTGCCACGCGCTGCACCCCTTTAAGAATTCTACGTTAGGACCGCATCGCGACTGTATCGATACGAACGTGCGACAGCATCATCGCCACTGCATCGCTACATAAAGTGGCCGTGGGCGAGGGGCTCTGTGATATGCGCTTCACTCAGGCATCATCATCTCAGCCAATAGACGTCCACTACTGGACAAAGGCCTCCCTCAAGATTGAGGGGAATTTGCCATAATCGCCACGCTTGACAGGCGGGTTGGCGATCGCAGTATGGTTAGAATTATCACAAAGAGACGCTGCTGCCCATCCTCTGGAATGGTCCCTAAGTCGCCTTCTACGACACCCACGGGAAGAGATGGGGTGGTGCAATTCTTTATCCCCAGCACCACACGGCACGGTATCACCATCACTCAGGCATGGTTTATATAAAAAGTATACAACATACAACGCCCAGAAAAATGTGTGCTATTTATAATATACTCCTATGACTGTGTGTTCTTTTTATGTGTACAATAAAGTATTTTGTTTTATTCTATTCTATAATTGCAACCGAGTTGTTTCCAAAATGCAAAATTATGAAATTCCCTCGATAGAAAAAGAATACAAAGTCATCTCTAAACAGTATCTATTTAGATGATTATCTTTATTAGAAAAACAATATTGTTTTTTTTTAAATAAATCATCTACTTATATTTTAAATAAGTATCGTTTTTGGAATTTCCTGACATGAGTCCAGTGGATCACGCACTATTTGCATCCATTTTGATTGTAGTGTAGTCAGTGCATTTAGCGTGTTTTAAAAGATTGCTGTTATCTGCCGATGGCCTTAACAGCGTAATCTGACTTTTGTGAGAGGCGAGGAACTAATGGTTCCTCAATGATGATAGAACATTCTCAGAGACTTTCTAGAGGAAGTGGGATCACGCAAGCGTGTACCCGTTCCCTACTAGTCTCCGATGCGGTCGGATCGGAAGAGCGGAACAACCCGAGGTCGCCTCTAAAGGCTAGGACCCCAGCTTGGGTTAACCGAAAAGCGCCCAGCTACATGTCTGTACCTGGAATACAGCGCGTTTGAACCCGGTCTTCGTTGCTCTACGAGTAGGGTGGCTTGACCATACGCCAGTGTGCATATTTAGTGTATCTGAATGTGTAGAGGCATTAAAGGGTTGGAAGGGCCGTCCCTTGTCACTAGAAAAGATTAAGACAAGCGATTACCAAAACTGATTTTTAAAACGTCGTTTCATAGACGCAGTTATTTTCCATACATAATATCTAATATTTATCTATTTTTTTTCGTTCACGACACTGCAGCCCCAATACAATAAGTGTATACTTACTGTTACTACAACCACAAGAGTTAATCAACTCATTTCGCTATACATTGCGTACTCAGTATGGTACTCTTTGGCAGTTCCGTTAGATAAGAAGCTTTGTACAAAGTACTTGTAAAGTTTATAGTTTTCCCTTTCGATATGAGGTGTGCGGTGTGCGGTGTGCGCTTACTGTTATCATGCAACCAAAAGCATTCGTATTTACAAACATTCGAGCAACGGCTTATAGGCCAGTTAGCCTACGGACGCAGGCAAGCGCGCGCGTTGCCGGCGCCATTTTGAATTTATTTTACTTTTTAATTTCTTTGTAGCGTTGAGTGTCAGTGCGTAAGTGTTTAAAGCGAACTCTTTGCGACTGTGCTTTTTTGTTTTTCTTCTTGTTTTAAAGAGTTTTGTTAGCAGTTATGTGTGAAAGTATACGTTAATCAAAATACATGAAGTGTAAAAAATCTAATATTCTTAGTATAAGTAGTCAACGTTGGGTCGATAAAAAGTTTATGTCTATGAACAACCAGTGTTTAGAAGAGAAATTCTGACTACTTTTTCAAATTTCAACTTATCAAATTATATTTTTTCATTGATGGAAATTTTGCTAAATAATCGCTGCTCAAAACCCGTTGTTATTACGGAGATCCTTGGGGCAAGCCCTTGTCCAGCAGTGGACGTCTTTTGGCTGTGATGATGATGATGATGAAATTTTGCTTAGTTATTAAACATTGCAATGAGTCCAAACATGCGAGGTAAGTTATTTCTGTAAGTCATTTCTTCGCATTTGTTAGAAACAGTTCGGTCAAATGGACGAAAACTAGAACTGGCCGGAAAACTAGCCGGTCAACCCGAGCCGAGTGCGAATACTAGTCTATAAACTTTAACTTTTAATGAAAAAGGAATGCCTTAACGTCTCATAAATATCAGTTAACTGCAAGACATTGAGGTAGAAAGTCGGCGGAAATCGGTATCTTGCACGGACCTAAGGTACCTACAGACAGCAGCGGAAATCGCTGACCACTTTATGTTAGTACCATGTCCTGTACTAGTCAGATTATTAAGTCAGTTCGACAGATAAGGGAATGAAATTAACCGAAATAATTGAAAGAAACTTTAATTTTTTTTACCACTGAAAATGGTTATCAGATGCAAATCGCCTGAGACGTATTTTTGGTCATAGCTCCGGGGATTTTAAGAAAATCGAGATGTAAATAGTATCAAGAATTGAAGAATTTATCAAGACACGTGTGAGCGTTTGAATTTTGAAAATCGGCTGGAAATTTTTTTGGAGTTTTGAAAAATATGACAAAAATCGGGTTTTTTGGGGGGTGTTTGTATACTAATTTGAAAAAATGAAAAAAAGGGTCCTAGGGTTTAGCTACAAAATGGCGAAAAAATTTTGAAAATCGGTTAATAATTGTGACCTGTATGTAGGTGATCCCCTTAGATTTGGTATTATAGAAAAACGGGTATTTCCGTATATAATGATTATTGACCGACGTCATGGTAATTAATGGTGTTAAAAGATGCGGATGCAGGCGAGAAGTGCATTCAAGTTAGAATTGTGTTATTTAAAATAAAATGTTTATTTTTTTTCGTAAATTGTTGTATTCATTTTCAATGCTCCGATTCTTGCGAGGACTGCGAAATCTGTGAATTTTTTTATTTTTGCGTGAAATAATTCTTAACTGATCTTAAATATTTGTAAAAACATTAGGATCTCCTCCTCCTTTGGCTTACAAAGTATGAGTAGATAGTGTTGAAAAATTTCCCTAACCACGATAGCATAAAGGTATTAGACCAGACCAGATATGTCATGGGGTGCGGGTTAAAACATTAACTGCCTCAAAATCAGACACAATAGAAATGTAATTGTCCGGCATTGAATGAGTTAAAAAGAAAAAAAGAATCTTCTCACTTAAAGTACCTACAGTAAATTCATCCCTAGAATGATACGCGAAGCTATTGAAATTAAAAAACATCCTAATTTTAATAGAGAAGATGGTTAGAATCTACCACCAGCCTGGGATCCCTTCATACAAAACATTAAATCCCAGCACCAACACCATACTGCCAGACCAAAAGATACTGTAAGCTTCCTTCCGCGTAAAACGGAACGCACCTGATTAAATTTAAATGAGGGTATACAAGCTACTAACTAATTATGAGACGACCGACACCTCAGTCTCCCTGTGACCACGGACCCTGCAAACGGTTCGAAACGTCAGGATAAACATTAAAAAGTAATGTGTAAAATAAACGCGAGTAGATCCGTAAAAGTTGTTTCATTTAAATACCTACAGTAAATCTAGGAAATTTCACAACAAAAACAAAATGTATTTCGAACGGTGTGCATGACATACCAGGTCAGAAGTTTAACCGCTCTACCAGATTTCTTTAAACATTTTTTCCAAATTTTTATTTTTCGTCGTACCTAATTAATTAATTAGTAACTATTTGAAAAAAAGTGTTGAAAAAATTTCCACGAACGGGATTCGAACCCGCACCCAATGACATTCCGGGTCAGGTGCACTGCCTTTATGCTATAGTGGTTTTAACCAACCCGCCAATTAGAGTTGCCAACTTTTATTAGAAGAAATAGAGTAAATCGGATTTCAAAGGAGGTCAATAAAAAGTACGGACTTACAAAAAAGAGTATCATTTATTTCATACTTTTAAAAAGGTATTTTTTAATATTTACAAATATTTATTTTATATATTGAAACCACAAACAAGTTTACAATACAAATTTACAATATTATTCTGAACCTAAAACTAAAAAGCTTAAAAAATTTGCACAATTTGGAGCACATAACAATTTTTAATGGTTTTTAAAAGAATTGCATGAGTCCAAACATTCTAACTCTAAATGTATATAGAACTGTCTTAGAGTCCTAATTATTATTATTTTTTATATGTGTTAACTAGTAGTGGAAACTTCACTGATTACTGTGTAACTTGTGTGTAACATTTTTTATATTTACTATTTTGTATTGTTTGTTTCCCAAATAAAATAAAATAAAATAAAAAAAAAAAAAAAAAAATAGAACAAGAGCTTTTTTGGACTGTTTTGGTTCTGATAATGGTTTTGCATAATATTACATGACTGGCACTAATATAGTAAACATTGTGTAAAAAAAGAGTATTTAAGCGTACTCTATTAGTGTTATAGATTATAGAGTACGCCTACAAGATATTATAGAGTACAATACTCTATTTTAGAGTACGGTTGGCAACCCTACCGCCAATACGTCCTACTTTTAACTTTTCATTTTTTCAACAGACAACACTTTTTCAACAGTTTTTTTAAAATCAATTAATTAATCACTGCATAGTATAAAAAACAAAGTCGCTTCCCGCTGTCCCTATGTATGTATCTATCTTTAAAACTACGCAACGGATTTTGATGCGGTTTTTTTTAATAGATAGAGTGATTCGATAGAAAGGTTTATTATGTATAATGCATATAATTGGACCCGATAGGTGGCGCTGCTATAGGGTTCTATAGGATACGGGTGTTCACTCAAGCGGACGAAGTCGCGAGCGGGCCGCTAGTTAATTAATAAAATTAATAGTTAATTACTTTCAAGGTTATTTATTAAACAAAGATGGAGATAGTAAAAAAATTTAATTACTTTCACTTTTACTTAAGAAAATAGACGTCGTCTCTTTCAATTGCAAATCGATGGCAAACAAATATGTTTAATTTTTTTTTTCCTTTATGGGTATGTAAAATAACACCTTTTGTAAATATAATGGCCTCTGTGAATTATGAATGGCTCTAGTGTAATTATTTATTTGAAGGTTATAATAAGTAAAAGTGTCTAGAGCGAGTTTCAATCGACATTCGATCACCTTAACGAAAACGAGAATTTATATAGTTAAGTTAAATCTCCTCTCTTTCAACAAGACCTATGGCGCTGCTTCAATACCATACAAATCTAATATTTATATTTATATAAATAAAATACAGTGAAAAAGTTAAACGTCCACCCGACCCAGCCAGGAATCGAACATGGGTCTTCAGCAATCCAGGCGGCTGCACTGACCGTTATGCTACCGGGAAGGCTGACGTAGGCGCTAAATTTTTCCACTGCTTTTTGATTTTTGAAATGCTTTAGAGCGACATTAGTGCCATCTATCCAAAGGTATTTGCAATCGATGGACATGCAGATTCATCTTTGCAGATGAATACCACACATTGATAACACAACGCTATAGTAAATTTTTACTTATTATTTTAAGTGTTAATTGCTACACTTAAGCTGAATTAAATATTTATATAAATAAAATACAGTGAAAAAATTAAACGTCAACCCGACCCAGCCAGGAATCGAACCTTAATTCAGCTTAAGTGTAGCAATTAACACTTAAAATAAAAAGTTTAAAAAAAACATACAAATCTAGTATTTTTTTAAAAGTTTTTCAAAAAAATATTCATTTAGGTATTTAGTTCAGGCTACAAATAGCTCTTATGAATGTCACTATGCCATCGGTTCGTAAGTTTACTCTGGGCGGGAGGCGAGAGGCGCTCTCGGGTTGTTCCGCTCTGGTTTCGATCCGAAACTCTTGGAGAATCTAGTATGAAAAAAGAACACGCTTTCGTAATTTCCCCCTAGAAACTTAGACGGTGTTTCGATCACACAAAATGACCGGTGACGTTGTAAAGGCCGTATGAGGGACATAACAAGCTCTCCCAAAAAAAACTAGGCACAGTCTGCTAAACAAAGCTTTTACAAACAGGATATACGTCATGCTACATGTAGATTAGCAATATTGCGTTAGTTACATTACGGAGAACAGATTAGCTTATCTTATCTGCGTCTGCCTACCTGTTTAATAATACCTAATATTTGGAAAGCTCATTATGTTGCTTCCTTGTTGTATGGTTGTGAAGCGAACTTATTAATTTTTAACTATAGGGCGGCCATTTTGAATCTCACCGGTCTTTCGTAAACCAGAAATTAAAAATGACAAAAATGTAAAAAATATGAAAAATATATTTTTATAATTACTCTCTCGTAATCTTTAAAATGATTGCCGGGTGCACTACATAAGTAATAAACACTTAATTCCAAATATTATTCTTAAGAATTTCAAATTCAAAATTCAGAATCTCAAAATTTCAAAACATAAAAAATTGCTTTGGTCGTTCTTCTGCTTTTGTTCACAAGTCTAACCTAACAAAACCGATGTTTGTAATTAAAACAAAACTTCGATGATTAAAAATTACAAATCTAATCAATTAAATCAAAACTTTAATTATTCGGAATTATGAAGTTCGGAATATCGAAATTCGGAATAAAATATTTAATTGGGTGTTCAGGTTTGCCAGCAAACAAATAACAGCAAAACATGTCACTGTTTTGTGTGTTGTGGAAATATCCTTAGACCTAAAGTAGAACTAAGTAGACCTAATCTAGGCCCTAGCACAAATATTGTTTTTGTAAAAGCTATTTGCTGTTGACCACCTATTTTATTCGGTGAGATTATGGCGAAAGATTACGGTATACCATGGCGAGATTGGCGATTTTTGATTTGATCTCACCTTCTCTCTTCCTCCATAGGTCTCGCACATCGAGGGTTCCATACAAACAGTTTACCAACTACAAATAAGTTTTTAATAGCAAAAACAAATGTTTGTTATCGAACAACAAATTAAAGATTTTCGGTTTTTTGAAGTGAAAACTTCTTTAGCGGCGTTGTGCACTTTTTTTGGAATGGGTAAAAAATGTTAAACTCGCGTCAGGACACGTGACCTGATCGAAAATTCGTAAGACGGATGGAGAGTAGACAGCTGGCGCGGCGTAATATAAAATTTTAATATAACTTAATATAACTTTTTAATGTAATATAAATTGTCATGTTTGTGTACGATAGCCCAATAAATAAATATTGTATTCTACCACATAAATGAGACTACTTTTATACTGATAATTAAAGCAATTCGTGCAAAATTATTCCCTAACCATTCCAAAATATCAAAAATGCACAACGTTAATATTCAAGTTCTCACTTCTGCCGGCACTCCCAGAGTGCAACCCGTCGTTTTTTTTCTTTTACTTGTGCTATAAAACCTTCCTTGATTCTAGGTCTATGGGAAGGAAGGGTACTTCCTGTACTTCATTTGGTTTAATGCTCTAAGGAAGTACCCTATAGGTTTTGATTCCACTGCGCAATTATAGAAAATAAGGCTCAAAAGGCCGTATCTTTGGATTGCGTTGATTTAGAAGCTTGATTTTTTACAGCTTATCTAGGGACCGTAGTTTTATGTATTATATGTTAATTAGAATTTGATACATCCACGCGTTTCCGAGAAAAAGGGTCTTGACGGACACACGGACAGACAGACAACAAAGTGATCTTATAAAGTTTCCGTTTTTCCTTTTGTGGTACAGAACCCAAAGCCCATAGATGGGCAGCAGCGAAAAAAATATACTATGTTTTATTGATTCACCTTCTCTCGAACATATACTTATCATAATATAAATATTCAGTGGACAACCGATACATTGTGTTGTGTCGTTATCTATACACAAGTTGTGTGGGTGTATGTCTGTAAATCTGAAATATGAGTAACGGAATGTTATAACATCCCAAAACAATTATTAAAAATGGTGGAGCGTTTCAAGTGACAATGATATGAAGTGAAAGTGTAATGAATCCAAATGAAACAAAGTTATATGAAAGTAAATGAAAGGAAATAACCACTAGCTCATTTTTATGTCCCCACCGCTGGGGCACGAGCCTTTCCTATGGATGAAATAGGGAGAACGGATTGGTGGTTGTTAACGACTGCTAATGCAGCCGGGACCAACGGCTTACGTCCCGCACGGAATAGCGAGAGATGATAAGATTTTGGTCGGCCATCCGATGATAGACCTTTGTGAATGTTGCTTAATCTCAGCAATCGCATACCGGGCGCGTAGACCACTGCGCCATCGAGCTCTTCAAATAAAATAAAAAAAGTTAATAGAAAAAAAACGCAGTGCTCCGAAAAAACGGATAATTGGACATAGTGTAAGTTGACATTTGACAGATATTTGTATGTTAGTTCACTCTTGAAATTAAAATGAAGTAAAAAACACATCATCATCATCATCATCATCATCATCATCAGCCTATACTAGTCCACTGCTGGACATAGGAAAAAAAACACATAACGGATGGTAAATACATGACATATACTATAGAGTGGTTAAAACCACCAAAGTTTCTTTTTCGCATCTCGAGATCTTTGATTGACTTAAACAAAAAATAATCTCTATACACATTTATCAAGAGATATTGGAAAAGATAAAAAGATATCCTATTTCGTTTGTTGTATGTAACATAAGTAAATTAAACGTATGCTTAATTAAAAACGCACATCTAACGTGAATTAATTAGGAAAGCTCGTTAAAGATCAATGACTTTGTTGCGAACATATAAAATAAGTCGGCTCTGCACTTGCCCGAATATTATAAACGCATGCAGAATTTTATTAAAATTATAATTAGGTTGAAAAATTGGAAAGGAAAAGAGCCACCTGCGAGTTTCTTGCCAGCTCTTCTCGGTCGAAGACGCTCTTAAAATCCGGACTACATTAGTAGTTAATTTAAACTAAATTTCAGTTAATTATCATAATGGAAAATTTTGTAATGTTTCACATCAATAAGTAGCTGTGAACGCTTGCATTGACTTTAAAAACATCAATAAGTTTTTGCGAGCAAAATAAACACTTTAATATTAAAACATCTTTTAAATATACTTAGTTGAAAAAAAAGCTCAGTCATCAAAAAAAATCTTAATTAATTTTGGTGGTTTTAACTGCTCTATGTCTGACTTTACGTAAACCTATTCTGATCACTAATCTTTTGAGTCGCTAAAACTCGAGAATGGCTGGACCGATTTGGCTAATTTTGATTTTGAAATATTTGTAGAAGTTCAGGGAAGGTGGTACAAGTCCGCCGGGTCAGCTAGTAATCAATAATAATCATACATACATACATATATACATACATACACACATACATACATACATACATACATACATACATAAATACACTCGCCGTTAGTGACTTCGACGCCACATTAAGCATAATCAAAGTAGGGCTCTGATATGGAATACCAAGATAACATCAGTGATGGGTTGTTAGCCGATCGCCTGATGTGGGAGCATCTTGGAACCCTTGACCCTTAGTCGGCTCTTACGACGTGCACGTGAAGTTAGGCAGCTGATACATTTTTTTCAAGTCCCCTAACCAGCATGGTCTAAAAGGTAAATAAATTTTGGTGGTTTTAACCGCTCCATATCTGACTTTGGGTAAATGAAACTATACTGATCACTAATAGCAAAAACTTTGTACCCGTTTTTACGAAAATTGCGTGGACGGAGATGTATGAAATTTCGCACACTTATAATTTATACAAGGTGGCCGGAAGATTGACGTCCAAAAGAAAAAATTAGGTCTCTCGTGTCGTGGGGTATCCGAATCACCCCCATGTATGTTCCGCGATTTTTCACGGTTTTCGAGTTATGAATTTTTTTCTAAATTTTTGAGAATTTTCGAGCGATCAACTTAAAAAATTTCTAGAAAAAAAAGTAGAAGACTTTTTTGTATTTTTTTTTTTGCAACGAAATCTTCATAAGTTGTACTTTTATGCATAAAACAATTAGCTTCGTAACTTTGATGAAAGTTTGGAAATGCAGGTCTCAAGAATAAAAAATACGATTATTGAATTATGACTAGAACATTGAGATTAAAATTAAAAGTCTAAACAGATGACTGCATGGTTTTTTAGTGATCCTAAAATATGCGACATACTCTCAGCTTTCATAATCATTAAAAAAAAGTAGTACTTAAAGAGCTAGTTTTCCTAGAATCGGCTTTCAAAGACAGCCACGTGGTATTTTTTTAAAATAATCCATGTGATTAAAACAAAAAGTCTTGCTATTTTATGGTTCCTAATGTTAAATTGGTTTGTTGACTAACCAAAAATTGCCGCAAAAAAGCTAAGATTAGATAACATTTTGAGTTTTTAATTTTAAGGTTGTCAATTTGCTGATAACTAAAAATTCTTAAGAGATTAGTTAACAAACGTTTTAAGTAAGAGGTGGTTTTGTCAATAAATCAGAGATGGTAATCAGAAAGAAAATTTATTTTTTAAATTCACAAAAGGTTTTCAAAGTGGCCACCTCCAGCAGCAATGCACATTCTACACCTTCGTAAAAAATTTCCTTTTAATCGTCTAAAAGCTTCCCTATTCTCTCTCACAACACGTTCGGCTTCTGTAATCTTTTCTCTAAGTTCTTGTTCACTCGAACATTCTCGGGCGTAAGCGATTTCCTTGTAATAGCCCCACACAAAGAAGTCGATTGGGTTAAGGTCAGGTGAGCGTGGAGGCCATCTGATTGGTCCGCTGCGTCCGATCCATCTGTTGGGGTAAGTTTCATTTAAGTGGTTTCGGACTTGCGTTGCGTAGTGACACGGGGCGCCATCATTTTGAAAAACCATGGTGCGTCGAAGCTGAAGATTCACATCTAGCAGCAGCAATGGTAGTTCATTTTCTAAAAAGTTTTTGTAAATTTCTCCATTAAGTCTGGATGGCAATTCAAACGGGCCAATAAGTTCGCCGTTGAGGATACCCGACCACATGTTAACACTAAACCGGTGTTGAAAAGATGAATCTCTCGTTTCGTGTGGATTCTCGATTGCCCACGAGTGGTAATTATGAATATTGAATATTCCAAATCGCTCAAATCGTGACTCATCGGTCCACAAAACTTTATCGAAATATCCAGGATCTTCTTGCTGTTTTCGTAACATGGTTTGGCAAAATTCAACGCGCAATGGGTAGTCTGCAGGTAGCAAAGCTTGAACTCGTCGAATATGGAAAGGGTGATATCCTTCATCGTGAAGTATGGCTTGAATAGACGTTCTTGGGATGCCCAGAGCACGAGCCATTCTTCTCGTACTCGTGGACGGATTTCGCTGAACTTCTTCGAGCACTCTTTCTCTGCGATGTGGATCGACTCGAGGGATTCCTTCACGACCACCGCGTTGACCAGGAATGTGGCCTGCCATCGATGGCCGGGATAATGTGCAGGTTGCGGCCCACCACGTCGTTGAAGTTGTTCGCGATACAATCGCGCTGCTTCACGGCCGTTGCCTTGTGCAACTCCATAAAAATAATTTCTGCATATTCACTTAATGTGTAACTCATCTCTTTCACTTCCAAGTAAACAAAATCCAAATCAGAAGGCAAAACAGTCCAGTAAACGAGCAAAGTAGTCAAAAAAGTAGGGCAAGCAAATTTAGGGTGAGCGATGGCGACACGAGTAGCAGTAAACACAAAGTGAGTACGACTGAGATAACGTTTTGGCGTTGGCTTGGGTTGTCGCCCGCGCTACTGAGAGTGAGAGAGATGGCAATTATTCCGTCTCTATCCTCGCGGTCGACCTATTGTTATTGCAGGTAAAATAATCGCGTTCACTTTTACAACCCATGATTCGCAAGAATGCAACGCGCAGAATTGATAACAAAATGTCAATTTTTTAGGCATTTTTTGGTTAGTTAAAAAAACCAATTTAACATTAGGAACCATAAAATAGCAAGAATTTTTGTTTTAATCACATGGATTATTTAAAAAAATACCACGTGGCTGTCTTTGAAAGCCGATTCTAGGAAAACTAGCTCTTTAAGTACTACTTTTTTTTAATGATTATGAAAGCTGAGAGTATGTCGCATGTTTTAGGATCACTAAAAAACCATGCAGACATCTGTTTAGATTTTTAATTTTAATCTTAATGTTCTAGTCATAATTCAATAATCGTATTTTTTATTCTTGAGACCTGCATTTCCAAATTTTCATCAAAGTTACGAAGCTAATTGTTTTATGCATAAAAGTACAACTTATGAAGATTTCGTTGCAAAAAAAAATACAAAAAGTCTTCTACTTTTTTTTCTAGAAATTTTTTAAGTTGATCGCTCGAAAATTCTCAAAAATTTAGAAAAAAATTCATAACTCGAAAACCGTGAAAAATCGCGGAACATACATGGGGGTGATTCGGATACCTCACGACACGAGAGACCTAATTTTTTCTTTTGGACGTCAATCTTCCGGCCACCTTGTATAGAAAAGGTTATCCGAATGGTAATATTTTTTTTAAAATTATGCATAAAAAATACATTAAATCAACAAAAACAACATTATACACACTACCATGTATTTGACAGTGTGTGTATTGTTTGTCTTTAATGCGGCCGACATCTGTCAATGCCAATCCAAATTCACATTCTATCTTTTTTAATTTATAATTGCTTAGGATACAATTCGTGCAGCCTCAATATAAAAATTACGGGCGACTTTCGACCACTGGACGACCACTAGTAAATAATAATAATACTTATCATAATCTGTATAAATCAGAGAAGTGTGCAAAATTATCTGATTATTTAGTAAAAAAAACTGTACTTGTTTTTTTCAGATAAATCCAGATATGGAACTGGTATTGACGCTATCTTATCATTTTGCTATCATTTATCGATAGACGGTATCTAATATTGCCTAACTAAGGTTTGAAATGAAACAACTTTTATGGATCTACTCGCGTTTATTTTACACATTACTTTTTAATGTTTATCCTGACGTTTCGAACCCTTTGCAGGGTCCGTGGTCACAGGGAGACTGAGGTGTTGGTCGTCTCATAAAAAACCACCACCAAACCACCACGATAGCATAGTTGGTAGTGCACCTGACCCGGCATGTCATGGGGTGCGGGTTCGAATCCCGCTCGTGGAATTTTTTCAACACTGTCTTTTTTTTAAAGAATTAAAATTTTATTCAAAACTAGCTGTTGCCCGTGGCTTCGTTCGCGAGGACTACACTATCCCACAGGAACCTGTTACAAGGATAATAAGTATCCTATGTCCTAGTCCAGGTCAGGGTCTGTCTATGTGCAATATTTCATCCAAATCCATTCAGCCGTTTTCACGTGATGAACTTACTAACGAACAGCATTTTTTTTTTAGTTGGATGAATTAATTTTTAAAGATTATATTTTTGAATGGCTTTGTGAACCCAACAAGATTTTGAACGATATAATGAAATACATTATTTATATAAGTACTTTATTTATTAACACAAACAATGTGACAACGCAAATAATATTATGTGATACATAGGTAATTATGCCAACCGGTATACCACAAATTACGTCAGAACAACATTACATGTATATTTTGAATAAATTTTAAAATTCACAAAGATATTGTGAGTTACTTTTTAACTTTATAAAAAATTAAGTCTATATAAATATAATGACGTGTACTGACTGACTGATTCATCATCGCCGAGCCGAAACCGCTGAAGCTAATTAGACAAAATTTGGACTGTAGGTTAATTGAGTGACATAACCAGCCACTAACAAAGGATTTTACGGAAATTATACCATAAAGGGAGTCAAAGGGAGTTCATAAATAAATAAATAAAAAAAAAACAAACAGAGGGTGAAATTTTGTTTACATGAAAGTCTGTCAGTTTTGAGGTAAAAATACATGAAAACTAAAATATGGCTTTTTGAAAAAAAAATTTAGAATTACAAGTACCTACTTACTTTTTACATTAATTCATATTTCAGGTGTGTCGTGTTATTATTATCTCCTTTATTTATTTTCTTTCTTAAAACTAGATTCTTACAATATTTTAATATAAAAACAATAAAACATAAAAACCTAATCCTAGAGTACCACCAGCAGCGGGGCAGGGCCCAAGATACCGGTGGTCAGGGCTGCAGAGTGAGGAACCTCCTGACAATACGTGCCGTGTCAAGGAGTACTGCCTTTTACATCTGACCCTTGACCCAACTTTATTTTTATAAGCCCTTTAGTGTCCCACTGCAGAGCTGCAGGGCAAATGCCTCCCTACCCTCTTTCCATCTCGTTCTATATGGAGCAAAAAGTGTTAAATAAAAACTTTACTTTGACGTACCTACCTGTACGCTGAGCAAAGGAGCTGGATGAGGCGCAGTGGTTAACGCGCCCGGTCTGCGAGTGCTGAGGTTATGAAACTTTCGCAAAGGCCGGTCATCGGATGAGTGACCAAAAATTTCGAGCTCCTCCGTGCTTCGGAAGGTACGTAAAGCCGTTGGTCCCGGCTGCATTAGCAGTCTTTAACAACCACCAATGTGCACTGGGCCCGCGTAATGGTTTATGGCTAGGGTTGCCAACACAGTGGATCAGAAATCCGGGAGCAGAAATTAAAAAATCAATAAAAATTAAATTTATAGTTATTGTTTAAAGTTATATTTTTTTACACTGCAACCATACCTTTATACTTTTTAAACATTTTTGTTCTTGTATACCTTTTAATTGGTGATCATAAAATCGTAAAGCTTTTTAAAGGTATACTTAAAATTTGAGCATTGTTGTATTCTACATATATATGTGTAATTTAGTCAATGAAGACTTTTTGACCAAAGTTCATTTACTGTGCTCAAAACACGCTCACCGGCGGCGTTTGCGATTCGAATCAATAGAGTGAAATCCGGGTAATTTTCGGTGCGTTCCTGTAGCCGAGAGATTAAAAAACTACCAGACCTTTTTCCGGGAGAATCCCGGAATTCCAGGAGAGTTGGCAACCCTATTTATGGCCCGGTCTCCCTCTCCAGAGCGAAGGCTCGTGCCCCATCAGTGGGGACTTAAAATGAGCTGATGATGACTCTATTTAAATGGTAGTGTTTATGTTATCAACATTACTACACATTATTATCTTTTAAAATATTACAGTAAGTACTCATAAAAGGTACCTAACTAAGCTGTAATCACCAAATACTTTTAAGTACCTATATGTACATCATCATCATCATCATCATCAGCTCATTTTATGTCCCCACTGCTGGGGCACGAGCCTTCCCTGTGGATGGATAGGGAGAACGGGCCATAAACCACCACGCGGGTCCAGTGCGGATTGGTGGTTGTTTACGACTGCAAATGCAGCCGGGACCAACGGCTTTACGTGCCTTCTGAAGCACGGAGGAGCTCGAGATGATACATTTTTGGTCACCTATCCGATGACCGGCCTTTGCGAAAGTTGCTAAACCTCAGCACTCGCAGACCGGGCGCGTTAACCACAGCGCCATCGAGTTCCTCACCTATATGTAAAATAGACATAATAATTATTAAACATTAAAACTTACATACTATTTGACAAGTAAATAACAAAATGGGTTAATAAAAAAACTAGAGTATACATGCCAAAAGAATAAAGTTGTCAGCGGTTTCCAGGTAAACCAACGTAAACATGATGCGAAGAAATAAAGTAAACTATCGCTATCACTTTGAAATCCGGGATTTTACTTTTAAAAGTTCTGCTAGCTAGACGAACATTATGAGATACTAAAGTCGACTGATTATATGAAAAGTAGACAAAATCAAACGTTTCGTTATCCCCTGATTCCTCTTACAAAACTGGATCGATTTAATAACTTTTTTCATTAAAAATTAAAGAAAGGCTTTGGCTGTGTCCCTATGTTTTGCCTTTTTTTATATAATCTCGTCAAACTTATTTGCTGGATGTCTGAACACAGCGAAAATCTGGCCAATTTTTAAGGATTTTAAAGGTTCATAAATCTTTTTTAATAATTAATTTGTAAAAAAAAGCAAAACATAGGGACACAGCCAAAGCCTTCCTTCAATTATTAATGAAAAAGTAATTAAATCGGTCCAGTTTTGGAGGAGGAATCAGGGGACTACGAAACGTTGATTTTGTCTATTTTTCATATAATCAGTCGTCGTAATGGGCTTGTCTATGCATAATTTTTATTAGATAGACTTTGCTACTGGCCTCTAACGGCCTTACAGCGTTACCGGATTTTTTGAAAACGGCGAGAAACTTAAAAAGTTCCACAAGCCGTGTGATTGAAACACCGCCAGAGTTTCTAGAGGAAATGGCACCCGAGGATATCTGATTGGATCGAAAGTGGAAAAACCCTAAAGCTAGAACCTCGGCTCGGGTTGACCGGGTAGTGGCGGTTAGGAAAAGCACCCAGGTACATGTCTGTACCTGGTATAGAACGCGTGAGAACCGGGTCTTCGTACTCTTGTTCTACAAGTACAGTGTCTTGAGCACAAAATAAGGAGATTGCAGAAGGCAAGCTTGCTACAGTCCGGGCGAAATTCCTATCCGTGAGATGTTGTATGTGTGCGTTGCTCGCGTGCATTTGTATCCTTATTTTGTGTTTTTGTTTTTTTTTATATATTATTTTTAATATAAAAAAAAAACAAAAAGAGGCAAACGAGGAAACGAGGACCCGCAAAACCAAAGTAAAAGCCTTGAGGAAGGAGTTGAATCTTGAGGAGGAAGTAAAAATTGGGAGGGAGGAAGGGTGAGAGATGGGCCTCCGGTACTTTCACTCACCAGACGAAACACAACAGCAACGAGTGCCATTGTTTCACGCCGATATTCTGTGAGAGGGTGGTATTACGCCGGGCGAGCTAGCCTATTTCGTGCTGGAACGCAGCGTGGCTCTACCACTCAGACAGTGTCACTCATTTAGCACCACCCAGGGGTCACGTGTAGGGTCTCAAGGGTAAAGCTAAGAACGCGAGTAACTTTAACCCGAATCTATCTATGCGAGTGTGGGAAGGCCTCCAACAAGGTGGACCGGCGATCTGGTAAAGGACGCGGGAAGCCGCTGGATGCGAGCAGCACAAAACCGGTCGTTGTGGAGATCCTTGGGGGAGGCAGACGTCCAGCAGTGGACGTCCTTTGGATGAGATGATGATGATGATGATAATGCGGGTGAATGTTTAGTATAATGTGAATGTATTGTTTTATTTTGAAGGCCGGGTTCTCGTTTTCGTGAACATGATCGTATTGTTGACCACTGGCACACTGACATTTTTTTGGCACTTAATTACGCAGCTAGTAGTTAAAAATCTATATTGTCGATCGTGAATGATAGTTTATGTACCACATTTTTTTTAAAATTCTCCTGGCACCAGTTCTCGGTGCTCGTGCCAAATAAGAATTAGATAACATTAATGTTGCATTAATAGAATACTAGACTCTTCGTATTTGGCACTATGGCGATGGCGGCACATCTGTTCTGTCTTGTCTTTGACTGATCGTTACGCATTGTCTTTGGAAGAGTGTCTTTTCGGTCACATGCGTGTAATCAAATGCTGTTTTTTTAAACATTATGATATTTAAAAATCGAGACGTAAAAAATAGTTTTTTTTCAATAAATGTTATTATTGATATGCTATTATCACAGTGGTCGAGTAGTAAAGTGCTCGGCCCGATATAAAAAGTACCCGGGTTCAGGGGGCCGACCGCCTAACTCTCTCGCTTTCGATCGCTTTGAAGGCGAGGCGAGGAGGAGGCGTCATCTTGTCATTACGAAAGCAATATGAAAGCAATATCGAAAGCTATAGGCTATAGCTTTCGATATTATATTAGATGGCGAGGCGAGGGCTACGCTTTCAAAGCGATTGAAAGCGAGAGAGTTAGGCGGTTGAGGGGCAGTTCCCAGGTCTGGCAAATTGTGTTTCGAATTTTTCGATGACTAGCCCGTGTATGTGATCATTAACCTGCTTTGGCAAGCGTGGTGATTAAGCTATTACCCATCAATTGTGGTGATGACTTGATTTCAATGATAGACAATATTTTTAACTATTAATGTTTCACATAAAAACGAGAGAGCCCTTTGTCTTCATCTCACGATAAGTGATGATAAGGCCAAACGTGGAAGCACACTTCACCCAGATCCCTCAACTACTGAGGCTCTGGCTATCTTATCTCTAACTGTTGGAACACAACAATGCTACAAACATTGATGTTATCGACAGGCTTAGATAAGATAATGATAGCTAGCCAGACAGATTTGTAAAGCCAACCAAACCAGTTAATATAATAAAATAATAAAAAAAACGAGCGAGCCTTACAGTAGTTTCATATGATGTGTAACATTTGACATCTCACCTAAGTAATAAGCAATTTTAACATTATATTCTGAATTTTATTCATGGGTCAGGTATAACATAACTTTTATAACTATAAAATAAATGCAGTAAATATTCATTAGAATACATTTACATACAAACACGCTCGAGCAATGCACACATAAACTAACTATTATTATTATTATTATTAATTGTTATTAGATGTATTGAATTTTTGAATTAAAATGTACTAACATAGTTATTAAGTGCACATTGTTACTAACCATAATTGGATCTCTGTTATCTAAGTAAATAAATGAATTGAATTGAATTGAATTGAATAAACCATCACACGGACATAAATCTCGGAACAGCCCGAGACAGTCCGAGCGCAGCTGTGTGGTCTAGTGGTTAAGACCACCGATGTAGACCCAGAGGTCCCGGGTTCGATTCCTAGCGGGGGGTACATGTTTGTGTACTCGGTTTGGTTGGTGGTAGGGCTTATTTGTCCGACTAGCTAGCTACCACCATCTTATCTTAATATGTCGCCATAACATCAATGTTCGTAGCATTGTCGTGTTCCAGCAGCTAGAGCCAGTGCCTCAGTAGTTGAGGATCTTGGGTGAAGTGCGCTTCCATCATTGACTTTATCATCACTTAACATCAGGTGAGATCAAGGCACTGTGTTTACCCGTAAATATAAAAAAAGAGATTCCGTGCCTGTGAGAGATTGTCTATTTAAGCGCGTTTGTTTAACCCGCCCGACCCTCTAAATGCCACTACACATTCACAGAATACACTAAACATGCATACTAGTTCAGGCCCAAGACACCGTACTCGTGGAACAAGGGTACGACGAGCCGGTTCACACGCGCTCTATACCAGGTACAGACATTTACCTGGGCGCTTCTCCCCACCACCACGGCCCGGTCAACCCGAGCCGAGGTCCTAGCCTTTAGAGGCGCCCTCGGGTTGTTCTCCAATCTCCAATCCGATCCGAACTCCTCGGAGAATCTATAGGGCACGGGGACACGCACTAGTGCGTGATGCCGTTCCCTCTAGAAAACCTCGACGACGCTGCGTTTCACACGGCTTGAGGAACCCTTTTAGTTTCTCGCCGCCCCCAAAAAGCCAGGTGAAGCTGAAAATGAAAAAAAATAAGACAATCAGCAAATTTTCTCCAAAAAAAAGCGTTTGTTTAATGCTTGCCTTCTGCAGTCTTCTTATGTTGTGCCGTCGGTCTAACCAGCAAACCACAGAAAGGAAAGATAGACAATTTCTCTTTGCGGTCCCCTACTCATGTAGGAAGGTTATTGCGAAACTATTTACATCGATCAATATTTATTGACAGTTTAATATTACTATGGCTTATTACTTCGAAACTTTATTTCATCGATGTAACGTGGGTATTAAAGGTCGTTCGCATGCCGTTTTCGGTTCTCACAAATGGTACATAAAATACTAGATTCTACTAATTCGGTGGTTATCTTCCTGGTGGTGGTAATTTCACGAAGTAATAAAGACGCTTTTTTAAAAAAAAAAGGCTTTTCTTCGTTACCTTTAGTCCTTCTAACTAGATGTGTACAGCATTGGTACTGTGATATGAGTATTAAAACACGATTTTTCGTATTCAAACCGACCTTCAAGTTTGACTCTCTACTTGTTTGTATATAGGGTTATTTTATGGAAACTGTCACGCAAATCAAAATCAGGCAGGCCCTACGCGACATCGAAGAATATTATTGCGGATCTTTTAGAATATCATCATCATCATCATCATCGGCCTATCTTAGTCCACTGCTGGACATAGGCCTCCCCTAATTTAGAATATGATAGAATAGAATTTATTTGCATTTGTATAGGATAAAAGACAGTAAATACTTTTTACTTCGAATATCTATGGACAGCTCATGATTACAATGGTTTATTACTTCGAAGGTTTATTTCTTTAAAACTAATACCCTAGGAAGGGTCCTAGGGTATTAGTTTTTAATTTTTTCTTAAGTCGGGTTTTTTTTTAATATTTACAATTTAGTATACAAACACCCCCCAAAAACCTGTTTTTTTTTACATTTTTCAAAATTCCAAAAAAAGTTTCTAGCCGATTTTCAAAATTCAAACGCTCACATGTGTCTCGATAAATTCCTCAACTCTTGGTACAACTTTCCATTTCGATTCTCCCAAAATACTCGGAGCTATGGCCAAAAATACGTCTCAGGCGATTTGCATCTGATAACCATTTTCAATGGTAAAAAATTTGAGTCGTCCAAACATTTTTTACTTATTACCTATAGAGAATTAGATTTATAGACGTGTACATAATCTAAGGATAGAGGCCTTTGCCCAGCAACGGAGCAGTATAGTTAGACTATTTAGTTACTTACTAAAGAAATAGGTAAATAGCATGGGTGTGGCTCTTTCAGTCAACATAGTTATTTTGTAATCGTCATTTTATCACACTGTACCTATATATTATAATAATCATTACGTTGTAACATGCTAATGTTACATAAAAATATATTTTTGCGTTACTTCGTGTTTATCACATTGCCTTGCTTCATAAATATTATTTACCTACATACATACGTAAATAATATTATATATAATATACATAATCATCATCGTCATCTCGTTTTTATGTCCCCACTGATAGGGCACGAGCCTTCCCTATGGATAAATAGGGAGAACGGGCCATAAACCACCACGCGGGCCCAGTGCGGTGCTATGGTTGTTAACGACTGCTAATGCAGCCGGGACCAAAGGCTTTACGTGCCTTCCGAAGCACGGAGAAGCTCGAGATGATAAATTTTTGGTCACCCATCCAATGACCGGTCTTTGCGAAAGTTGCTTAACCTCAGCACTCACAGACCTGGCGCGTTAACCACTGCGCCATCGACCTTCTCAATAATTTACGTATTATAAATTCAATTATTTCAACATTTGTGTTTTTTGAAAAAAAAATTTCAACATTTGTGTTTTTTTTTTCAATTATTATAATATATTATTACAGTTTATGTGTGGTGAATAAGCCAATACCCATCTATTGTAGTGATGATTTCATTTCAATGATGGAGGCCTTTGCCCAGCAGTGGCACAGTTATAGGCTATTTACTTTACTTTTTACCCGACTGCGTCAGAAGGAGGGTTATGTTTTTCGAGTGTATGTATGTATGTATGTATGTATGTATGTATGTATGTATATGTATGTATGTATGTATGTATGTATGTATGTATGTATGTATGTATGTATGTATGTATGTATGTATGTATGTATGTATGTATGTATGTATGTATGTATGTATGTATGTATGTATGTATATGTATGTATGTATGTATGTATGTATGTATGTATGTATGTATGTATGTATGTATGTATGTATGTATGTATGTATGTATGTATGTTGTATGTATGTATGTATGTATATATGTATGTATGTCTGTTTCTTTGGCACGCCCTACAGCCCAAACGGTATGGTGGATTTTAACATATGAGGTGTCGTTAGATTTGTTTTACTGTGGGAGTGACATAGGCTACAAAAAACAAAAAAAAACAAAAAGTAAAAACATTAAGCCGGGTTAGCTAATGTAGTCTTGACCCCAAAAAAACTGTTAGATCGACCACACGATCAAAATTCTTTAAACGAACTACAACGTCTACGGAATTTAAAGGATATGGCCAATTTTTCTATGGACGTATTTTCATTTATAGCAATGTTTTATGGTGT
Source organism: Eudonia mercurella (assembly GCA_963082485.1). Lineage (NCBI taxonomy): Eukaryota > Metazoa > Arthropoda > Insecta > Lepidoptera > Crambidae > Eudonia > Eudonia mercurella. Next base: position 5,845,762 of record OY720052.1, on the reverse strand, counting down.
TCTGTTTTCGGGAATATTAACAGATTTTATTCCCATGTTTAAAAAACTGAAAGAACTTGTCAGTCAAAAGTACTAGACGTCGAGAGTTTCGTTTTTACGTATTGACAAAATGACTTTCCTAGGTAAGTATTCAAAAGAGGCGTTTTAATATAATTATTTGATAATTTGATAATTGATAATTTTTGACTTCTATTAGTACTGTATGACATTGTGAAAAATAAATTTGGTAGGTACCTGATGTAATTTTTGCAAACTTATTTTTTTTTTTTCTTCTATTTTTGGGTGTTGTGATTGTCCTTTTTTTGTGTGTTTGTTTGTGATGGAAAGTGTCCTTTTATGATAGGGCATTTTCCAATATTTTTGACGCTTTAAGGGAGAAAAGAGCTTGACACTTGCTAAGTTTCTTGCCGGTTCTTCTCAGTACAAGGTCTCCCGCCCAGAGTAGACTTACGAACCGATGGCATAATGACGTTCATAAGAGCTATTTGTAGTCTAAACTGAATAAATAATTTTGAATTTTGAATTTGAATTATGTAGGTTTTGAAATGCTTGGTTATTTACTTTACAAAACTAGAAAGATTTTTACATATATATATACATTCACGCCTGTCTCCCATAGCGGTAGGCAGAGACCACTTTCGGCCACTTACTACGGTTATTACATAGGTAAGTACTTCTTTCGCTTCATCTAGTTACTCGTAGTCATTTCTCAATTCGTATGTTTGGTTTTCGGTACTCTTGACCTGGCTTTAAAGTGTCCTCGGTTTGGTCAAAGAACATAAAAAAAGAACTGTATTTACGTTTTATTTGGCAGATGATACCTTATTTGTTGTCAAATAAAAATTCCTAACGATATTGTAATGCAATTTTTTTTTTATTAGTTTAAGTCAAATTAGAACTGAACTCACACGCTGGACTATATCGATCTTTCATTTAGTTTGATATATTTTATCATTAGTAACACAAACTTGGATGACTAAATGTATGGGCAAAAACTGTTCCCCAAAGTATCACATCGCAAACAATTTGTCCCAAATTTTCATTTGGTAAAAAAAAAATTTTTGTCAAAACCACTTTTTGCAATTTAACAGTTAGGCAAACTATTTTTGGCAAGTTATTGTTGGACTTTCCTTGTAAGGTATGTTATTTTATTGTGTGAAAGTAGTGACTGATAGGCCTTTGTCCAGCAGTGGATGTCTTGCTGAGATAATGACGATGATGACGATGATGATGACTCGCAATAGACAATGTATTTTTTTTAGTGACTAATAATCTATATATTAATACGTGAAGCAAAAACTTTGTAACCGTTTTTACGAAAATTGCGCGGACTGAGGAGTATGAAATTTCGCACACTTATAGTTTTTATAGAGAAGGTTATCCAAATGTCAATATATTTTTTAAATTATGCATAAAAAATACATAAAATCAACAAAAACAACATTACACACACTACCATATAACTTTTTAAACTATCATGGTCACTTACATTAGAATAAATATTATTAACGGGATTATTACCATGTTTTTTGTTTAAACTGTCGCGTATCTGGAATCCAGTGATTAGCTTAAAGAACGCAAAAAGAACAAAAGTGCCGTTTCGCAGTGTAGTGTGTCGAGAACAAATTCGAGTGAATAGTGACTTAGGAAACATTGGTACGAGTATCGAGCGCAAAAAACGACTAAGGAAGAGGGTAGATCGCTTTGTCTGCTCATAATCACCCACCCGCAATAACTTCAGTACATCCGTGATCATGGTGCATGCAACTGTGCCGAAATATCGGATACTCAAACACAACAAAAAACATGGTAATAATCCCGTTAATAATATTTATTCTAACACACTACCATGTATTTGACACACACGTATTGTTTGTCTTTAATCTGTCATCTACATTCTACCGTGAAAAAAAAATACAGACAATAGAATTTTTATTGTTTATGGCACTGATCCGTGCTCGCGGCAGATGACAGGTCAATGCGGCCGACATCTGTCAATGCCAATCCAAACTCACATTCTATCTTTTTTAATTTTTCATTGCTTAGGAACCTTAGGATACAACCCGTGCAGCCTTAATAAAATTACGGTCGAATTTCGACCACTGGGCAACCACTAGTAATAATGACTACTTGATCATTTTGCATTTTACCAAGTAGGTATTATTTAGTCAAGTGTATCATTTGGCATAACATCATCATCATCAGCTCATTTATGTCCCCAGTGCTGGGGCACGAGCCTTCCCTATGGATGGATAGGGAGAACGGGCCATAAGCCACCACGCGGGCCCAGTGCGGATCGGTTGTTAACGACTGCTAATGCAGGCGGGACCAACGGCTTAACGTGCCTTCCGAAACACGGAGGAGCTCGAGATGATACATTTTTGGTCACCGGCCGGCCTTTACAAAAGTTGCTTAACCTCAGCACTCGCAGACCGGGCGCGTTAACCACTGCGCCATCGAGCATAACATACTCTTCCCAAAATGAGTCCAAATTCATAACATTAAAACAAGTTAAAAAATCTGGGTATAGAATCTTGGACCAGTTCGTCGTTCGTAACTCAGTTTGTAGTAACACGGAAATCTAAAACATTTAACGTACAAATTACCTAATCATTCAAAATGTCTATACAGGTCGACTTTTTTATCACCATCCAAACCTTCTGAGATGACTCCCGTGATACAAACGAACAACTTTTACTATTGGACCAACTCCCTAACTCAAAAAAAAATCAGCTGTTCCATACATTTTGGTCGAATGAATACCTATTGATGTTTTGTATGGAACAGCTGATTTTTTTTTTTCGAGTTAAGAAGTTGGTCCAATAGTAAAAGTTGTTCGTTTGTATCACGGTATAAATAACGTGTACAACATCGATCATGTTTTTCCTTGTCGATAATTAATACAAAATATGATATTTGTATTGGCAATAATATAAACATTACAGAATTTTATATATATATATTTTTTATACGTAGCACGGCAAATGACTCCATTTCACCTGATGTTAAGTGAATATGGAATCCAGATGCGACGACAACTGGTGCAGCGTGAAAACAACGCAGCATCAGTTACCCTCACTCTGCCGGCCCACAAGGTGCCTCTTCACGCCTCGTTTGAAGGACCCCATATCATAGGAAGGAGGAAAAACGTGTGCTGGCAAACTATTCCATGTTTTGGAAGTGCGACAAAAAAATGAGTCACTAAATTTCTTAGTGCGCGATGGAATATTTGAGACAGTGAAGCGGTGACTCCGGAGAGCAGCACGCGTACTCCTATGGAGGAAGGAAGAAGGTGGGATGAGGTCAAAGAGTTCTTCAGAGCACTTGCCATGGTATAAGCGGTAAAACACGCTGAGTGACGCAATATCTCTACGCAATTGCAGAGTTTCGAGAGTATTTGTGACATATACGTGGCAATTTAGCAAATTCAGCCATTTGTACAGCTTTTCGAATTGTTCTATTTGTCTTATTTATATAATATGGTGTTCGATAAAGAATATTTTTCTCAGAACAATAACTTAAACTATAGAAACCGGACTAAAATAGCAACACGAATACATCAGTTCGCACTATTTTTACTAATGACCTAGGTTATGTATTGGAAAGAGATCGAATGACCCTTTTCTTTCGTAATTACGAAGGTTGTCACAAGATATTGTGACGTCATATTTGAGGTAATGTGGTAACTGTATCGACTTTATTATCGACTAGCGGCCCGCCCCAGCTTCGCACGGGTGTACTTTTATTTTTAAACATTTTGAGATAAAAAATAAAAATATTTTTTTTATATAACCTATGTTACTTAACGCTAATGTAGCATTTTAATAAAGAAATAATTGTTTAAATCGGTCCAGTAGTTTTTGAGTTTATTCGTTACAAACATACATACATACAAAATTACAAAGCTATCCTCTTTATAATATTAGTATAGATTTAAATAATAAAAAACAACATAGTATTTCCTTTGTCACTATATTTATTAAACATACATTTTCAATTGACAATAAATACACAAAAATACAACCCAAACCATTTATTGCACTATCAAACAGCAAACTCATTGAAAAGAAACAATTTTAATGAATCTACTCGCATTTAGTCTTTACATTTAACTTAAGATCAAAACAACTTAAATTAAGTAATTTAGTTAAACTTTAATTCATATGTGTCAATGATTTCTGCGAAAAAATAATTTCACATTGTAATAAATAATGCGTTCAAAATATAAATTAAAAGCCACCAATTGATAATTTGACAATTACTAACGGACCGGATCATTTTTTAAACATTGCGTACCGTCCGTCAGCGAAGTCTGTGGGTTTTTATCTTCGTTGATGTTCAGCTCGGTAACTGCCAACTCATAGTTATACAACGTGTAACAGAAAGGTGTGGTAAAAATGCAAAGATCCATAGTGTGTCCGATCTACTCGTTGATAATGTATGCAGAGTTACTAAGCATAGAGTATCCAATCTAGATCTTGTATGCAGAGTTACTAAGACACAAAACTATTAACTTTAACTTGCTATGCAATGTGTAGATAAATATTTCTATTGTGACTTCACATCAATAAACAAGTCACAGCCCTAGTGGCTTAGTAACCTCTGTGTACTTGCATTTATGATCACTGCTGCTTACTTTTTATTTTAATTGCATGACAAATTAAAGTTAATAATTATGTATTAGTAACAACACATACAAGATCTAGACGTTTACGTTTACACGTTGTAAAAAAAATTTACAGATTTCGCAGTCCCCGCAAGAATCGGAGCATTGAAAATGAATACAACAATTTACGAAAACAAAGCATTTTGTTTAAATAACACAATTTCAACTTGAATGCACTTCTCGCCTGCATCCGCATCTTTTAACACCATTACCATGACGATCGGTCACTAATCAAAGAAGCTACATTACTTTATATATACGGAAATACCCGTTTTTCTACAATACCAAATCTAAAGGGACCACCTACAGGTCACAATTATTAACCGATTTTCAAAATTTTTGCGCCATTTTGTAACTAAACTTATACCCTAGAACCCATTTTTTATTTTTTCTTAAGTCTGTTTTATTTTAAATGCTTACAATTTAGTATACAAACACCCCCCAAAAAACCCGTTTACATTTTTCAAAATTTCAAAAAACTTTCAGCCGATTTTCAAAATTCAAACGCTTACACGTGTCTCGATAAATTCCTCAACTCTTGGCACTATTTTCATCTCGATTCTCTCAAAATCCTCGGAGCTATGGCCAAAATGACATCTCAGGCGATTTGCATCTGATAACCATTTTCAATGGTAACAAGTCACAGCCCTAGTGGCTTAGTAACCTCTGTGTACTTGCATTTATGATCACTGCTGCTTACTTTTTATTTCAATTGCATGACAAATTAAAGTTAATAATTAGTAACAACACATACAAGATATAGATACGATACACATTCTGTTACACGTTGTATAAAAAAAAATCATAAAAAAGGCGCAGCTTAAAACTACATAGGTACAATGAATACTATTTATTTCATTTTATATTACCTCAATTCTGTAACCTTGAGTTACAGCATTAGTTTTCCTCCTGCGTGCGTGATGTTTTTAATAATAGGGTTCTGTGTTTATTGCGACCTTATTTGTATATTTTATTATTCACGACAAACTGTGTGAAAACATGTGAATGCGAAAACTGAGCCGATAAATGAGTTTAAGTACCTATTTGGACTTCTTGGCGGGAAAGTGAAGAGTCATGTCTGCGGTTTTGTTTTATTTTCGAAAATTTGTGTTATATCTAATATTAATGTGAAATAATGGTGGATTATTAACCGTTAAGTGTTCGTGAGTGTGCATGAGCGTTGGCAAATGAAACAAAACAGTGCAACGTCACTTTTCAAATTCTCTCAAGGAGTCCGCCCGAGGACTTAGTAAAGCCCCACATCTTTACTGAGATACTCGAGAGGTTGGGGGGTATATCATTTCTCACTTCTCATTTCTATTATCATTCATCATCATGATACAGAAAAGAAATATTATTTATTTATGTATTACTTGTTAGAAAAATTACTTTGACACTGGCTAAATGTGCTAATCGCACGAAGCCAAAAAAGTACCTTTTTGACGGCCAGCGTAGCCAATGGACGCGCGTCTTCTAAAGCTTCTGTTTCTTATGCTTCTATGCCTTATAACTTCACTGAATCTATGTAGTACCCTTCAAACCGGAACACAGCGATGCTAAACAATGGTTACATACATACATAACTCTCACATCCTTCTCTTAAATAGAAGTAGAAAGAGCATTAAAATCAACAATTTTAATTAATTTAGTTGTTATTGTTTGGTTGCGTACTGTAGTGCTTTCACGCTAAGGTGTGCGCGGGAGACCAGCGTCAGGTTACTCTTTTAAAATTGTATTGTGTTGTGTGTTTTGTTTTATTTTGTATTATGATATTTGTAATAGTTATGGCATTAAGGCGAAGTGTAAGGCATACTAGCGCCACCAATTGATAATTTGACAACTACTAACAAACCGGATTTTTTTTTAAATTGCGTACCGTCCGACAACAGGAAAGCATCCATAGTATTTATTTAATAATTGTGCACTACTTTTTGTTGCGTGGTTTATTCACAAAACGGGCTATCGCATTTATTCACAAACAATGGCCACTGTTGGTGTTAGCGAATGAATACAAAAACAAACCTAAAAGTAGTGCACAATTATTAAATAATAGATGTTTGCCTAGTGTCGGAAGGTCCGCAATGTTTGAAAAATTTGGAGAATACTTATTCTCCAGGCGTAAGCAAAGCACTAGTTGCATCAATACACGCCTTAAACGACTCTTGACTCCCTAGGCGATGAGTCGCCAGTCATTTAAGTCTTTTAATCAGTTTAAGTAACTGCTCAGTCTTTTACGTTAAAAGACTTCGACTAAAAAGGCTAGTCTTATGACTAAAGGTTGGGGACTAAAAGACTGAGTCAGTCGTGAGGCGTCAAAAATAAGGCGAGTCTTTATTTAAAGCCTTAAAAGACTAAGTCTCTTTCAACACTAGCTGTAACTCATCACTGATGTTATCTATTCCACCATGGAGCCCTACTTTATTTATGCTGATCGCGTCGAGGTCATCATCATCATCATCAGCTCAATGTCCCCACTGCTGGGGCACGAGCCTTCCCTATGGATGGATGGGGAGAACGGGCCATAAACCACCACGCGGGCCCAGTGCGGATTGGCGGTTGTTAACGACTGCTAATGCAGCCGGGACCAACGGCTTTACGTGCCTTCCGAAGCACGGAAGAGCTCGAGATGATACATTTTTGGTCACCCATCAGATGACCGGCCTTCGCGAAAGTTGCTTAACCTCAGCACTCGCAGACCGGGCGCGTTAACCACTGCGCCATCGAGCTCCCTTCGCGCTCCCTTCCCTCCGCGTCGAGGTATAACAATATAAATTATACAGAACCATCATTTCATTTGTCAAGTATAAAAGTGAATCGTTTTGTTTATTAGGAACATCCGTAATACTATCATACGCACGCTTGTTGCCTTTTATAATAATATCTATGTATATACATATAATATCTGGTACAGTCGAGTATATTAATATGTGACTGTGTAAATGTATGGTGGCCGAGTGACTATGGTATGATTGGGCAAAGTGTGGTTAAACCAGCATTTGGCAAGCGTGGTGATTAAGCCATTATCCATCAATTGTAGTGATGACTTGATTTCAATGATGGAAGCCTTTGCCCAGCATTGGGACAGTTATAGACTATTTACTACTTATTACTTTACTATAAAAATGTACCATATTGTACGCAATAATTTTACGTAGCCATTCAAAGTAATTCAAAGTAATGAGTATCCCAGTCCAGTGCGAGTTGGTTGTTGTTAACGACTGCTACGGTGGCTTATGGCCCGTTCTCCATATCCATCCAAAGGGAAGGCTCGTGCCCCAGCAGTGGAGACGTAAAATGAGCTGATGATGGCGATGATGATGATTTTTAAAAGTATTTCAGATGTAAAGCTAATAACACGGCATTAAACTGTTTTTTTGTATAATAAAGGTTCTTTAGATTCCATCTAGTCTAGACCGAGAGTTTAGTACTAAAATTAAGACCTTCCACGGTGCTTGCAAAAACCAGTCGGCTCATAAAACAAGATGGCTGCCGCGTGACGTAACGGTCGATCCGGTTCGAAGCGGATTATTCCAGTAAAGGGTCGTTGACCACGCCAGTTTTGTTCGCTTCAAAACAATGTGAAAGTTACTCCTTTTTAGTTGATTTTTTTATGTTGATTATTAGACCTTGTTTGAGGACAAGGTTATTTATTGGCTGGTATACTAGGTGTTTTTATAATCATCATAGTGGCATCAGTGTTCGACACAGTAACCCAATGTACAGCATTAGTTTTCCTCGCTAAAAATAATATAGAATTTAATTGAACTTTTATTGCATGACAGATAAGAAGCGGTGTATATATATGTACTCACGCCTGTTCATACTACCACAAACTTGTCAAATTTCCCCAATAGACTTTGAACTTTATATATATGGCATTATGATGTTCTAAACTATCTTTATAGGTAAATGTTCAAATAATTTTTAACGCAAAATTTGTTGCGAACAAATTACAAAAACTCAAAAGTTGAAAAAAATTGAAAATCCTGCTCGTGGAATTTTTTTCAACTTTTGTTTTTTTTTATCTTTGTAGGTACTCTATTGGTAAGGTTATGGCAGAATAACAGAGATCGCGGTCCTACGCGACCACTGATTCATAAACCGTTTTGTCTTCATTTTTTTAAACATTTTATAATATATTCATATTCGTATTCATAACTTTATTGCATGTCACAATATGTTACATAATTTTAATTTAACAATAAGTATTGTAGGTCATATAAGTGACACCCTGTATGGGCGTAGCAATTTATAATTCTACATACTATTATAACTATTGTAATTGTTGTGACCGTTTTGAATTTCTATGACAACAAAAAAAACAAATCGTTAAATAGCTAGGAACAATTTGTATTGAATAATTAAATTGTCGTTTTTAGTATTTTCCGTTACTTATTATTTATGTTTCTCACCGTTTAAACTTTCCCTGAACTTCCACAAATATATCAAAATCAAAATTAGCCAAATCGGTCCAGCCATTCTCGAGTTTTAGCGAGACAAATGAACAGCAATTGATTTTTATATATATAATTTAACATTAACATTAGAATATTTCTTATGTAGTTTCTACTTATAATAATATTTATATAGCTTTATTATTTATTATAATTCTAATGAAGTAGTATTTTTTTATAGGCTATTAATACTAAAGCTTTGATATAATTTAACAAATCACATATTTTTATCTTGGAAACAACTAACACATTATAATAACTTTTATTTATGAGATATTCTTTTAGCTGATTCTTTTATCCATCCATAGGGAAGGCTCGTGCCCCAGCAGTGGGGACAAAAATGAGCTGATGATGATGATGATTAATATATAGGTAGATGCTATATTTCATTAAGAACATTATTTACAAATACTAAAGATTAGCCTACCCCGTTGGGAAAAAGGCGTGATGGTATGTATGTATGTATGTAAAAATCAGTTAAGAAGTAGGCAAGCTATTATAAAATGTTTTAAATAATTTTAACGCAAATTTTGTTGCGAAACAAATTACAAAAACACAAATGTTGAAAAAATTTCCACGAGTTAATGACGGTAGTTGTTGACATTGAATGGGCGCCTTTGGCTTTCAAAGTAAAAAGTAAATAGTGTTGAATAATTTCGGCGGGCTGGTTAGAACCACGATAGCTCAATTGGAAGGAGCACCTGACCCGGTATGTCAGAAGGGTGCAGGTTCAAATCCTGCTCGTGGAAATTTTTTCAACATTTGTGTTTTTGTACCTAAGTAAAGTTAGTAAATAGACTATCAACTGAACGGACAAAGGCCTCCATGTTTACCTAAACAGAAAATCGAAAACAAAGAAGTTGCAAACAGTAATGGTAAATTAATAAGAACACAGCATTTCAAAAAAGAAAAACACTTTACACAAAGTGTCATTGAAAATAGTGTGAGTTGTTAGTAATAATGAATTATTCTGCCACGAAACCTTTATCCACAGTGCATAAAAATTTAAATTATCGAATTTTAAATTATGAATACCACCTATATGTATAAAATTTAACTCAAATTTTGTAAATGGAAAAATGTTGAAAATAATTCTACGAGCGGGATTCGAACTCGTCCCACCACACCACGACAGAGCAATTAGAAGCGCACCTGACCCGATTGTCAGTGTGTGCGGGTTCGAATATATGCCACTCGATAAAATTTTACTAGAAAAAAAACCAACCAGTCGCAGGAAACTCGAGTGGGAACCGAACCCACGACCTTTGGATAACCGACCCAATGCTCTCACCGCTGAGCTACCGAGACCCGGGAGTTGTATCTTGTAACAATATAATTATAGCATTGAGAAAGCACAAATTCTAAGTAATAAAAATAGGGTGTTATTTAAATGGTAAGCAAAGTATTCGTATTTATAATAGCAAAAAAATGCTAGTTGGGCAGCCACTTATGGTTAGCGAATATTTCTAAATCAGTCTGCAACTTATATCATTCTGTACAGCAGTCTGTCTTATGCCGCTCCCCCCTTTTTTTTTGCAGTAGTGACCCGACGTCTCATTGCCGGCACTGGTGAAAGCCATGCTGGACGACGCCGGGTCGTGGGACGCGGTTCTCTCCTTCAGTGAGCAGGTGATGTCGCTGAAGGAGACCGCGGAGCGCGAAAGGGAGGATTACCCTCAATCAGAGGCAATTCGCAAGAGGCGAACAGGGGGTCGACCGCCTAACTCTCTCGCTTTCGATCGCTTTAAAGGCGAGGCGAGGGGGAGGCGTCATCTTGTCATTTCGAAAGCAATATGAAAGCAATATCGAAAGCTATAGGCTATAGCTTTCGATATTATATTTCGATATTATATTAGAAAGCGAGGCGAGGGCCTCGCTTTCAAAGCGATCGAAAGCGAGAGTGTTAGGCGGTTGGGGGGCAGGTTGGAGAAGGCGTGGTTTTGCCCAGCTTCTCCCCCCATAGGCAAAAGTCTGCAAGAGTTCTGCTCCGAATAGAGCAAGGAGAGCCCTCAGCAGGGCATCCGTCCCCACTTAGTTGCGGTAGAGTCGCCAGACGATTGCCCGGAACGTATGCCGCTCCCCCCTTCCGTGACTGGCCCTAACTACGCTGCGCTTCGTTCGGGAAAAAAAAATTAACTTAACCTCACCAACAGTAAGGATTTCTTATGCTGACCGATTGTATAATTCTGCTGAGCAAATAATAATTTTGCTGACCAAATATTTACTTTGTAATACAAAATAAATTATTTCCATAAAAATAACCCACTCGCTTTAATTTCTTCAAATCTAATTTTGTTCTTAATGTGATGATAAAACTAATTTCTCTACACGTGTTACTAAAGCGTAAAAACTACAATTTGTGTGAGTTAATAAAGCAAGGAAAGTAAAACTTATGAAACCAATTAAACTCTATCGAATGGCAAAAAATCTCGAATAAATTGAGTGTTGAGTATTGAGAAGATAATGGTCTTTTTTATTCGTTACGCGTAGGCCACCTCAACTACTGAGGTACCGGCTAATTTATCTTCTGTCGGAAGACAACAATGCTACTAGCATTCATGTTATAGATGGTAGAGCTAGACAGGCGGACTTAAACAAACCCTACTACTAACAAAGCCGACAGAGAACGAAAGCAATCGACATAGCCCATCGGATCATCAAGCTGATGTAGCAGTGGGCCGGTCGTATTAGCCGCAGAACCGACAGCTGTTGGGGTAAACGAATTCTCGAGTGGAGACCGCGCATCGGCAAACGTAGGGTAGGACGCCCTCAGACTAGGTGGAGAGAAGATATTCGCAAGGCTGGCAAGAGCTGCATGAGAGTAGCCGCGGATCGTGCTCGGTGGCGTGCACAAGGTGAGGCCTATGTCCAGCAGTGGACTAGTATAGGCTGATGATGATGACGATGATGATGAACAGAACCGAGCACAAACATGTACCGCTGGGAATCAAACCGGGGACATCTGTAACTAAAACCGGTGCTTTTAACCACTAGTCTACAATGTTTAAAATGTCTCTGTCAATTTGTTAATTTAAACAATTAATTATACAAAATTGCTTACGCTCATTACACGCCAATCAAGCGTAATTAGATTTTAAAACGGTGCTTAAATGTCCTTTAAACTGCAATTGGCTGTAATTAGCTTAAAAACTCATTATGCTAAGAAGATTAACAAAATAGTTTACATAAGAAATCTTGGAGTGTATTTAATGGAACTCGATGGCGATTGCTGAAGTTAAGCGACTTTAGCGAAGACCAGTCATTGGATGGGTGAACAAAAATGTATCATCTCGAGCTCCTCCGTGTTTCGGAAGGCAGGTAAAGCCGTCGGTCCCGGCTGCATTAGCAGTCGTTAACAACCACCAATCCGCACTGGGCCAGCGTGGTGGTTTATGGCCCGTTCTCCCTATCCATCCATAGGGAAGGTTCGTGCCCCAACAATGGGGATATAAAAATGAGCCGGTGATAGTGTGATGTACTGGTGATATACTCGCCGCTCTAAAAAAAAGTCCGGTGACGCTGTAAAGGCCGTTTACAGATAACAGCAAACTCTCTCCTAAAAATTTTAGAGCCAGCGAAATCATTTTTTTTTATATATTGATTCAATCTTTTTTCAATAAAATCGGATTGATTTGTCATCATGTCAACATGATTGTGTCAAAATAAAATGTAATTTAAATCAAAAGCACTAAGAAGTATTGATATCAACTTCGAAGCAAATCACCGCAAAAATAACTTTCTACCCCGTTTTAACTCCGTTAGGGGATGAATTTCAATAAAATACGAAACACGTCTTCCATAAATTCTGTCAAAAAAGGTTTATGCAAAATTTGAAGTAGATTGGACCAAGGAATCACGTTGTTCCATACAAACTTTGCCCCCTTTTTTCACCCCTAAGGGGGTAGAATTTCGAAAAATTATTTCTTATCGGATGCCTACGTCATACAAAGAACACACCCTTCAAGTTTCAGGTCTCTACGATCAGCGGTTTAGGCTGTGCGTTGATTCATCAGTAATTCAGGACAAAGCATTTTATCTTCTAGGTATATATTAATACGTGAAGCAAAAACTTTGTACCCGTTTTTACGAAAATTGCACGGAGGAGGAGTATGAAATTTCGCACACTTATAGTTTATATAGAGAAAGATTGCAGAAAGTAAATATTTATTTAAAATTATGCATAAAAAATACATTAAATTATTAAAACAAACATTACACAGACTACCATGTATTTGACACACACGCCTATATACTCTTTTAAAAAATTTCAAAAATGGAAGAGGAGCGGCCAAAATCTGTGAATGCCAATCCAAACTCACATTCTATCTTTTTAATTTTTCATTGCTTAGGATACAATCCGTGCAGCCTCAATAAAATTACGGTTGAATTTCGACCATTGGGCGACCACTAGTATATATACATAAGTCTATGTTTATTTTCTTTGTTTGTATACTGTATTTTAAAAAGGTTTAAGCTTTGCTTAGGTACGTTTCGGACAAGCACTGTTTGCACTTTGTGTCTCGGTACGAAAACTAAGATGTTTGACACTGGAGTGGAGTGTATCAAAATTGTTATTCGTAATTTACTGCCACTGACAATATTGGCAGGATGTTATCGTAACACCGACATGAGTAGCTTACAATTTGTCTGGCATATTCTCACAGGTATTTTTGTTTGTTCATCTCATCTGCTTAAACGTGGATTTGTGCCGCATTGCAATGCAGCAGCTGCGTATATTGAAAGCATACTTATAGGTCATCATCATCATCAGCTCATTTTATGTCCCCACTGCTGGGGCACGAGCCTTCCCTATGGATGGATAGGGAGAACGGGCCATAAACCACCACGCGAGCCCAGTGCGGATTGGCGGTTGTTAACGACTGCTAATGCAGCCGGGACCAACGGCTTTACGTGCCTTCCAAAGCACGGAGGAGCTCGAGATGATAAATTTTTGGTCACCCATCCGATGACCGGCCTTTGCGAAAGTTGCTTAACCTCAGCACTCGCAGACCGGGCGCGTTAACCACTGCGCCATCGAGCTCCTCATAGGTAGGTACTCCTACTACTCCTACTTATAGGTATTATATGCTAACGCGCTGACTTGAGTAGGTATACATTCGGTTCTCAGTTGCGGAAAGTATACTTTGCTAATACGCAAAAATCAAGTATATTTTTTCAGCATACAAAAATAATTACTTACTGCGTTTTTTCAAAGACAATTTTTTTTTATAAACATAAAAAAAGTGCTTTTGAATCATATAAAACATTTTTTTACCTAATACCCATTCAGGACGTCTATTTTAAGCTGTGGATAAGAATGGGCGCAAGAAACTCCAGCTTTAATAGAAGTAACGACATTTACAAAAATAAAGCATGTCGATACCAAATCATACAATATTTAATTTAACATATTTACAATTGAAAACTTTCGAGATCCCGCCCGATCTCGATACTTACTTACATTTACTTAATATTACACATAACATATATATATATATATGTTACGGGTATGTCAGAAGGGTGCAGGTTCAAATCCTGCTCGTGAAAATTTTTTCAATATATGTGTTTTTTAAATATTACACTCTAAAATTCTAAAATAACGTAAATATTTCGCCATAACATCAATGTTTGTAGCATTTTTGTGTTCCAGCAGCTAGAGATAAGATAGCCAATTGCCAGTGCCTTTGAAATTGAGTGCGCTTCCACCTTCGGTTTCATCATCACTTAACACCAGGTGAGATGATGGCCAAGCGCTTCTCTTTGTCAGCCTTGAAACAGCGCTCTCTATCGATCTCCATACAAGCAAAAGGGATGTGTGATTCGAAAAACGCAATTTATTTAAAATCTAAATGTTTTAATAAAAAACTAAAACAATAGTTTTTTCCCAGTAAGCAGGTTTACTGAATTTCATCAATTAAAAAAAAATATATAAATAGATACTATTTAGAGGTGACATTGTTTTTTTTTTCTAAATAGAAAATACCGTATTTCTGCATTTTGGGGAACAATAACATTGTTGCAAATATAGTCTATTATAATAACATATATTATTCTTGGCGTTGTATGTTGTATACTTTTTTTGTAATCCATGCGTCAGTGGAGCGCATTTCACAGTTAGTTGCCTGTCAGCGCCTTAAAGAAAATGGATATTTTCCATAACAAAACGCGACTTAAATATATGTATTTTATAAGAACGAATTTTTATACCGTCTATAACTTCGAGTAAAGTCATAAGTCATAAAACTTTATTGATTCATTTGGTTCAAAGTATAATATACACAAGCCTTCTCATAAGACTTCTACAAACTGACAAATTTCCTCAATAGAATTTGAACTTTACGTACATGACATATGGTTGAATATTTATTGAACAAATTTAGATAGTTGTGGAAAGGTTTACGCGCAGGAGTCTGTAAAACTCGGTGACAATTCCGTCATTTTGTAAGTACCTATTTACTTTATATAGTTGTCTTTTATTACAGTTTTAAGTAAAGTTTGCATCATCTGTAAAGGAAATATACCTATGTGATTATTTACATATAATTTTACGCAAATATTGTTACGAACAAATTACAATTTGAAAAAAGACAGTGTTGAAAAATCCCGCTCTTGAATTTTTTCAACACTTTTTCAAAAAGAAAAAAATGTCGGTTACGTAAGTTCTATAGTAAAGGAGCTCTATAACGCAGTGGCTAACGCACAGCCCGCGATTGGATCGCGCAAGTGACCAAAAATTTTTCATCTTGAGATCCTCCGTTATTTGGAAGGCACTTAAAGCTGTTGGTCCTGGCTGCATTAGGAGTCGTTACCACCGCACTGGGCCCGCGTTGTGGTTTGGCCTGTTTTCCTTATGGTGATTCCATCCAAAGGGAAGCATCGTACCCCAGCAGTGGGGACATAAAATGAGCTGGGTAGTTTTTAGAAATAAATTAGGTTTATCTTAGAATAGCTTTTCAATGTTATGAAGAGAGATAAAACACTGCATAGGTAACTATTCCACGCTTAGACTCAGTTTATTTATAAGAGTGGCTGTGTTGTGTTTGGTGGATCTATTAGAAATAAAAAAAAACATAATTTATTGATGTTAAACAAATAAATATTTAAAAGAAATAATATGCAATTCAAATTTAGATAATAAGACCCGAAAAATAATTAAACGAATTATAAATCTCATAGAAAAGACAAATAAAAAAAATAAAAAAATTCAAATAAAAAAATCAAAAAGACACGAAATATACAGGAACACAAATTAAATAAATCGTATATTTTCACACAGACTGACTAACATAAAATTGTATTAGGAAAAATAAAAACAATGCCATAAAAATGGCTGATCAAACGAAAGAAAGTCACTAAAACAATTTCGGTAACTTTGAAATTAAAAGTTACCCAAATTGAGTGTGATTCATAAATTAAATATTTATTATTAATTACCAAATCACAAATAGGTCACACAGTCGTAACCTAGACTAGAAACAAACTAGAACAGAACAATGTTATGACATTTGCCTAACAAAACAAAATGGCGGACATCATCAATAGACTTAAGAAGAAGCGTAGAAGTGACAGAAACAGTGTATACTCTATGGTATCCTGCAGTGACTTGACACCGGGCAGTTTGGATGTCTGGTTGGATCTGCCGGATGAAATCAAATTCGACCCTTCCCTGGAGCCTTTCAAGAAACTGTACGAGCAACACCATGGTATGATTTTTTATTATTTTTGACTCTTATTATCCTTGCCTCGATGGCCGAGAGGCAAAGCGCTCGGCCCGATACTCGAAGGTTCCAGGTTCAGTTGCCAGGTCGGATTTTTCGATGCATAGCCCGGGTTTGTGATCTCTACCCGCATTTGGCAAGCGTTGTGGTTAAGCATTACCCATCAATTGTTGAAATGACTTTATTTCAATGATGGAGGCGTTTGCCCAGCAGTGGGACAGTTACAAGCTATTTACTTTACTTACAATATCCAAAATTTTCACAATGCCACTGCTGCGCTCGGTCTGGTCTGCGATGGTCCATAATTTTCGTAAAATTATATTTTAAAAGCAATCGCTGGCTATAAATATTTTGCTCTGCTACTCGCTAGAGCGAGTTCCAACAGAAACAGTTGGAACATTAAAGTATGCTATTTTAATAACGTCTCAGCAGTGTGTCGATATCCTGTCATGATTTTGGCATTAGAGATAAGGGATTATGACAAAATTAGCGTTTATTTTGATGTTCTAAACCTCTAGCTCATTTTTTTTCGATGTGTAGGCAAATGTGGGATACATTCTATCCCCTACTGCCTTGTAAAGCTGAAACAGAGTCCAAACTGCTTCACTAGTTGACTTCGCATCTGGTGCTCTTCAGGTATTGGAGCAGGATTAGATCACTATAGTCGGCTTCACCTTGTCGGCCCCCAAGTTGCTTTCTGACATTTCGTTTAAGGCGAGGTTCGACTGCTCACTTCTAGACAGGCAGAACCAATACATCTGAACATACTACAATTCTAATTATTCAGTAGGTATATTTTTCTTTAGTTCTTTTAAATTCTCACCTGAAGAAAATCGACAATGCAATGTTTTTTCGCTAAAATATTTTTTAAACTATTTTATCCTTTTTAGAATTTTAACAGTGGCCCTTTCAAATACCACTGCGAATATCAACAATTTAATTATTACATTGTAAATTTTTGGACGTCTTTTGGCTGAGCTGATGATCATAATGGTGATTGTTTTTTCAGGAAAACTAGACACTCCAGAGGTGGTGATCACTGATGGGGACAAAGCCATATTTGATAAGAAGATCTCGGAGATACCAACTGTCGAAGAGAATGTGGAGCAGAACCATGAAAATGCACTTAAAGACTTCGGGAGTAGGTAAAAGAATCGCTTGAAATATTCAAATTTTAGGAGCTTTGAGGAGCTCGATGGTGATTGCTAAGGCTAAACAACATTTGTAAAGGCCGGTCATCGCATGGGCGACCAAGGATTTATCATCTCGAGCTCCTCCGTGTTTTGGAAAGCACGTAAACCTACGGCTTTTCGGTCCCTGCTGCAGTAGCAGTCGCTAACAACCACCTATCTGCACTGGGCCCGCGTGGTGGTTTTTGGCACGTTCTCCCTATCCATCCTTAAGGAAGGCTTGTGCCCCAGCAGTGCGTATAAAAATCAGTTAAAGATGATGATGATTAAAATTTTTGTTATTAAGTTGAGGCTACAAAAATTTGCTTTCATGAATCGCCATCGGTTTTTAAATCTACAGAGGAGATCTTGTGCTGAGTAGAACGGATCGTTACGTTCCCTAATAGATGGTTGAGCGAAGTGATGGCTGATTCATTTGACATACTCATGAACGGGTGCCGCCTGTGGAGGCTGGTATGCCTTGCATACTTGTTCAACTTTGTTTTTCTTATACATTTTGAAATTGAAACTGGTGCCTGATGTAAATTTGCAATACTTAGATAGCTTTTTTCTTTTCATTTTGTTTTAAAAAAAATTCTCTTGCTAAGTTTGTTGCCAGTTATTCTCAGTGCAAGGTCTCCTGCCCTGTAGACTTACGAACCGATGGTACAGTGACATTTAAAGAGCAAATTTTTGTAGCATAAAATTTCAATTTGAACAATTGGCATTTCTTTTCTCTATAATAGAATACATACAAATGTTTTTGTTTTGCAGGTTAATGGAACACATAACACCACATGAAGAGAAGAAAATGCACACGGCCAGAAAGAAAAAGGTTATTAAGATCTCATTCAAAATGGGTACTTAGTACCTAGTTTTATTTATCTCATACTGATCTGGGACGTGAAAATATTGTATCAAATGCTTGTAAGAGCTGACGAAGAGGCAAGAGTTCCAAGATGCTCTCACATCAGGCGGTCGGCTAGCAACCCATACCATAGTACCAGTACAGTACTATACAGTGTGAGTTCGTGCCATTCGATCACATAAACAAAAAACGAAAATTTGTATTGCTAAATTTTAGCTCTTCTCGTATGTTGCCAGGCGCTGCTTCAATGCTATACTAATTTTCGTTTTCGTCGACGTAATCGAATGAATACGGATAGTAAAGAAAAGTCACACTAGGCACTCTGTTATCTCCTTATTTGATGTTAATAGAGAGACCTATACATACTAAAATTGGTATTTTCGTTTCTCTGACTACCCCTTTTTGGAAGGCTGTATGTATGTATATATTCTCTATTTATAAAATACAGTGAAAAAATTAAATGCCTACCCGACCCAGCCAGGAATCGAACCTGGGTCTTCCGCAATCCGGGCGGCTGCATTGACCATTATGCTACCGGGAAGGCTGACGTAAGCACTGAATTCTTACACTGCTTTATAATTTTTGAGTGCGGCACAGTGCCATCTATCCAACGGTTATTGCAACCGATGGCTATGCAGATTATTATCTTTACAGATGAAATACCACAAAAAATTCAGTGCTTACGTCACCCTTCCCGGTAGCATAATGGTCAGTGCAGCCGCCCGGATTGCGGAAGACCCAGGTTGGATTCCTGGTTGGGTCGGGCAGGCATTTAACTTTTTCACTGTATTTTATAAATAAATATATAATTCAGCTTCAGTGCAGCAATAGCACTTAAAAATTAAAAAGTAAAATATATATTCTCTAACAAATTCTCTTTATCTTAGATCCAATTCATTCTGCGGTTGATCAAGCTGTCTACTCTGGTCGCCTGCTGGATGCTTCTCACCGTCTCCCTCATCATGAACCAGGAGAAGACAGATGTGGTGCTCCATACAGCGGTCCAGGGGGGAGAGATGAAAGGTATGTCTTCTCTTTTTTACTTTTTGTAATATTATATCTACAACGTGTAACACAAAAGGAAGAAAGAAGAAAATGAAAGGGTTCCTTTTATCTGGCAGAATTTTGTTGCTCCGATTTTTTTTGGCATAACACACTTGGCATAATTTTCTTTAAACGAAGATGTTCAATGCATAACATTTATTTAGTGCGACGATTACTCGGTATGCATACCCCTTTCATGATTATCACCGTAATCGGTGCCATAGAAACGAACACGAAACGTCAGCGGCAGCAGCGACGATGAGCATAATATTAGTCGACAACTTGTTATAAACTATTTAAGTCGAGATTCCGTCTAAGGGACGTCACGCTCTCGGTCTGAAAGGGATACTACGATGGATGATGGCAGTTTTCCATTTGGAATATTTTCAACCAAAGCGGGTCGGGGAAGCGGGGGGACGGGGGGGGACACATTGGGTTAGGTTAGGTTGGTATGCAAAAAAAAAAAAAAAAAAAGGTTGGTATGTTGACCAAAAAGCTGTTGGCAGCGGCCGGCGAAGCGCCAGAAAGGACGTTTTTTACATGCTTACCTTTATGACCATACCTTTTAGACATAAGTACCTACAAAAGTTGACGTTTGAAATTGTTAACCCTTAACCGGAACCGTGGGTCTATGAATATAGACTTCCTGAGATATGATAGTTCTGCCTCTTAATAAAGGATATCAAAATTATGCATAAAGATGATTTTGAACGTAAACTTTCTGCGATATGATAGTTCTGCCTCTTAATAATTATGGATATTAAATGTACCTATGCCTAAAGATGATTCTGACTTATGAAATTATGGGTTTTGAATGTATGATTAATGAGTGTGTGCATAATAAAATTATGACATAAAAAGTTCTGCGATAAAAGGTAGACCCAAAATGAAAAGATCCAAAGTGTGTCCAATCTAGATCTCGTATGTGTTGTTACTTAGACATCATTATTCACTTTAATTTTTCATGCAGTTGTATCTTAAATATTTGTATTATATAATATTGGGTCCTTACCTATGAAATTGACGATTTCTTTTCACTTATTAATAGGTGTATTACTTCTTAAAGTCAATACCGGTTGTTAATATTATTATACACCTTTAATTAAGACTATGTTACTTAGGCTTCAGTAATAACAATGATTATTCATTTTGTGTCTTTATGGCCCAATTTTTTTGTTTAAATGGACTTCTTTTTTTTTCGCGGACTGTTTGTTTCATTTTAGCTTTGAAGGGACTCGATTTTTTTTTAATTTAATGTTTTCTATATTTCGCTAGTAAAACAAACACGCTACCCTTAAATTTTTATAGTGTAAACATAAATAGATGTTAAGAAAATTAAAGAAATGTTAGTATGAAAAATATAATTTTATAAAAAAATCTTCATACAAAACGTCAAATTCATAAGTAAGGACCTAATATTAATGTCTAAAAGAATTCCCCAACAATTTGTGTATCTTTACTCTAGTAGAGAAATAAATATTTTTGTTTTTTTAATTTTGTATAGCCATGCAACCAAGTATAAGAACACTGTAAAATCATATTTACGTAGATTTACTTTTCCATACAATTACTAAAATTTATTATATAAAAATTTTATTAAAAGCGTTTTTTATGACTTTTTTTTAAGGGTGTTGCCTTTAGCCTTCCACGAAAATTGGACTATCAAATGCAAAAGGATTTTTTTCAAATCCGACTGATACTTTTAGAAATTAACGCATTCTAACAAAAAATTAAACTCTTCAGGTTTGATAAATCCATTTTTATGAGTAGGTACCAATTATGATTAGACATTTTTTTACACGCGCGGGACTCAAACCTGCACCCATTGATATAGAACGCCACGACAGTATAATTGAAAGTACCTTTTATGTTAGTGGACACGGGTTCTAATACCGGTCGTAATTTAATTTTTTTGGTTTTCAAATATAAATATTTATGAAATACAATGAAAAAATTAAATGACTACCCGACCCAGCCAAGAATCGAACCTAGTCTTCCGCAATCATGGCGGCTGCACTGACCATTATGCTACCGGTATTATGCTACGTAAGCACTGATTTTTTTCACTGCTTTGTTTTTTATTAATAAATATTTATAATATTTAATTCAGCTGGGTAGCTGACGTTTCGGACACAGTTTCCGAATTGACACTTTTTAATTTTATTATTTTTTCCACTGACGATTCGGACACTATAAAATTATTGGAGCTGTTCAGTACAGTCAGATAAAAAAGCTTTAGTTTAAGTTCAGCAATTAGCACTTAAAAATAAAAAAGTAAAATTTTTAAAAATAATTTATTTCGTTTATTTTTCTTAGAGTACGAGTTACTACCAACGCTTGAAAAACTGCTAGTTGCCATAACCCTCACTGGACCTTTCAGTCTGGTCCCTACCAACGACACTACGACCATGCTCCAGCTTTGGCTTCATAGAGAAACCGAAGGCAACGATCAAGTAAGTACCTACACATTAATTTTAACTAGTGGTCGCCCAGTGGTCGAAATTCGACCGTAATCTTATTAAGGCTGCACGGATTGTACCTATCCTAAGCAATGAAAAATTTAAAAAGATAGAATGTGAGTTTGGATTGGCATTCACAGATTTCGGCCGCTCCTCTTCCGTTTTTAAAATTTTTGAAAAGAGTATATATGCGTGTGTGTCAAATACATCATGGTAGTGTGTGTAATGTTTGTTTTATTGATTTAATGTATTTTTTATGCATAATTTAAAAAAAGTATTAACATTCTGCAATTCTTCTCTATATAAACTATAAGTGTGCGAAATTTCATACTCCTCCGTCCGCGCAATTTTCGTAAAAAGGGGTATAAAGTTTTTGCTTCACGTATTAATATATAGATTCCTTTTCCTAATGGTGGAGACTGGAGACTGACTACCCATTCCCATTAGTCGGATATCTGGCTCGGATCCTAAACTGGTGTCGGCGCCTCTGTTCGCACTAATCGGTTGTTGGCCACGGTCAAAGTCAAATCATTTATTCATCATAAGCGTTCACAGGCACCCGAAAATTTAAATCAAAAAATTAAAAAAATTGTATAGACTTCACTACTGAATCTACCACCAGTTCAGATTTTCGGAGAGCCTTCGACCGAGAAGAGCTGTTAAGAAACTCGGGAGACATTTCTTTTTCTCCATCTTTTCAACCAAATTATAAGGTCGGAGCTGGTGCCGATTTTTAACACATTTCTTGCCTCGAACTACAGTGTTGTGGAACCAGCTCTCGGCGGCGGTATTTCCGGACCGTTACGACCTTGGGATCTTTAAGAAACGAGTCTATTTCTTCCTTAAAGGCTGGCAACGCGTCTGCGATTCCTCTGGTTTTGCGGGTGTCCATGGGCGGCGGTGATTACTTTCCATCAGGTGACCCGCCTGCTCGTTTGCCTCCTTCTTTCATAAAAAAAACTCTTCGCAATGAGACTGTGCACGATGGACGTCGACGAAGATAAGTTAAGCGACGAGGAGGTAGAAAGTAGTCGGGAGAGGGTTGTCGGCCTGGACATCCGACAAATGTGAACAGCGTCATACTTACTCCACAAAATAATGAAGACCAAGAAAGTAAGTTTTACTTTTTATTTTTAATTACTAATTGCTGCACTGAAGCTGTATTTTATAAATATTTAATTTAGCTGCAGTGCAGCAAAATTAGCACTTAAAAATAAAAAGTAAAATTTACTATGGCGTTGTGTTATCAAATTTGTGGTATTTCATCTGTAAAGATGAATCTGCATAGCCATCGGTTGTAATAACCGTTGGATAGATGGCACTGTGCCGCTAAAAGCACAAAAAAAAGCAGTGTAAATATTCAGATGGAAAATTCCGATTCAGAACGCAAATTTTGTTGCGAAACAAATTACAAAAACACAAATGTTGAAAAAATTTCCACGAGCACGATTTGAACCTGCACCCTTCTGACAGACCGGGTCAGGTGCTCTCCCTATTGAGCTATCGTGGTTCTTACCGGCCCGAAATTATTCAACACTATTTACTTTTTACTTTGAGTTTATTGAAAAAAATATGTCAGAAGTATGTCAGAAGGGCGCAGATTCAAATCCTGCTCGTGGAAATTTTTTCAACATTTGTGTTTTTGTAATTTGCTTCGCAACAAAATTTGCGTTAAAATTATATAAACAAAACAAAAACATTAAAATAATATTTTATTATAATATTATGTTAGCGAAATATAAAAAAAAACAAGCTGGACCCTGAGCGAGGTAGGTGGTTTAGCTCTTATGAAGTCCTCCTGGCCAGCTACCAACATCTTAACTAAGTCTGTCTCTATCAACATCTAACAATATTAATACTGCATCACCAGTCTCAACCAAACAATGTTAGTAAGTAGTTTGTTATTCACTGTTAGAGATAAGATAGTTAGATCCTCTTTCCTCAACAGTAGATTGCAGGTGTAGATCGCTTTTACAACCACTGTCTACGTCATTCCATAAATAACTTTATGACACTGTAAAAAGAGTATTTAATGGACAATTTGTTGACAACAATAATCACAGTTGCTAGATTATCTTAGCAATCGTAAAGCTAGACAAAAGAGGTTTATAGCACATAAAAACTACAGTCTATAAGACAATACTCATATCCTATGTAACAATCGAGTATAAGTAGACCTCTGATGAGTTAGTTACTTCTTAGATAACCAGTGCATTTTATAATGGTACAGATTGGTAATGGTCTATGGTTTGCTACAAAGGTACCTACATTGTTAATATTAGCATTGCTTTGCACGTTTTCTTAGGTTACTGTAGGTATGACTATAATATTATTAGGTTTCACTGTTAGATCGTGTTGACTGCAATTTGTATTAGGGCTTGATAACATTAGGTACCAAATTCACACTATTCCTAAGTATCGTTTAGTAACGGTATTTCGTTATAGTTAAATTAGCATTGGTAACGCAGATAACATTATCTAGTAAAGTATCGTTACTTCTTACGTTTTAGCCGATCCGCGTAAGGCGGTTAGTTTATTTTACGGTAAAAAAACTTTTTAAACTATCATGGTCACTAACATTAGAATAATTATTATTAACGGGATTATTACCATGTTTTTTGTTGTGTGTGAGTATCCGATATTTCGGCACAGTTGTATGCGCTATGACCACGGATGTACTAGTACATGATCACTGTTGTACTTACACACAACAAAAAACATGGTAAGTGATGATCCCGTTAATAATAATTATTCTAATATCGTTACCTTTAAATATAAAAAATAAGCACTTAAATAAATAAAAATAAAAAAATAAAAAAACATTCATTTATTTCGACCAGCTTAGGATCATAGCAGACAACATAACAATTTATATAAATTAAATAAAATAAGATTTAAAATTATTACAGAAACAAAATTGAAATTTTATTTTATTTATTTTTTATTTATTTTATTAGGTACACAAAACAGAATTACAACAAAAACATGATAAACGATTATGCAGTAAAATTGAAACATTGGTAAGTCATAATTCCACAAAGATGTGCACACAGCATGTTCATCAACAAATAAAACTATGCTAACTTAATTTAAGAGAATTAAAGATACATTATATAATAATAAAAAATTGTAATAATCATATGATACATACATACATACCATCACGCCTTTTTCCCAACGGGGTAGGCAGAGACCACATCCTTCCACTTGCTACGGTCCTGACACACAATTATGATACATAATTAAATATAATATAAATAAATATAAAATGCTATACATATAATTTACGTTAAACTAAAATTTAGTTATAGTTTCTTGCCGGTTCTTCTCAGTACAAGATCTCCCGCCCAGAGTAGACTTACGAACCGATGGCATAATGACGTTCATAAGAGCTATTTGTAGCCTAAACTGAATAAATGATTTTGAATTTTGAATTTTGAATTTTAAAAATTAAAAATTTTAAATAAGTGGGATTTGAAGCTCATGAGTGAGGTATTGTGAATGTCAGGTACCCCGTCCGCGCCGCTTAATGTATTCAAGTCGCGGCACATTCTGAGCACAGGGTTATGAAATGATACGTTATTGGTACAGAAAGGTATGGAAAACGGTCGGTGAAACCAGCAGACCTACTTGGTATTTTAAATTGTAACTCTGATAATATATTTGTCGAGACGAGTCCATTTAAAATTTTGTACAAATAAGTAAGTTCGTGTAATAAGTAAATTAAAATTATAAAATCAAAACATTTAAAATACAAAATTAAAATTAAAAATTACAAACTTCTAAATTAATTAAATAAAATAAAAATTTGAAATTTGAAATTTAAAATAAAATAAAGTTCAATAAAATTAATAAAAATATTAAATTAAATTAACTAACTATTAAATTAACTAACTATTAATTAACTTAAGCTTCTAGAAATAAAATAAAATAGTAAAAACTGCATCAATATTTTAACTGGCGCTAGGATCAGGTAGGCTACTCTTGACGCAAACTCAATCTCAATACAATTCCAATGCGATTAATATGTATCGATATTGGGATAAGTTTCGCAATTTCGGAACGCCCCATCTCGATAATAATTTGTTCACTCAATTTCCACGCAATTTAATTATCAATGTGGCGATATTATCGCTTTTAAGAGTGCCATTTGAATCTTTTAGATTTGGGATTGGAAATTGATTATTGCAATTGTGTTTCAAGAGTAACCCACCAGAGCGAAGCACCCCAACACAAGTATTTGCATTACTCTCTGGAGTTGTCTACTTATGCATTTTACTACGCTACTATGTATTTTATTGGGAAATAACCTTTTCTTACTTACAGCGTTCCCAGCTGTGGTACGTCAACTTACAAGCCGAGGACACCCTGGACTTCTCACCGAGCATATCAGAGTCCAAGACCTTAACTCTTGAGAGGACCCCTCAAGGTTCAACCAACTCCAGTGACAGCAATGGGACCTTCGCACTCAACGAACTCTGGGACCAAATAGAAAATAATGGTTGGTACTAAACATAATTTGTTTTAGTGAGAAGCTCGATGGCGCAGTGGTTAACGCCCCCGGTCTGCGAGTGCTGAGGTTAAGCCACTTTCCCGGTCATCGGATGGGTGACCAAAAATTTATCATCTCGAGCTTCTCCCTGCTTCAGAATGCATGTAAAGCCGTTGGGCCCGGCCACTAACAACCACTAATCCGCACTGGGTTCGTGGTGGTTTATGGCCCGTTCTCACATAATTAATGATAAGATATTAATGAGAAGATGGCGAATAATACCATTGTTATCCGAACCCAAGAATAAATCGCACAGAATAAATCGCACAGAATAAATCGCGCAGAATAAATCGCTGACTCACACACGCACTTAACTCATTCTTACATATATGCACTCCACATTCACGCATTGCATCGTCCAATAATTTATTTATTTATTACTAGGTGACCCGGCGGACTTCGTACTGCTTTGACAGTTTCCATCATTGAGTTAAATATAGTATATATATCAGTGGTTACTATGACAATGACAAATGGGTCCCACAAGGCCGAAAACGACATCGCGGCCGACCTAGACGGAGATGGCGGGACTAGTTGGACTCATATTTGAAGGATTGGTCCCAGAAAACAACATACCGTGAATATTGGAAGAAGGGAAGGGAGGCCTTTGCCCTGCAGTGGGACGATATAGGCTAAAAATAAAAATAAAAAACTATGACAACAAAACAAACAAATTATTTTGTATTGGAAAATTAAATTGTCGTTTTTAGTATTATTTTTTTAAATATAGCCTATGCTACTTAGCGCTAATGTAGCATTCTAATGGTGAAAGATTGTTTTAAATCGGTCCAGTAGTTTATGAGTTTATTCGTTGCAAACATACATACATACAAAGGTTTCCTCTTTAAAATATTAGTAAAGATTTGTTATTGTCAGAATCCTACTGTGTAGTTATTGTTTGTGACGAAACTTGCTACCCCTGGCGAATTGACCAACACGAGCCAGGCCTAGCCTAGTGTGGGAGTCATTGTACATTCCTTGTAACACGGCTTACTAATAATTTTGGTTAATAAACATTTTTCATTTCCATTTTCATTTTTCAGTCATGGCGTCACTTGATATTAGCCTTCTTTCAATTCCAGGTACAAGGGTCACCCTTCGAATGTTGACAACAAGCAATAGCACAGTCCCACTGACAATCAGCTACCAGATGAATGCTTTGGGAGAGCGAGACGGCATCATATACTCAACCATACTGCTGTGTATACTGTACTTCTTAATCGTATTTGAGGTGAGTTCCTATCACCAGAACTGGCAAAGTAGAGTAAATGACACCTAACATCAGGTAAAAGGGACTTGAGGGGCGATTTTTGACCCAGTGACTAATTGTGTGAGTATGTATGTGGGTATGTGTACATAGAAAGTTTTCTTTTGACCTTCTTGAGCATCTCGAGCTCCCGGCTGCATTAGCAGTCGTTAACAACCACCAATCCGCACTGGGCCCGCGTGATGGTTTATGGCCCGTTCTCCCTAACCTTCCATAGGGAAGGCTCGTGCCCCAGCAGTGGGGACATAAAAATGAGCTGATGATGATGATGATGACGCTATTAACAAGGTGTTCTTTAGACTTGTGTTGGCGCGGGCGATGTTGCAATCTAGTGGACTGTATTTTTTTATTGGCGTTATACTTGGCGATGATTCGAACTGCGAGGGATGGCGACAAGGGCAATGGGTATACAGTTCGATGGAAAAAAAAGGAGGGAATACCTTGATCAGCAAGCGGCAGTAGACACCACGTGTCCGGCAGGCGGGCGAGCAGGCTGAAACGGTACCAGATTGGTGACCGGTGGATGAACTTGGCTGGAACACGGACCTGGACCACCAGCGCGTGACCTCTCACAGTTTTTAACACTAGTAACGCGGTAATAGCTATCAGATGACCAAAATGGAGATCTCCTCTAAGCGTGAGCGGCCATCTTTTCGAAACTCTGTCATTGCACTTATTCGCGATTGCAGCCGCAGCGAGCTCGTTGGCGTACGGCGTTCTATATTGCGGCCTCGCTCTTGTGCGCGAGAAAGGTATGTATTGGAAGGAGATGGCTAAAGGAAGTTGGTACAGCGCCAATCAAACTACTTTTATTAAATAGGAAAATGTTACGATAGCGACAAATGCATGTTACTATTTTTGCGCGGCAAATTTAAAAGTCACCATCTGGCGCGACCAATTTGTTTGCGTTGGGAAGCCAATGGTAGATCACGTCGGGGTCGCCACTGTAGGGAAGCCTGTGGTAGGATGGAATGCCACATTGAGGAAGGCCAAATGGAAGATCTTCCTCCGAGCTGGGTGGTATAGCTCGGGGACCGAGGTCCAACGGATGTTAGTTGGAGGTGCTATATATAGCGAAGGAGATGGTGAAATTTCGCTACCGCGATGCAGGCTTCCCATACTATTTTATTGTCGTAGTATGGGCAACGTCGTGGGTATGCGTTTGTGGCGCCATCTGTTGACACGGTTGAGAAGGTGTTTCTACGTGTCGAGTAATGTGTGGCGTATGCGGTAGGTGACGCCGCCACAGTTGCATGGCTAGGTTCCAAGATTATGCACCTATTACCAAAATCCTGTAGAAAATGTATGACATGATGTTTTTTTCTATTCTCCGCAGGTAGTGAACCGCACAATAGCAGCACTCCTCTCCTCATCTCTTGCGATAGCAGTTCTAGCCCTCAGTGGAGCAAGACCGACTCTCCCCGAACTGGTCTCCTGGCTGGATGTGGAGACTCTGTTACTTCTGTTCAGTATGATGATCCTGGTAGCCATATTGGCGGAGACTGGGCTGTTCGACTACTTGGCTGTTGTAGCTTTTGAGGTTAGAACAATAAGTTGTTATCTGTTATGTTGTTCTGTAACTGGTTAGACTCAGACCTAAAGATCCCGGGTTTGATTCCCAGCGAGGGGTACATCTTTGTGTAATCTGTTTGGTTGGTGGTAGAGCTGGTTTGTCCGCCTGGCTAGCTACCACCATCTTATCTAAATATGTCGCCATAACACCAATGTTAGTACCATTGGCGTGTTCTGGCAGCTATAAGAAAACCAGTGCGTCAGTAGGTGAGGGTTCCGAGTGAAGTGTACTTCCCTCTTCGACCTTATCATTATTAACATCAGGTGAGATAAAGACCAGGTCTTACCCGTTAGCATTTTTTTTAAACACTTGATACTTACAAGCCGTCCTCACCTTGCGACTGGCAAGCGCTGCTTCTTTACACCTCGATTAGGACCCCTTGTGTAGAAAGGAGAATACGTGTGCTGGAAAAGCATACCATTTTTGTTGGTGGAACAAGAAAATAATTCACCAAATATCTTCGTACGCTACGGAATGAGGATACTAGCTGCCCTACTCCTGTAGGTCACGTGATAGGTTAGAAATGTTAAGACAATCGCGAAGCGCAGCGTAGCGATTGTCTTGAATTTCGAGGTTATTTTTTATTAGACAACAGAAATCAAAAATTACAAGCCATAAAGTATTGGTGACAAAATAACATATTTGGTCTGAAATGCAGTTAAAAGGTATTCATATATATTTTTTTGCATTTAATAAAAATATAAATTGTATCCTTTTTATAATATTTGAAGAAACACAATTTGGTGAGCATTTATCCGTTTTGGTAAGCGTTTCGAATTTTATTGGTAGTAGAATTGATACATTTTTGGTAGGCGTTTAAACACAAGCCAATATAAATGTAGATTATATTTTAAATTGCATTTAAGAACAATAAACACCCAGTTAACTTATTACAGGTGACAGGTGGACACACTTGGCCCCTTATGAACTGTCTCTGCTTCTTCACTGCCTTCTTCTCCACATTCCTGGACAACGTCACCACGGTACTCCTCATGACGCCAGTCACTATCAGGTCAGTTCCGTTTTTTATAGCTAGCGCGGCAAATGACTCCAATCCACCTGATGTAAGTGGAAATGGAGTCTAGACGCGAAGACAACAGGTGCAGCGTGAAACAACGCAGCACCAGTCACCCTCACCCTGCCGGCCCACAAGGTGCCTTCACGCCTCGTTTGAAGGACCCCATGTCATAGGAAGGAGGGAAAACGTGTGCTGGTAGTGTTATACACTTAACAGAGAGCGCCATCTATCAAATTACAATGTAACTGCTTTTGCGAAAATATCTTATCCTTAGAAACTGTAGACTGCGCCATCGAGTTTTTCTCTCTTATCTGGGGGCACGGCCGTGCCCCCACCAAGTCGAGCAAAAAAGCGTCACGGCCGTACCATCCTTTTCTCAAAGCAATTCAGACCATTTTCGACCCCCTGTAACTTCGTTGTGGATAAAACTAGAAGACTGAAATTTTCAGTAACCATGCAGGCATTGTAAAGACACGTATATTTCAAATTTCATTCAATTTGAACCAGTATTTTAAGAATTATAACGGGTCAAATTTCTTAATTTTGTCACTCACTGACTGACTCACCGATCATCAAAATTCTAAGGCACTTCTAGCAGACCTAGAAGCTTCAAATTTGGAATATAAGTAGTGTTTGGTGTATGAATCAAGGAAAAACTAAAATATTTTGCAATTTCGGTCCAGTTTTCTAGATACACCAACTGCATAAAAAGCTTTGTAATCCCATATAAATGTATAGGATTACAAAGTTACATGTGCAGTTAATGAACCCACTGATTCATGTATAATATAATGGAATAATAGGTTCAGTTAAATTTTTCAATATTGGCTTTATTCGTAACGATGTTTTATTTTATTTATTTTACGGCAATCATTATTATTGCGTGCGAAGCCGCGGGTTTAAGCTAGTCCCATATAAATATAGGCGCATGGTAGTGCCCCTGCCAAATCGAAAGGAAAAAAGTAGAACTGTCTCTACAAAATACAAAAAGAAAAGAGATCCCATCAAAAACAATACTTGTCAAAAAAAACCAAGTCTCGCAACTCAGTTGTTCTGCGGTAAAAAGTTGTGAGATCCATGTAATACCAAGTCGGTTATTAATTTATTCAGTCTCTACTTAAGCGACTTTCTGTCTTAATACGTCCAGTCTCTAAGATCGCCTGAAAACACGTGTAAATTCAATCGCCTGAAAACACATGTAAATTCAATTATTTAGTGCGATGGCCAAGTCTCAATATATTTATACAACGTGTTCATTTTGAATTCCCATAACTCTAGGGTTTCAACGAGACTGCGTATAAGAATCAAATAGCAAATTCATATTTTCTGAATTCAATATTTATTTTTATTTTCTTATTTCATACAAAATAATTCAAATAAAGCATGATTATCTATCTAAAACCCCTTTATGTGAAATATGACAACATCGCATACTCTTACCTAAAGTTATGAATGATAGGACTTACTTATGAATGAAAGTTAGGCACTACGAGTCAGAATGCAGTTATTGTACGGCTTGCAAAAAAATAAAAATGAAGTGACCTTTTATTCATACGTGTTTAATTTGCTAAGCAGTAATTTTAATTTTACAAATTATTTTATCTTAAGCTTTTACTAAAACATTGTTTTTGTAAATAAACTAAGATTAATTTTGATTTTTTTTCGTAGTTACATTTAGTTCGCATTGAAATTGACCTACATGCGAGTACCTGCATGCCTGTATTTTACTAATTAACTAGTAAAAAATGCACTTACAATCGTAGCCATGATTTCGCAGTGAACTTACTACAGCACGCCGTAACTAATAACCATAATGGTTATGGGAGTGTCTTTAAAAATGTACAACAACTATTTTATTTGATGACGTAAAAAAAATAAAAAGTTAGTAATGAACGACTGATTTCAAATTCTTGACAGAGAACCAAACTTACATTTGGGATACAAAAGTTAGAAGGCGTGGTAAATAAAACATTTTTTGATAAAAAATATCAATTTAATTGGTTTTCAAAATGTCCTCCATTACATTCTAAGCATACAGTTATTCTTGTACGAATTTGCCTATTTAAATTAACTTCATTGGCACGCATTTCATTTGCTTCATGTTGAATCCGCTGCAACAAATGATCCCGGGAAAGAATTTTTTTAGAATACACCTTACTTTTTAAGGTACCCCATACATAAAAATCAAGAGGGGTCAGATCGGGTGATCGAGCCGGCCACGCTAAGATCGGGCTTCCGCGGCCGATCCAACGTTGTGGATACTGCTCATTTAGGTACTCTCGTACGTGTGTTCCGTAATGCGCAGGTGCTCCATCGTGCTGTATCCATAATGACCGGATACTTTCCAGATCCACATCTTCAAAAAAATCTAAATTTAAAAGGTTTTGTAGAAATTCAAGGTAGTTGTTAGAATTTAAACGGTGCGGTATTTCTATGGGACCTACAAGTTTATTATTTAAAATACCCGCCCACATGTTTACAGAAAACTCTCTTTGGTGCGATGTTTCCCACACTGCTTTCGGGTTTGCTTCTTGCCATTGATGCTGATTTTTACTATTGAATACGCCTGCTCGTGTAAATTGTGCCTCGTCCATCCACAGAATTTTTTTAATTAATAGTGGATCTTGAATGAGAAACTCACTTATCCGCTGACAAAACGCGATTCGTGAGAAATTATCACCGGGTAAAAGGCCTTGCACTTTCCGATAATGATAAGGATGATGTCCATATCTCTTCCATAATCTCCACACCATAGTATGAGAGACGCCAACTATGCGTCCGACACGTCGTGTAGATAAAGTAGGATCTTCGATAATTAAATTCATTATCCTCATTTCTTGGTCCAATGAGAGGTTCATGACTCGCTCATGAGAAGCTATTCTTAAGCCTTGCTCACGAAATCGTCTATGTATCTGTAACAAATAAAAATAATTGTTAACTGAAGCTTACGCGAACACTACACATTGAATTAATACTACTTATACGGATTTACACGATAAAATAAAAATAATAATAAATCAATGTGTACAGTAGAGAGAGTAGATCCGTGAAAGTGGTTCTATTTCAAATAAAAATAAGCTTTACATTTGACATACAGTTAATAGTTTTTTCTCCATAGTAGTATTCTACCCCCGCTACCGGGAACTCACCCTGCTTTAAGTGATAAAGTACACATAATGCAACGTTAACAAATGCTTGGTTATTGCATTATTACTGTTATTATTATAAGCCTTACACTCTGACCACCAAAACGTTGACAATTTATCTCTATCGAATATCGGATCCCAGAAACAGCTTTACCCCTGAGTAGTCCCAGCCATCATCATCATCATCAGCTCATTTTTATGTCCCCATTGCTGGGGCACGAGCCTTTGCTACGGATGGATAGGGAGAACGGGCCATAAACCACCACGCGGGCCCAGTGCGGATTGGTGGTTATTAACGACTGCTAATGCAGCCGGGACCAACAGCTTTACGTGCCTTCCGAATCACAAAAGAGCTAGAGGTGATAAATTTTTGGTCACCCATCCGATGATTGGCCTTTGCGAAAGGTGCTTAACATCAGCACTCGTAGATCGGGCGCGTTAACCACTGCGCCATCGAGCTCCTCAGTCCCAGCAAGCATACATGAAATTAACTCGTATTTTATAAGCAACTCCAATAGTTTTTTCCACAAGTCACCACTCATTACACCTAAATCACCTAATATGCTAGTTCTCTTACTATCTCGTGAATTTTTTAACTACTGCCTATTCGGTTTTTTCGGTATGTCAAATTATAGGATTGGTGTAATGATTGGCGAACTGCGACACCCTCAACATTCAGAAAAAAAGTGTAAACGAGTAATTTCATGTGCACTATGACCAACAAGAAGTAAAATCACTTAAGGTTAGGCCTTAAGTGCCAGACCCAGTACTCGATAAAAATCAATTAACAAAACTTCGGTGGCGTCAACCACTCACAAGCCTTGTCTCGTCGGCCATCTCAGGCAAGTTAGCCCGATTCATTTCGTTCACTGCCTATTACTAAAGAAATAAGTAATGTAAACTTACGTTGACGAAAGTATGATTGTCAGGAACGGTGCGATTTGGATATCGACGCCGGTATTCTCTCACAGCTTCCGCGGAATTTCCATTGCAATATCCATACACAAAATGAATATCCGCTTGATGTTGTGGCGGATAGTTGCGCCTCGGCATTTTAACCAAGTTAATAACTTACAGTTCAACAAATAAAAATAACAACCAACACTTTAACAATAACAAAAATAAAAACCAATAGTTCATCAATAACAAATTAATAACAAAACTTAACAGCACAACGGTTTAATAACAATTCTAATCACGGGCACCAATACTTGTAAGCAAGACGAAGGTCAGGAAACAAGTAAGTCAATAAAGGTAGATACATGTAGTCATTGGCGGCTAGTTATTTGAGTCATTGTGAAATCAACCGTATTTCCAAAGCGTTTACTATTAATTTTACTTTTTTTGCTAACGGTATTTGGCTATAGGTCTGCCGGCTTCATGTCGGCGCGGAGCGACTCAGTTCCATGTGTGCGTTCTTTTGTCACTCATCGTCATCGCCGGCATAATAATAGGGTTGTCAAAACTAAGACGAGTCTCAAAAGCTGTTGGTGGGCTTTCTTCATCAAGTCAAGTTTCGTATTTATTAGTAGTTTTTACCCTATTCGTGATCAAATCATTGTGAGTGTCTGATTTTTTAAAACGTAAGATTATGTAAATTGTCTTTGGTTTCGTTTAGTTAGGTACAATCACCTACCCAAATTGTTTATGAGTAATTTGGGTTATAAAAAATAAACGTATTACAGATTTTATGATTACTTATAAAATTAACAAACAAAGAAGACTTCAAAATCCACATTCTGAGTGCCTAGTGTGAGTTTTGTTTACTATCCGTATTCATTCGATTACGTTAACGAAAACGAGAATTTGTATGGCAAAATGTTAACTCTTCTCTTAAGTCGCCATACTAATTTTCGTTTCCGTAAACGCAATCTAATGAATACGGATAGTAATAACAAAACTCACACTAGGCACCCTGTTACTTTAAACATTATTTTGTGTAGGTGATGTACATCCCTGATATTTCGAGTAAACAACCCTACGCATACATGGAACTCATTATTATTACACTACATCACGCAGCGTGGCCACCCGTCACACAACACAAGCATTCTTTCTCGCTTACACTAAGAGATGCACATATGTAAAGATGAAAGATCCGACTTCGAAGAACTACTTAAAGGTCGTACATTGATGATCAAATTACACTCGTGCGCCGCTGGGGTATGGTGTAAGCAATTTTGTGATGATATCGATAATCGATATCTCCCGGAATTATTATTTTGTTTTAAGTTCTTATAAATAATTCTAAATTAACTTAATGTTTTATTATGGAACTATTAAACATTGGTCTGTGATCTCGGGGTTCCGGGCTCAAAATCCTAGTCATACAAAGGCTCGGACATCTCGAACGCAGCTCTGTGGCGGTAGCCAAAGTAACATTAAGAAAACGATAGCGAAGTTCGAAAAGAATAAAATGTATGGGATTGACATAAGATTGACCACGTGATTTAGCGCGGCTTATGTCAATCCCATAGATTTTATTCTTTTCGAACTTCGCTATCGTTTTCTTAATGTTACTTTGGCTAAGCCTACTGGTAGGTTAACTATGAACCCGCATTTGGCACCCGCTGCAATTATTACATTATCATCCAGTAATTCAGATGTTTCAAAAAATATGGTAAATATCGAATGACTGCGCGTTTTCGTAATAAATTAAAGGTAGGTATTGTTTAGTATTTGGCTGCAATCCAGCCGCCGGATATTCATGGTAAGAGTTCTTTAAAATTTTCATAATCATAACCATTATCGATTGAAATTATGTTGAAACAATTTATGTTTCGACAAATACCATTCATAGTCTAACTTTTAAAATTTAAAGAGTTGCAAAATAAGCAACTAATGCGTAATTGCTCACAAGAGTTTACTAAGGAATAAGAACTAACCAAAGCATAAATTATTTTCGTTCTAATTGCATTACGTAATTCCGGTGTAACAGGTAGGTATGATTTTATCGATAGCGACTAGTTGGCTTTCACTTCACTAGTTGGTTGATACGGGGAAGTCCCACGCGTAGGTTTTTTACAACTTTGCTGTCGTCGTACGTAGTGCGTGTAGAAGTTTGGCAACGTCGCAAAAATAAGGAATCGACTTACTGGAGACATTTTATGAACTATTTTAACTAAAATTAATGTTATCTTCGAAGATATGCGTTTTGGAACCCATGTTCTTTGGACTTTTTTAATTATTTTTAGTGTTAGAATATAACCTTAGAGTTATGGGAATTGAAAATATGCAGGTTGTATAAAACATTAAAGAATGTTATGGACCACGATCGTGGTCTTAGAGACTGGACGTATTAAGACTAGAAAGTCGCTTAAGTAGAGACTGAATAAATTAATAACCGACTTGGTATTACATGGATCTCACAACTTTTTACCGCAGAACAACTGAGTTGCGAGACTTGGTTTTTTTTGACAAGTATTGTTTTTGATGGGATAGCATGTATATGTTGTTTCTTAATACTCTAACACCATATAGTTTTAACATTATCCCCTTGGTATAAGGTCGAAAACCAATGAAATATTCAATATAAAGACCTTGATGGCGCAGTGGGTAACGTGACCGGTCTGCGAGTGCTGAGGCAACTTTCGCAAAGGCCGGTCATTGGACTGGAAACAAAAACTTTATCATCTCGAGCTGCTCCGTGCTTCGGAAGACACTTAAAGCCGTTGGTCCCGGCTACATTAGCAGTCGTTAACAACCACCAATCCGCACTCGGCCCGCGTTGTGGTTTAAGGCCCGTTCTCCCTATCCAATCATAGGGAAGGCTCGAGCCCCAGCAGTGAGGACATAAAATGAGCTGACGATGATAATGATTCAACGTATTGTTCCTAAATGGTTCAACTGATTGATTTGTCCATTCCCAGGTTGTGTGAAGTGATGCATCTGAACCCGGTGCCTGTCCTGATGTCAATGGTTATCTTCAGCAATGTGGGAGGGGCAGCCACTCCAGTGGGTGACCCTCCCAACGTTATCATAGCTAGCCACCCGTCCATGCTGCAAGAGGTTAGTCTATACTAATATTATAAAGAGGAAAGCTTTGTATTTTTGTATGTATGTAATGTTTGCAACGAATAAACTCACAAACTACTGGACCGATTTAAAAAATTCTTTCACCATTAGAATGCTACATTAGCGCTGAGTAACATAGGCTATATTGAAAAAAGAAAAGAAATGCGTTACGAAGTTCGCCGGGTCAGCTAGTTGTGTATAAATGAAAAGGGTAGTAACACCGCTGTTCCACAGGACCTAGTGATCGACATTGTTCTTTCAATCATATAGAATAAATAGAGGTCAATAATACCATAGTAGAATGAAACAAGTATGGTATCTTCCGCCGAGCCAACCTGTCCGTACGCATCGTCGCACGCACACACTGACAAAGTTTATTGATGCTAATGATGCGCCAGTCGCGGCTGAGCCGTACGTAATGCCGCGCGCGCGCTGCGTGTTTCGTCGCTGCGCCGGCGCTACTCGCTGGCACGTAGATTATAATTTGTTAAACGTAAGTCAAGGTCAACGATGGTTACAAAAAAAACAAGAGATATTGCAGTGCTTATGGATGTCTTAATAGCAGCTTGTCCATCCAGAATTTTCTTTCTTTACTTTACCTACCGAACAAGAACGGTGAGTGAGTACCTCCTACCTAACCTAATTACACAATTTTGTGTCAGTTATTTACTACCGAAAGAGTTAAGTTCTGCTCCAGATTTCGTGGATTAGAGAGGTAAATACATGTACCTACGGATTTGTAAGTTTAATTTATTAGATTACACGGTACACCCGACCGCGAAAACAAGGGACTAATTAGGAACAGTCAGACGAAACACTTTGGACTTTGTACCGCTCTTATGTTGTGGGCATTAGTACTAATATCAAACTGCAAGTGTATACCGTGATGTGCTGTTGACCGTACCTACTAACCTATTGTAAGTTGTTGTGTTGTACAGTTGACAAACTACGTTTAGGTAGATCGGGGGTTCTCTGGAATCCATGAATTCATATTTCTAAGTATGTTCTTATTTTATATGTAGATACCTACCTCATTCTAATTAAAAGCGACAGCCCTACAAGTTTAGGTGATTATCGCTTGCTCGGGGGCCGAGTCGCCTTACTTACTTTACTTACTTCATTCTACTATGATAATACGTCACAAATGTCAAACGATGGCTTTATAAGGGGCCGGGAGCTGCGTAGCCGTAACAGTCGGTGCGCAGCTCTCGACCAGTCAACACTCCTGAGATACGCCGTGGAGGCGAAAGACGTGTCGGGTATCGGTGTGCATGTCACGTTCGCATACATCCATTGTTTCTTCTGCATATGCGTACTTTTTGCGAGCGGGAGGGTGATGCATGCGTACTGCATCCAAGCTAGGTAAACGAGTGAGTTAGCGGAATTAACACTACATTATTTCAATTACATTTTGTAGGGGTCACTCGCTGATTTACTCTAGCGACAACCTGCTTTCTATCTACCTGCTTACTATCATCCCGTATTTTAATCTGGGGGTCGACCGCCTAACTCTCTCGCTTTCGATCGCTTTGAAGGCGAGGCGAGGGGGAGGCGCCATCTTGTCATTTCGAAAGCAATATCAAAGCAATATCAAAAGCTATAGGTTGCTTTCGATATTATTTTTCGATATTATAATAGAAAGCGAGGCGAGGGCCTCGCTTTCAAAGCGATCGAAAGCGAGAGTGTTAGGCGGTTGGGGGGCTGGTTGATACCCGCTTCTTTTTCGCGTACATTTTGGTCAAATGAATGTTGATGTTTTGTATGGAACAGCTGAATATTATTTTCGAGTTAGGCAGTTGGTCCAATGGTAAGAGTTGTTCGTTTGTGTCACGGGAGTCATCTCAGATGTTTTGGACGGTGATAAAAAAGTCAACTTGTATACAAAAAAAAATAAAAATACTGTATGTCTTGTTGCAGAATATCAACTTTACCACATTCACTCTTCACATGGGGCTAGGTATACTGCTAGTATGTGTACAAACTTACATACAACTGCGCTATATGTTCAGAGATATGAACAAGCTGCGTCATAGTGTGCCGAGGGATATATTAGGTAAGTACATAACATTTTTTTCTTTTTTATTTTTAAGTGTTAATTGCTACATGAAATACAGTGAAAAAATTAAACGCCCACCCGACCCAGCCAGGAATCGAACCTGGGTCTTGCGCAATCCGGGCGGCTGCACTGACCGGGACTACCGGGAAGGCTGACGTTGTATAGCGTCGTGTTGTCAATTTGTGGTATTCATCTGCAAAGATGAATCTGCATGTCCATCGGTTGCAAACACCTTTGGATAGATGGCACTAATGTCGATCTAAAGCATTTCAAAAATCAAAAAGCAGTGACAAAATTCAGCGCTTACGTCAGCCTTCCCGGTAGCATAACGGTCAGTGCAGCCGCCCGGATTGCGCAAGACCCAGGTTCGATTCCTGGCTGGGTCGGGTGGGCGTTTAATTTTTTTAACTTTTTTTTTTTTAACTTTACTTAAACTTAAACTTCTGAAAGTAATTTTAACGAACAAAATCTCGTTTTCGTTACATAGGTATTCACAATACACTAAACATGCACACAAGCTTAGACCCAAGACACCGTACTCGTAGAACTAGGGTACGACGAGCCGGTTCACACGCGCTCTATACCAGGCACAGACATGTACCTGGGCGCTTCTCCCCACCACCACAGCCCGGTCAACCCGAGCCGAGGTCCGTCTTTGGAGGCGCCTTTAGGTTGGATGGTTGATGAGAAAAGTGATGGTGATGATGGTAGATAACTCATTTACCCGAAAAATACAAGATGTAATAATGGCAGGCTTGCATTAGATAGAAAACCGAAAACTATCTCTCTTTATCAAAAAAATTAAACCAGCCCCCCAACCGCGTAACACTCTCGCTTTCGATCACTTTGTAGGCGAAGCCCTCGCCTCGCTTTCTAATATAATATCGAAATATAATATCGAATAATATCGAAAACTATAGCCTTCGGTATTATAGCTTTCGATATTGCTTTCATATTGCTTTCGAAATGACAAGATGACGCCTCCTCCTCGCCTCGCCTTAAAAGCGATCGAAAGCGAGAGTGTTAGGCGGTCGACCCCCAGTTTAAGCTCGGACCTCTAAACCTAATGATAAAAAACTTTGGCAATGGTTAATAGAAAGTTACTTTTACAGTGTAAAGGACTTGCATTTTGTAAAAAGACAAAATATTGAAAAAATCCATGAGCGGGATTCGAACCCGCACCCCATGACATGCCGGGTCAGGTGCACTACCAACTATGCTATCGTGGCTCAATCCAACTCGCCGAAATTAATTTATTATCGACAGAATGGAGCACTAAACTTACTTTTAAGAACTTTTGTAAAACTTATTCTTTGCAAATACAGAGTTGCGGCAAGAGATAGCAGTGTGGAGACGCGCGGCAGCCTCTCTCTCCTCGTACTCCAGAGATGAAGACCTGGTGAGGAAAGCCTTGGAGAAAAAGGTAAATTGGTGTCCAGTGCAAAATACTTACATTTTTATGTAAAATCAAGGATGTGAATGAAATGCAAAAAACATTGAATTTAAAATTCAGTTAAATATGTTCGTTAATTTTTTTCAAAAAATTTAAAATTCAAAATTCAAAATCATTTATTCAGTTTAGGCTACAAATAGCTCTTATGAATGTCATTATGCCATCGGTTCGTAAGTCTACTCTGGGCAAGAGACCTTGTACTGAGAAGAACCGGCAAGAAACTCAGCAAGTGTCAAGCTCTTTTCTCCCTTACAGCGTCAATAATATTGGAAAATGCCCTATCATAAAAGGACACTTTCCATCACAAACAAACACAAAAAAAGGACAATCACAACACCCAAAAATACAAAAAAAAAATAAGTTTGCAAAAATTACGTCAGCTATACTTACCAATTTCAATTTTCACAATGTCATACAGTACTAATAAAAGTCAAAAATTATCCAAGAAAACAAAGTTAAAGTATACGAGTTTTAGTATACATACATTCATTAATTCATTCATTTATCCGTTACCATACATTCGTTCTTGTTAATTCAATGTCGTAAATTTACATTCATCATTCACTCTCGTTTATTCGTTTCAAAGTTTTCGTTTTCGTTCGGCTTTTTGACAAGCGTGATGATTAGACATCACCCATCAATCAACTTGATTTCAATTGACGCCTTTGCCCAGCAGTGGGACATTTACAGGCTACTTAATAATCGGAACATCGGAATTAACTCTTTTATTATTAATATAGAAACTTTCGTTGTTTTGAAGGTGAACAGATTGAACACAGCGTTGGTGAAGAGGGAGGCGGGCGGTGGCACTTCCAGAACTGACCCCAAGTTCTGCTCCACTTTAGCGCAAATGAAGGAAAAGGTATTATCACAATAAATATTGAAACTTTTTTTAAAAACAGTGATATTCACAATGTAAACATTAGAAATAAAAGCAAACTAGCAGTAAGTACCTTATACAAGGCTCCACAGAGTAAATAATTCATTTGGAGGCCTGTGTGTACGTTTTTACAACAAAGTTCTAAGTCATATTCAAAAACTTGATATTAATAAATTTAAAACCACCATTAAAGAAAAGCTTTATACAAAAGCTTATTATAAAGTGTCTGATGGCACAGAAGACAAAACAGCATGGGTTTGAAATGCTCCAATCAGTCCAACAGGTATTTCTAATTTAAAATATTTTTAAATCATTGTAAACTTGTTTAATTTGGTAACGGCATATAACTTTGCCAATATCGTTACAGTTTCTTGCGCCGATTCTTTTCCACAGCAAAAAAATAACGACCGATCGCTGTAAGACCAATACAGTAATAATATAATCTAAAGTTCACATGTCAACTTTTGTAATGTGAACTACTTAATATATGAAAAGAATGACAAATAAAAGTACACTTAAAAATAAATGATTTAATAATGAATAGTTTGATTTTAAACACGTTACTTGTAATAAACTAAAAATTAAAACTTTCAGGGTCTGTGGTTAGCAAACTAACCACATATTTCATTTGGTTTACAATCTTGATGTGGTGGGAATATACATCCCTCTGACCCTGAAAGAGTTAAAATTGACTAACTCAGGTAACACTCTTACAAAAAAAAAATTAAATAAATTGAAAATCGTGCAATACGTTTCAATCGCGAAAATACTCTGAGATCTTTCTGAGATATTGCATGGCGATTATTTTTTGAGATGTAACTCACGCAACAAAATAGACAGCTCCATAAATATCAAAAGCAATACCACAAAAAAAAGACGACAAAAAAAAAATAAAAAAAAATAAAAAAAAAAACAAAAAAAAAACTAAAAAACTACACGTGTGTCGTTTCGCGTACATAATATTGTACGGATAGGTCTTTTCACGTAAGCTACATTTTGCATGTTAATCCAAATGCTGATACGTCAATATGCGAATGTTGCGAGAAAAAACATTATATTTTTGGTC
Source organism: Eudonia mercurella (assembly GCA_963082485.1). Classification (NCBI taxonomy): domain Eukaryota; kingdom Metazoa; phylum Arthropoda; class Insecta; order Lepidoptera; family Crambidae; genus Eudonia; species Eudonia mercurella. Next base: position 5,802,359 of record OY720052.1, on the reverse strand, counting down.
ATAATGCGTCAAACCAGATTTTTTCTATATGAGTGGTAGAGCCACTCTGGGTTGCAGCACGAAATGGCCGGCTCGCCCGGCGTAATACCACCCTCTCACAGAATATTGGCGTGAAACAATAGCACTCGTTGCTGTTGTGTTTCGTCCGGTAAGTGAAAGTACCGGAGACCTATCTCTCACCCCTCCCAATTCCTGCTTCCTCCTCCAGATCCAACTCCTACCTCAAGGCTGGCAACGCATCTGCGATTTCTTTGGTTTTGCGGGTGTCCATGGGCGGCGGTGATTACTTTCCATCAGGTGACCCACCTGCTCGTTTGCCTCCTTTAAACATAAAAAATATACATAACTTTCCCATACAATCTTGCTCGGTTAATAGAGGCTTTGTATATAGTCGTTCTTGGAGAAAGTGGTACAGTTTCATGGTCTGATCAACCCACCTGCGAGTCTAAGACGAATGAAAGAGAACGGTACATATTTCTATTGTGTACTGGATTTTTTTTAAAATTTATCTTACGTGTAAGCACATAACCTTCATCTTACCTGATGTTAAGTGATGATCAGGCCAATGGTGGAAGCGTACTTCACCCGGGATCCTCAACTACTGAGGCACTGGCTATCTTATCTCTAGCTGCCGGAACACAACAATGCTAAAAACATTGATTTCAAGGCGACATATTTAGATAAGATGGTGGTAGCTAGCCAGGCGGACAAACAAATCCTACCACCAACCAAACCGAGTACACAAACATGTACCCCCGATGTACGCTGGGTCTTAACTACTAGACCACAGAGGCGGTTAATTAATAATGATAACATCATAGTTTTGTTTTCTTTTTTAGTATCAAATACGAGACAAGCAGCTTCTGGTGAAGTCGGCGATCTGCGTAATGTTCGTGGTGGTCGTGTTCTTCCTCCATGCTATTCCCGAATTACGTAAGTTCATAGCTTTTTATACCTATCGATGAGTCCGAACCGGTCCGAACCCCTCGAAGGATCTTATAGGGAACGGGGACACGCATTAGTGCGTCAAAAGAGAGAACTTTAAGTGTTTTATATATTATTTGTTTGTCCGTCAAACTTTCATTTGTTTCTTTCAGAGCGTCTCTCTTTAGGTTGGACAGCGTTGCTGGGCGCTATCCTTCTCCTACTCCTAGCTGAAAGAGAGGACTTGGAGCCTATCTTAGCCAGGGTGGAGTGGTCTACGCTGTTGTTCTTCGCTGCTCTCTTTGTACTGATGGAAGTGAGTGGATTCGTTTGTAGAACTAACCTTTAACATCATGAATTTTTTTAAACTTAATATATTATGACATGTATACAAACGCCTGCACATCCATCTATCTAAAACTGTCAAATCTCTTCAATAAATGTTCAACCATATACCTTAAATGCCCCGCGGTTTCATCCGCGTTAACTAGCGAACAATCTATAGCCTATAACCTTCCTCAATAAATGGACTATACAATACAAAAATAATTTTTCAACTCGAACCAGTAGTTCCTGAGATCAGCGCGTTCAACCAAACAAACAAACAAACTCTTCAGCTTTTTAATCTATACTAATATTATAAAGAGGAAACTTTTGTATGTTTGCAACGAATAAACTCAAAAACTACTGGACCGATTTAAAAAAATCTTTCACCATTAGAATGCTACATTAGCGTTGAGTAACATAGGCTATATTTATTGTTTTCTAAAGTTTACGCGAACACTACACATTTAAATGAAACAACTTTTACGGATCTACTCGCGTTTATTTTATTTTACATTATTTAATGTTTATCCTGACGTTTCGGATCCTTTGCAGGGTCTCCCTGTGACCACGGACCCTGCAAAGGATCCGAAACGTCAGGATAAACATTAAATAATGTAAAATAAAATAAACGCGAGTAGATCCGTAAAAGTTGTTTCATTTAAATAGGCTATATTTTAAAAAAATGTCCACCTATGCGAAGCAGGGACGGGCCGCTAGTATTAGTATAAATATAAAGTTCAAATTCTATTGCGGAAATTGAACATTTGTGGTAGTCTGTATGTGCAGGCGTACGTACTTAAGTGTGTCATGTGTTTCATGTGTGTTGTTGAAAATCTTTAAAAACTCGTTTCAGTTACAAAAGTTATTATTTTGCAGGCTCTCTCCAAGCTCGGTCTCATTTCGTGGATCGGTAAAATGACGGAAAATGTCATCTTGATGGTGAACAAGGAGTCCCAGTTGGCTGTCGCCCTCATGCTGGTGCTATGGGTAATTATGAACCTCATCTTTTTTATTATTTTTAGCGCGGGAATAACAAAGTAAAAATTTTAAGAAAAGTGCTTTTGTACCGTCCAATTTTTTTTAGCTTCTACCCATTCAGGACGTCTATTTTTTAGCTGTGGAAAAGAATGGACGCAAGAAACAACACAGATTTAATAGAAGTGGCGATATTAACAAAAAAAACTTAAAAACCACTCCTCCTGATGTTAAGTGGAAATGGAGTCCAGAAGCGAGACAACAGGTGCAGCTTGAAAACAACGCAGCATCAGTCACCCTCACCCTGCTGGCCCACAAGGTGCTTTCACGGCTCGATTGAAGGACCCCGTAACAGAAAAACGTGTGCTGGTAGACTATTCCATCTTTTGGAGGAGTGACAAAGGAACGAGTCACCAAATTTATTTTTGTGCAATGGAATATTTGAGATAGTGAAGCGGTGATTCCGGAAAGCAGCACGTGTACTCCTATAGAAGAAGGGAGACGCTGGGATGAGGTCAAGGAGCTCTTCCCTAATTAATAGCTTCGTGTATCGACAGTATAAGATGCCCTCACAAAACCGGTCGTTGTGGAGATCCTTGGGGGAGGCCTTTGTCCAGCAGTGGACGTCTTTTGACTGAGATGATGATGATGATGAAGATGCCCTCAGACTAGATGGAGCGACGATCTCCGCAAGGTGACACTGTCTGTCAATGGCACTCGTTGCTGTTGTGTTTCGTCCGGTGAGTGAAAGTACCGGAGGCCCATCTCTCACCCCACTCCCCTCCCAATTCCTACTCCCTCCTTAAAATCCAACTCCTTCCTCAAGGCCGGCAACGCATCTGCGATTACTTTGGTTTTGCGGGTGTCGTGCTTCGGATGGCATGTAAAACCGTTGGTCCCAGTTGCATTAGCAGTCGTTAACAATCACCAATCCGCACTGGGCCCGCGTGGTGTAAACATCCATGAAGGCTCATGCCCCAGCAGTATTTACAAAATAAGCTTGTGATGTTATGATGAGGGGAAAGAATGGGTGTTCCTGCCACGTTTCGACTTCGTATGTCCTGTTCTCTGCCCTAGCTCCTTTTAATGGACTATATTTGTATCCTTCCCAGGTGTCTGGTATAGCGTCAGCCTTCGTGGACAACATCCCGCTGACGACTATGATGGTGAGAGTGATGGCGACCCTGGCTGACCCGAACGGCCTGGGCTTGCCTCTGGCACCGCTAGCCTGGGCTTTGAGCTTCGGGGCTTGTCTGGGAGGTAACTATTTGTTACTGAATTTGTTTTTTTTTTCTTAGTTACGGCACGAAATACTGCAGATGGCAGCTTCATACAAAATCTTTTTTTTTTTGAGAGATTGCTGTTTGTACTTGGCATTTTCAGCTTTAGCGGGCTTTTTTGGGGGTGGCGAGAAACTTAAAGGGTTCCTTTAGCCGTGTGAAACGAATCACCGTCAGAGGTTTTTTAAGGGGAACGGCATCACGTACTAGTGCGTGTCCCCGTGCCCTATAGGCTATAGCTTTCGATATTATTCGATATTATATTTCGATATTATATTAGAAGGCGAGGCGAGGGCCTCGCCTTCAAAGCGATCGAAAGCGAAAGAGTTAGGCGGTTGGGGGGCAGATATAAAACGCAAATTAAGTACTATGAACGTAACATATCTCGACGGTCCCTACCTAAAATTCCTCAAGTGGTACATAAGTTATTTTTATTTTTTTGTTTCGAAACCTTCAGGTCATCCTAAAGTTTCGTTTCATCAAAGAAACAGGGCTAAAAATGCCATAATTCTACTCTAAATCAAACCTCGACAAATTCCATAACTACAAAATCTCCAACGTAAAACTACAGCAGTGGTAGTTCCGTAATTTTACATCGAGGAGTCAAGGACGCCCTTGCGCGCCTCCCCCGCAACTGCCACTTGCGGAACAGTTGCGCTCGCTCCCTCATGGTAATGTTTTCTTTTACTGCGTAAGTACTCGTTAAATATATAGAAACATGCCACGAAAGAGTACTCGTAACATTATGGATTACTCCCAATCTGAAAATCCCGTAAGTGTTTATTACGGCTCATTATGTCCCACGTATAATTTTGTAATTGGCAGTTACAATATATATCACCATAAAACCTGCCACGAAGAAGTCGTTATGTACCACTTAAGCATTTTTAGTTAGAATGTTGCCGATATAAAATGACGTATATGACTAATAATACATAAAATGAATGTTTTTTTATAATATTTTTTGTTTTTCCTTAAAGGGACAATAAATAAAAACTTCATGCCAAATTTCATTACTCTATATGCAGTAGAACTTGAATTAGACGCGTTTGAAACTTCAAACCGCTCTCCTGTAAAATTTGGCATTTGCAGTTAAGTATGTTGTATTTTACGTAGGGACCGTCGATCTGTAGTTTATAATATCATTGGATGTGAGGCTTTACTAAGTCCACACGCGGACATCTTGATAGAATTGAAAAGCGACGTTGCACTGTTTTGTTTCATTTGCCAACACTCATGCAGGTTCACGAACACTAATCCACCTATTTGACAAAACATATTTTTTTTAAATAAAACAAAACCGCAGACATGACTCTTCACTTTTCCGCCAAAAAGTCCGTTAATAAAAAGTGTTGATCGAAAACTTTTTTATAATTTGTAGTGCCTTTTTTCAGGTAATGGCACCTTAATTGGCGCTAGTGCGAACGTGGTATGCGCCGGAGTGGCGGAACAACACGGCTATAGGTTCACATTCGTCCAGTATTTGAAGATAGGGTTCCCTATCATGATAGGGAACCTTTTGGTAGCGTCCGTATATTTACTTATCTGTCACGTTTTGTTCACTTGGCACTGATATTTTGGAACTGTGATCGTCACATGGTATTTTGGAACTAGTATTTTAACCTAGTATTTTTTTGGTTTGGAATCATATTGGGTAGCAAACTTGACAGTTAAAACTATTCACTTGATTAATTTATGTATTTTTGCTATGAGAGAAAACAAAGGACTTCATTATACATTTTAATATTTTTATTTCATTACTCCTTTTTACATTTTATTATAAACTGTCAAGTTTGTAGAACCCATTGTTTTTTTGGATTGTGGAATGTTTTTTTTTTATTGTATTTTAAAATGTTATATTGGTAATAATAACAAACTTGACAGTTAAAACTTTTCCACTAATTTATTATATTTTTTTATTTATTTACATTTAAAACCTACAATAGCAGTAAATAGCAGATCAAGACACACTGAGACTTGTCCAGAATGCTAGAATTTAAAAGAAAATTACAAAAAAAAACAAATTACTTGCATTATTTTTATTATTTTTAATATCTAATTAAATCATTTAATACTTTTCAATAGTATTTTAAGTTAATTAAATCTCTATTAAATTAATTATCAACTGTCAAGTTTGTAGTTTGAATGTTATTTCGGATTGTGAATATTTTTTATTACATTTCTGAAATGTTATTTAAAAGTTTGAGCTGTGTTTGTTAATTGTTAATTGTATGGATTGATTATATTCCGTTAGTGTTGGCTGTGTACTTCCAAGACTTCAATTGAACGTTTTATCGATTACTGTACGAAACGTTTTCAGAAGCTAATCACAAAATATGTTTCGATTTGCTTTAATAAATGTATCGATTTAACACTTAAGAATTTAACTTGGAAAATGTAAATGTGTAAAGTATTATTATTAATACAATTATTTTTGTTAAGTGAAAGTATTATTAATAAATTATTTAAATCTAAGATAATTTAATGCAGGGGTCTCCAACTTTTTAACCCACGGACCACATTTATCTCACCAATGAGTCGCTAAGTCCAAACCTAACTAGTTTATAATGCCGAAATATTGTAGTTTTGAATTACGGGTAAACGTTACATTTCTTTATGCACATATGATTCAGCTTTTTTTTTAATTGGTCGTCAATTTGGTTTTTGGTAATTTTTATGGTTTTCTTACACTAAAAAATTACAAAACTGATACAAAGCCTCTTTATTCTGTCGAACGTCTCGTAGAAGAACTAAGATAGTTAGAAACTGGAACATGCTTTTTTTGCCAGTTTCTCATTAAATATCAATGAACATTGCTTTTCTAGTCTAATACATTTCTTTGTCTATTATTCACAATAATTCCGACAACACAACTATATATTAATATGCATGATACTTAGCACTAATTATTTTTATTTAAAATTTTCGCACTTTTAACTATTCTAACTATAAATTCTAAAAAGTGTGTTTACTTTTTATCAAAGCACTGACTGTTTCATGGTTGATGACCTGGTACCTTGGTACCTTAACTGAGCATTAATAGGGCAACTAAACATGAACCCTTGTAATACAAAACAGTGTTTTAAATTTTATAATGGCTAAATACTTGTTTATAATAATGTAACTCTATCTAATAATATTAGCTCAAAAGTGATAGCATGTGTTTTGAGCATTGTCTAACTTTAGCCATCGTTTTGTGGTAAAGCAGTAAATGTTGAATGGTCTCATCATTGGTGTCGCATTCGCACATCGGGCTATCCTTACACTTGAATATGTGTAAATATCCTGTGAACCCGCTATGTCCAGTCAATGCTTCCATTATGCGGTTATTGTATCTTTTTTACTAAATGCTTGCGTGATGCCAGCTCGTAGAAATTCTAGAGATAGTTCATTCACTACATCTTGAGACTTGTTTCTCGCCTCCTATATCTAATCGTTTACACTGTCAAGGCTGTGTAACCCGCGGGTCATAGCTTGGAGACCCCTAGTTGATAGCAAGAGCAATAAAATGACGTATAACTTTCGCGCATATAAATGTTTACTTAATTGAAGATAATCTATTTAATTTGTCATCACATTGTTAATTACTTTAGGAAGTATTGTTAATTTCGGAACAGGTATTTCGGAGCTAATATTTAATTTTGTAAAGTTTATAAAGTAGCGTTGAGTATATTTAAAGATTTTTACTTATTTTTCTATGTGAAAAGAATGGCATTAAATTATTAAGTGAAAACGATCTCTGTCTGTGTTACATTTTTATTTTCAATAGTGATGCAATGAGTACTACCGTTATGATTACGAATAATTATTTGTACAGACGCCTCCACATCAACCTGTCAAAAACTGTGAAAAATTTCAATAAAATATGTTCAACCATATGCCATAGAGTTCAATGTCGATGGAGGAAATTTGACAGATTGTGCTCGTCTGTAGAGCAGGCGTGTGTACTTACTATTTAATTAAGGCAAAACGTATCCTCCTAGTAAAATTGTGTTGTTTGTCTAAAAAGATCGAAGTAATAAAGGGGGTGCAGCGCGGACGCAAAACTACGAGTTTCAAGTTTCTTTATGGTAGCGAGCGAGCGGCGCGTGGCAGTGGTGTGACAACGGCGAACGACAAGAAAACGCACGCACACTCATATCTGTACAGAGTAGGCTGGTGATTTAATTAGAGCAATGTTTACTTTCATAAAATCATAGGCGTTTGGGTAAAAAATAAGAAAAGTCTTAATATTTTCATATTCATGTTTTTTAATTTAAAAATAAGACAACAGTGGCCTGCGGAATATCAATACAAACATTTTGATGTCGGATCATGGTTTCATTTGTGCTATATTTTCAAAGTTAAATAAAGAAATAAGTTTTTAGATATCATTACTTTTACGTATTGTGTATGCAGTTTCTGGGTATTTGTTTCAAATTCCAAGACAACCATGGCCTTGTGATCAAGCTAACCAACACTAGTCCTTTTAATGTATATGACCTATTCAGCGCCTAGCACCAGTCACTTAAAAACACGTAAATTTTCGAAATTCCGCGCGGCACCCCCTAGGTACATAATTAAATAATCAGAAAGAAGATCAGATATCAAATAACTTTTTGACCCAGGTAGTAATAACAACCTATGCCAGGCATGTTTAAACTAGTTAGTCAATAACATTTAAAAGTAATTTTAAAAAGTTTTCGCAAACACTGTTTGTTATTTCTTTAAATCTTTTTACGAATGTTCTCGACAATTTTACATACATACATACATACATCATCACGCCTTTTTCCCGGAGGGGTAGGCAGAGACCACATCTTTCCACTTGCTGCGATCCTTACAGACTTCATTCGCTTCATCCACATTCATTAGTCTCTTCATACACGCTCGTCGGTTTAGGGTACTCTTGACCTGACAATTTTACACACTTATAATAAGTAGTGGCGGTCGGGACTTAGTCCCTACAATCTACATCATGTCATATTTTCATTATGGAAATAAAAATAACAAATTTTAAATGCATATCAGTATGAACATTAGATACTCTCAAACCACCATTATAAAATGTATGTGGTGACACCAGATTTCGACAGGTATAGGTCGCGCCAAACTCCTAGTCCCCTCTGAAGTTGGCGCGATTCGCGTCGCAGTAGTAAAAAAAGGCGTCAGTAGGGCGAAGGCGGGGACGTACCTACCGCTCGGGTTTGACAGTACAGCTGCGCAACGAAGCAACTTCAGAGGGGACTAGAAGTTTGGCGCGATACCAGTGAACAAATTTTTTTTCCTTGAATCATAAGAAATAGGGATTAGCAACTTTTTAATTCTAGCATCAATTGAATACAGACTACGTCATCCAGTGACATTTCAATGTAATTCTATATTATTTATTTATTATTTAACGCATCGGTGGCTGAGTGGCTCAATTCACAGAGTTCAATACCGGCAAAGTGTATTGGGAATTTTTTCGATGCATACGAGGGTGTGTGATGACCAACCCGCATTGGCAAGCGTGGTGATTAAGCCATTACCCATCAATTGTAGTGATGACTTGATTTCAATGATGGAAGCCTTTGCCCAGCAGTGTTACAGAATATAGGCTAATTGTTAACTTATTTCTTTATGCTTGCAATACAAAAGTGTATAGAGTTGTTGGTAGTTTGGGCTGTGTTCGTTAATGAAAATATTAAAGCACACACAATACGAAAACCTGTATCCGTTGTTATAAAGAGTTTATTAAATATTATACATAATTATATAAAAATGGAAATAAAATAATAAAATTATAGTTTTTCAAAGTATGTGGTTTTAATTTTTTAACTTACCTACAGGTTATTCAACACTTTTTACTTTGAAAGCCAAAGGCATTCAATGTCAACAACTACCGTCACTAACCGGAATGTCAGGTAGGCTACTCTTGACGCAAACTCAATCTCAATACAATTCCAATGCGATTAATATCGATATAGCGATATTGGGATAAGTTTCGCAATTTCGGAACGCCCCATCTCGATAATAATTTGTTCACTCAATTTCCACGTAATTTAATTCCAATGTAGCGCTATTATCGCTTTTAAGAGTGCCATTTGATTTTTTTAAATTTGGGATTGGAAATTGATTATTGCAATTGTGTTTCAAGAGTAACCCACCAGAAGGGTGCAAGTTCAAATCCTGCTCGTGGAAATTTTTTCAACATTTGTGTTTTTGGAATTTGTTCGCGTCAAAATTTGCGTTAAAAATTATTTGAACATTTTAATAACAGGTTTTGTGGCAGAACTATCAGTAGTCACTGATATTAGTTATATTAAAAGTTAATACTTAGATATTGTCTAATTAAAATTACTTTTCTTCTTCCCCTCTGGAACTTTAGCAGTTGTTTAAATTTTCGTAAAATTAATAATTCAGTATTCTTATTCTTCATCTAGATAAATAAGTTTACCTGTTGTTGGATTTCGTATTTTGCAATTTGTATCAAATATCTTGATTAATACAATTTTTAATCCAGTTTATTTAGAAAGTACAAGGTGAGTACGTATCGGTCAGTATAGAAGTAATGAATAGAATATAACAATGCAATTTATATTTTACATATTACCAACAACACAAAATATTATAATTATTATTAAATATATTTATTGTAAGTCCGATCTATATAAGGTCACATTTTATCCACTGCAAATATTTTGAGAATAAATTCAACAACATTATTATATTTTTATATATTTTTATGAAAAAACCTTAAATTTTTATACGCTAGTTTTCAAAAAAAACGCAAAAAGACATTTCGATTAAAAAGAAAAATATAGCACTTTCGGTAGTTTCAATTCAAAGGAGCCGAAGAGAGGCCGCAATGCCTTCACCGCTTACACGTGCCCCTAGTTTCATTCAAAAGAGCCGACAGAGAGGCCGCTCTTAAAAATATTACAATTTTTGTGTCAGGAAAAATAAAATAAAAAACTAGCCTGAATATTTTTTTTAAATGCTAGGGTCTTATTTCTCTGACTAGCTGTGCCCTGCGGTTTCACCCGCGTTAATTAGCGACTGTTCCACTCCTATTAGTCATAGCGTGATGTAATATAGCCTATAGCCTTCCTCAATAAATGTACTAATCAACACAAAAAGAATTTTTCAATTCGAACCAGTAGTTCCTGAGATTAGCGCGTTCAAACAAACAAACAAACAAACAAACTCTTCAGCTTTATAATATTAGTATAGATATAATTAGATGTTTTGTCAAAATATTTGCAGCTGATAAAAAGTGACCTTATATTTTATTACATAAAAAGAAGGACCGCAATGGGTGGAAGAAATGGAGGGAGGCCTTTGCCCAGCTGTGGGCTCACTGTCCTACTACTAATAAATAAATAATATAAAAATATATATTTATTAAAAAAATATCTTATCTTCTCTCACGCTATTAAAACAAAACACTTACAATAAAATGTCTTTATTATTAATTTATCATCGTCTACGTCTCGTTCTGAGATATTCCATTAGCACTGCCACTGCCTCTAACAGTTCGGTGAAGCGTATGAATAATAATTCTCGCTGATTGTATAATATACGCGTTCGTCCGTCTTCGACTTCGGCATCAGTTGAGTATCAGATTTTGAGTGTTTCACACGATATAGTACGTACACAGCAGCGACCATTAAAAGAAGTATCAGAACGGCAGCTATACTGCCAATCAATAAAGCAATGCTTTTTGCTGAAACACGAAAAAAAAACATAATTATACACAATACCTCGGTAGCCGATAGGCAGAGCGCTGGTAGGCTACTCTTGACGCAAACTCAATCTCATTACAATTCCAATGCGATTAATATGTATCGATATTGGTATAAGTTTCGCAATTTCGGAACGCCCCATCTCGATAATAATTTGTTCACTCAATTTCCACGCAATTTAATTCCAATGTAGCGCTATTATCGCTTTTAAGAGTGCTATTTGAATTTTTTTTATTTGTTGATTGGAACTTGATGTCTGCAATTGTGTTTCAAGAGTACCTGTTCAAAGCGCTTCATTGAGCGCGCAGCCGGCCTCACCGCCGACCCGCAAGAAAGACTTATTCCAACACACTAACATCCGTATTTATAAACGAGTAAAAGCTCATACTGAAGCAAAAGTAATTGCTTAAGGCGAAGGGTAAGGCGCACTAGCGCCACCAATTGATAATTTAACAATTACTAACGGACCGGATCTTTTTTTAAACATTGCGTACCGTCCGATAACAGTAAAGCATCCATAGTATTTACACAGTTTTAAAAGCATACAGTTGGGTATCGAACGTACTTCGCAGAGCAATGGAGGGGAACCCGCGGGGAAGCGGGCGCTGCGGCGAGTGTCCCACAAACAAGCGCAGTTTGTGGGAGCTACCGTGAAGGGCAGCCACGTGCGCGTACAAGCGTGTTTTAAACGTTTTTTTTTAAATTTACGTTCAGTGATTCCTATTGAATATAATGGTGCATACACATTGTTATGTATACGGTTGTAAGTCGACGTCGAAACACAACATAAATTTAAAATTTCATATATAATTTCCCCGTGACGCAAGGTAAGTTTTTCCTATAATTTCGTAATAACTTGTTCTTTGTCTTTGTTGGAATGTATGTAGCTACATGGATAGTAAAATGTATATTGTTGGTGAAGTGCAGGGTACTCCAACTACAAGAATAATGACCGAATTCTTCTGCTCCAACAACAAAATGACTAAATAGCTTTTTTTATTTATTTTGCCAACTTCTCATTAATTAATAATGAACATTTTTACAACACATAACTATTAACTAATACGTGCCAATACAGACGAGGTTCTATAAGCATCAATTCTTTAAAGTTTATATTTACGATTTCTGAGCTTGTTATTTTTCTTTTTTTAAGCAGTCCGAATGCGAATTTATTATTATGTTAAACATTTAAATCTAAAATAAACCTTCACGTAAATATTTAGCAGTGCAACATTTGTAAATAGGTATGTATAATAGTTTATTCTTGTTAATAAATGATTAATATATTTGATTTAGAATTTTATGACATCCCTTTCATATCGGCGAACGACCGCGTGAATACCTACGCGGGCGGCGGCATCGCCCCACATCAAAGGCGATACCCTACTGTATAAAATAGTAATACTGTGGTATTTATTTAATAATTGTGCACTACTTTTTGTTGCGTGGTTTATTCACAAAACGGGCTATCGCATTTATTCACAAACAATGGCCACTTTTAGTGTTAGCGAATGAATACAAAAACAAACCTAAAAGTAGTTATTAAATAATAGATGTTTGCCTAGTGTCGGAAGGTCCGCAGTGTTTGAAAAAAAAACCAGTTTAGCAGTTATCAAATTAAATCCATTAGCGGCGCTAGTGTGCCTTACCCTTCACCTTAAGTAAAAAGTTATAGTAACCCGATGAAGTTAGAAACGTCAAAAATTAGCATTCTTAGGGCTAATTTTTCAATCGTCAGTTTTAGTTTATTCATTGAATAATTTGACATAAGAACAGATTTTCTTTAGGAAATATGTCATATCTTATTCTTTGGAAACGGCAAAAGCTAGAATTGTTAGCCAAGCAATAGTCACCAAATTCTTTACTTAAGCAATCTAGTTAGGTTTTTCAAAGAATTCATAGTGACAAGCTTGTGACAAGCTAGTTTTGAGGTTATATTCCGTGTGAAAGTTTGTGTTATGCCGTTGGTGTGGGATGCAACCTGTGCTGACACCGTGGCTCCTTCGCATGTTCGCGCCACTTCTCTTCATGTGGGGGCTGCTGCGGTAAACGCTGAAAATCGCAAACAGCACAAATACGCGAACCTGGGTCATAATTATTTATTTGTTCCGTTTGCGGTGGAAACAATGGGTCCATGGGGGCCGGAGGCAAGGCAACTTGTTAAAGAGCTAAGTGCTCGCCTTATTGAGGCCTCCGGTGACAAGAAGGCTGGCAGCTACCTCTGCCAGCGTATTAGCTTGGCAATCCAGAGGGGCAATGTTGCCAGCATTCTTGGGACCGTTCCCATGAGCCGACAGTTGGAAGACATCTTTTATCGAAACATCAACTGAAAAGGCCGGCCTTTTCAATTGATTTTGTATTTTTTTATTATTATCATTTTAGATACTTACATTTCGATTTGATTTGATTGATTTTTATGATGCATTCATAAGGTCCTTCGTCATTCCTGTAATCCATAGCAGGTGCTAACGAACAATTGTATGTACCAGTAACGTTGGAAGAAACTGCGATAATCTGCAAGCAAGTGCAAGATGAAGGGGACGTATGCCGCTGACCGCAGACATTTTTTGTTTTTTTAAAGTTTGCTAATTGCTGGAATTTTCAGCAGCACCGTTCTTTTGGTGGCAGCGAGAGACTTAAAGGATCCCTTAATCCGATTGAAATGAAACACCGTCAGTGATTTTCTAGAGGGAATGGCATCACGCACTAATAGATTCTCAGAGGGGATCGGATCAGATCAGATCGGGAGTGGAACAACCCGAAGGCGCCTCTAATGATTAGGATATCGACATGGCTGTTTAAAAAGTTATTGTGGGTGAATATTGCAAAAGCATCAAACTACAAGGACGGTAAGTCTTATTTGTTTATTGCTAGGACATGAATGACGTCTGTCTGACGTTTGTGCTGTGTCACTTAGCTGCGTCGCAGCATGCGTTCGCGGCCTATGTCTGCCCCAACTGCCATGCCCTGCAAAATCTGCACTGCGCTGTGCTGCGTCACCTGCGTCTCAGCATACGCTTAGCCTGCATCCAAATCACTTAGGATTTGTACCCAGGGCCTCCGTTATCATCTCGAGATCCTCCGTGCTTCGGAAGGCACGTAAAGCCGTTGGTCCCAGCTGCATTAGCAGTCGTTAACAACCACCGCACCGCACTGGGCCCGCGTGGTGGTTTATGAGCCGTACACCTGCGGTGAGTACGGCTCATAAACCACCACGTACACCAGATACACCGCTGGGCTCGTGTCCCAGCAGTGGGGACATAATATGAGCTGGTGATATGATGTGATAATGATGTTCCAATAAAATTTTACGTACTGCTTGCCAGTTCCTAAGGTCCTGTGTTGATGAGAAATTTAAGTACGATTGATCATACAAATTATTCTCTTCTGTGTATGTGAAATTGGTGTGACACCTAAAAAATTTTAAAAAATACTATTTCTTTTTTTTTTTTTTTTTTGTATTAAAAGGAGGCAAACGAGCAGGCGGGTCACCTGATGGAAAGTAATCACCGCCGCCCAAGGACACCCGCAAAATCAAAGTAATGGAGTTGGATCTTGAGGAGTGAGTAGGAATTGGGAGAGGGAAGGGTTGAGAGATGGGCCTCCGGTACTTTCAGTCACCGGACGAAATACAACAGCAACAAGTGCCATTGTCTCACGCCGATATTCTGTGAGAGGGTGGTATTACGCCGGGCCAGCCTGCCCATTTCGTGCTGCAAAGTAGCGTGACTCTACCACTCAGAAAATATTTAATATAATAAAAAATAATAAACAATATAATGATTTCGGTTATATACTTGTAAGCAAAGTTACTTTGACACTGGCTTAATGTCATCAACATATGCAAAACAATACTTACTCCGAAATTATCATCTCACGGTTGCTTATAATCGTGACGTTGATAACTTGATCCTGATCAGCGGATATATCGGCACTGCACAGCAACGGGTCAGGATTCAATGTGACATTATTCCCATCGACCAAAATGGAAACCGCCAAGCCTGGACATAAATGTAAGTTTTTTTTTATACGTAGCACGGCAAATTACTCCATTTCACCTGATGTTAAGTGAATATGGAATCCAGATGCGACGACAGCTGATGCAGCGTGAAAACAACGCAGCATCAGTTACGCTCACTCTGCCGGCCCACAAGGTGCCTCTTCACACCTCGTTTGTACATACTTACATACTCACATATGTATGTATATTACACTAACGTCCTTCTGCCAAAAAGCTAGACAGGTTGTAAAATCACCATCATCATCTCAGCCAAAAGACGTCCACTGCTGGACAAAGGCCTCCCCCAAGGATCTCCACAACGACCGGTTTTGTGCTGCTCGCATCCAGCGGCTTCCCGCGACCTTTACCAGATCGTCACCTTGTTGGAGGCCTGCCCACACTGCGCTTTCCGGTACGCGGTCGCCACTCAAGGACTGTTCCGCCCCTGCGGCCATCAGTCCTGCGAGCAATGTACCCTGCCCACTGCCACTTGAGCTTAGCAAATCTTCAGGCTATGTCGGTTACATTTGTTCTTCTGCGGATCTCCTCATTTCTGATTCGATCTCTCTCGAGAGAAACCAAAAAAAATCACCAATATTGAGTAAACACGCCCTTTGCCCTCGACGCCACATTTAGCATAATCAAAGTAGGGCTCCGAGGTGGAATAGATAACATCAGTGATGGGTTGCATCGCCTGATGTGCGAGCATCTTGGAACCCTTGTCTCTTACGACATACACGGGAAGTAAGGCAACTGTCACATTATTTTTACGTCCCAACCCAGGATGGGATGATACATTTAAACTACAGAGCTGGTGCGCTGGCACTTCACAAGTGGCTGAAAAAGCTAAAGCATGCAAATACAGGGGTCTAGGCTCCGAATATGATTTTGTCCCATTCGGTGTTGAGACCCTTGGTCCGTGGGGTTCTAGCGCTATAAGGCTTTTAAAGGAAATAGCAAAAAGGTTAGTCGACGTCACAGGAGACCGAAGAGCTGGCAGCTACCTCGGACAAAGAATTAGTCTAGCTATTCAAAGGGGGAACGCTGCCAGTATCTTCGGAACCTTGCCTAAAGGGACTCCTTTTAATAATTTATTTTAGTTATTTTTTTATATTTTTTAAGGTTTTTAGTTTTAGGTTCATTGTTCTTTCAGATAAATATATATAATTTTAATTAAAAAATTAATAGACTTACGTTGAAGAGCTTGACACTGACAGTAAAACAATGTTATTAAAAATAATGCACACGAACCAAGACTGTTATTTAACATTGTTTTTTATTAGTTTTAATGCAGAAGCATTTGTAGGAACGAGAATGGCTAGGTACTAACAACATAAGGATTTCATGAAAATGCTGTGTTGAGGTATTTCCGCTCAATATGTAGGGTGACCATAATATCGAGGATCGGGCTCAGAGGCATGCATTGGGAGAGTCCCATGTTCAGCTCTGGACTAGTGTGTGCTGATTATGATGATATTATCATGGGGAGTGCTCTGAGGAATTGTTCGGTTTGATCCCTGCCGCTGATTTCCTTCACAGCACTACACGCAATCGACTGTCTTTCCATCCACACCATCTTGATGGATTGCGGTCTACTACTGTGCGTTTCTCACGCTATTTTTTACCACAAACTACAGTGCTGTGGAACCAGCTGTTAGCGGCGGTATTTCCGGACCATTACGACTACCTTAAAAGCCGGCACCGCATCTGCGATTCCTTCCGCTCGTTTGCCACCTTCTAAAATTAAAAAAATTCTGTAACCAATAACCAGTAGCTATGTGTGAAATACCGAAGAATAGTTGAGAGCTAAATTTTTAAGCTGAATAAACGATACTATGACACCTAGTTCCAATTCCTGGTCCGGTCAGAGTTTTGCAACACTTAACATGACAGTTTAAGAATAGCCAAATAATGTTTTTCATAATACGTTGCACTTTTGAACATTGATGTAAGTAGTAGCTAGCTACGTAGTCAGATGAGGTTTTCTAGAGAACGACATCACGCAATTATGCGTTTCCCTGTACTCTACTAGATTCTCCGAGGGGTTTGGATCGGATCGGGAGCAGAACGACCCGAGGCCACCTCTGTAGGTTAGGACCTCGGCTCGGGTTCACCGGGTCGTGGGGTGGGGAGAAGCACCCAGGTACATGTCTGTACGAGTACCTAGTATAGAGCTGGGTATGGTACTGAACCGCTTCCTGCAGTTTCCTACATGAAACTTAGTCTGTACTTAGTTTTTTTATTTATTCATGATGACACGATAACAGTCCACAAACCAAGTCCTCCAAGGTAATATTATATGTAAACAGAATGAATTTGGAGCCGATGATTATATAATACTAATATTGAAGGTAAACAAACTGTTGAAAAAGAATGCAAAAAGAAATATAAAAATGTTTTTTTAGAAAAAAAATCCTTTACAAATATTAGTTTCTGGTCATACTACTTTAAATGCGGAAAAATAACACATAAATGGTCTAAGTACTGTGGTAACTATAATAACTACTTTAAGTTTTAACCACTTTTATCCTCCTTGAGACATAAAGGACAATAAGCGCATTTGGTGCCTTTTTAGAAAATGACTGCACGCGACTAAGATTTTGTTATAATACTCGAAATATATACTTTCTAGGGTTAAACGAGTAATGGGATATACTCTTATCGAAATATGTATTCTAAGAATTTAGTACGCTATTGTCACAAGTCGATGTAATTTTAAATAGCCGACCCATTTGTCCCATGTCATCTTCACCAGACGATCTACTTTCCCTATCTCCTGGGCACCTTTTTAATAGGAAGACCTTTAAATGCTTTGCCTTCAGCTGCATTAGAACACCAACTCAAAATCGCTACGCACGTCTAGAACAAATACGCCAGCACTTCTGGCGACGCTGGCAGCGGGAGTTCATTACTGAAGTACAACAAAAAACTAAATGGAAGACATCTAAAATTTCACTCAACGTTGGAGACTTGGCACTGATCCAGGAGGAGAATAAACTAAGCAAGCAAAAACGCCAGCACTTCTGGCGATGCTGGCAGCGGGAGTACATTACTGAAGTAGGTACAACAAAAAAATTAATGGAAGGCATCTAAAGTTACACTCAACGTTGGAGACTTGGCACTGATCCAGGAGAAGAACAATCCACTACTCAATTGGCGCCAAGAACGAGTTACCCAAGTATTTCCTGGACTAGATGGTATCCCGTCCAAGAAATACTCTGCAAGCGTCGCCCATTGGTTCAAATGTGTCGCCTGCCGGCTTCTGATCATTTATAGTGTTAGAGATAGTTGGAGTCGGAGAGCTGGAGACTTGGCACTGATCCAGGAGGAGAAGAATCTGCCGCTCAATTGGCGCCTAGGAAGAGTTACCAGATTATTCCCTGGACCGGATGGTATCTCAAGTATTCTATCGTAAATTAACATTAAATTTAAAACTTTTAACTTATTTTCATTAAATATTACATTGTTTTTTCAGAGAGAGATTGCTGATTAACTCAGACGGCATTTTTAGCGTCACTTGACTTTTTTAGGGGCGGCGAGAAACTTAAAAGGTTCCTCAAGCCGTGTGAAACGAAGCACCGTCAGAAGTATTCTAGAGGGAACGGCATTACGCACTAGTGAGTGTCCTCGTGCCCTACTAGATTCTCCAAGAGGTCCGGATCAGATCGGTAATTATTACGACGCGTCGCCAACAGTCTCCCCCGCAGTGCGAAGCTCTCCATCTTAGCTGGCGACGTCGTCGTACGAAGCGACAATAAAAATGATGACCCTTCGCGTTGGTCTTCGTAGTATTGCCTATGTTGTTACTACGTCCAAGATCCTCACTCGCCAATCCGGCCCTGGGAAGGTTTTATCTATATATTAATACGAGAAGCAAAAACTTTGTAACCGTTTTTACGAAAATTGCGCAGACGGAGGAGTATGAAATTTCGCACACTTATAGTTTATATAGAGAAGGTTATCCCAATGCTAATATTTTTTTTAAAATTATGCATAAAAATAAATTAAATCAACAAAAAACAACATTATACACATTACCATGTATTTGACACACACGCATATGTATTTGTCTTTAATGCGGCCGACATCTGTCAATGCCAATCCAAACTCACATTCTATCTTTTTAAATTTTTCATTGCTTAGGATACAATCCGTGCTGCCTTAATAAAATTACAGTCGGATTTCGGCCCCTGGGCGACCACTAGTAATAATAATAATATCTTTATTTTCAGACCATTGATCCATGTTGTTAGTAAACTTAAAATAAAAGCTATGTTAGTAGAGAAAACATAAAAAACAAAAATCTTAATTTAAATATTTTTTGGATCCACGCATATGCATATGGACCCAATGCTTGACTATAGGACAGTCAGGTCTATCCTTCACAACCATCAGGATGCCATTGGTACTTCCCCTCACCCTAATCAGAGTTGAAGCTATACGCTTTCTTAAAATGCCGTGGAAGTCATCAACTCCTGCTTCGAGGCCAAGTGTTCCTAGGTAGTGGAGCATCTACAATCATATACCAAGAGTAGGTGAAGTCTTCATTACGAAGGGCTGCATGCGTCGCCTTTTGATTCGACTGTATCACCTGCCAGCTTCTAATCATTTACACAATTGAAGGATTTAGATCCTTACTCGTAGAACAAGGGTACGACGACCCGGTTCACACGCGCTCTATACCAGGTACAGTCATGTACATGTACCTGGAGGCTGCTCCCCACTTCCACGGCCCGATCAACCCAAGTCGAGGTTCTAGCCTTCAAAGGCACCCTCGGGATGTATCGCTCCCGAACCGATCCGAGCCTATCGGAGAAATCTACTAGGGAACGAGGACGGAGACAAGTGCGTGATGCCATTCCCTCTAGAAACCTAAAGGGTTTAAATGGAGAAGGAGTTGCGAAAAATAAAAATTATTTATTTTATTTATTTATTCATTTTTGGAAAACTAACAGCTTCTATACTTACATAGTTTAGTAACATATGTATCATAAGAAAAAAAAAACATGCCTTAAATAGTTCTCACTTGTAGAACATTTTAATACAGTCCAATGTACTTATATTATTATTATTAAAACAGTAAAAATTGTATGTATAATTTGAAATAAGATAATATGGGATTTGAAAGCCCCATCATCACACTTATCGTAAACCTATAATATAATATAACATACACATGTTCAGTCATGATAGCACGGATTTCATAGTGAAAAATTACACATAGTACATTCTTTATGTACAATGAAGGCTTGTGTTTAAACGCCTACCAAAAATGTATCAATTCTACTACCAACAAAATTCGAAACGCTTACCAAAACGGATAAATGCTCACCAAATTGTGTTTCCTAAAATATTATAAAAAGGATACAATTTATATTTTTAATAATGTAATAAAAATATATGAATACCTTTTAACTGCATTTCAGACCAAATATGTTATTTTGTCACCAAATAGATAACACCAATATTTTATGCCTCGAGTTTTAATTTAGTAATTTTTGCTTTCTGTTGTCTAATAAAAAAATATAACCTAGAAATTCAAGACAATCGCTAAGCTGCGCTTCGCGATTGTTTTAAATTTCTAACCTACCACGTGACCTACAGGAGTGGGACAGCTAGTATCCTCAATCATTTGAATAATAGTGTAAAAATTTGGTGAGCATTTATCCATTTTGGGAAGCAAAAATATATTTGTACAGTCATTTAATTTATTTGGTACTTAGGCTTAGGGTCTAAAAAATATTTCTGGTGACCGTTTTAAATTATACCACTTATAAAATACAGTGAAAACATTAAACGCCTACCCGACCTAGCCAGGAAACGAACCTGGGTCTTCAGCACAGGCACTTAATTTTTTCACTGTATTTTATAAGTATTCATTCAGCTTCAATGCAGCAAATAGCACTTAAAATAAAAAAGTAAAACATTACGTTGTACAAACATCGTTTATTTTCTGAATTACGGTCGAGTTATAAAAACACTAAATAAAATAAATGTAAATAATAAATAAATTTTTCCCACACTCACACCAATTATCTAGCCCCAAGAAAAGCTTCCTTAAGAAACTCGTTATATGGTTAATTAGACAACGGATAAACATACTTAATATACTTAAATACATACTTATTATACATAGGAAACACCCAGACCCGAAACAATATAGAAAAACAGGTATTTCTAAATTGATCCGACCGGGGATCGAACCCGGGACCTCAGGGATAGCGACACCATGAAAACCGGTGTGCAAGCCACTCGACCAAGGAGGTCGTCAAAACTGTAGTAAGTACATTGTATATTTATAGACCTAACTTCTCTGAGGGTCGGTGTATGAGTAATCGTCGTTGTAATCAATTGTGTAGTATATGTGTTCTGTTTCTGGCAGTGGAGCAGCTGGACGTTGCACCGGATCCGTGGTCAAAGGTGGTCTTCTAAAGGTCTTCTTTTTCTTTACTAAGGAGCAGAGTACCGCAGCCACAACAGAGAGTATGATAGCTACGGACAAACCTATTACCAGACCGACTTTTGATGGTACTGAAAAAAAGACAAAAGAACGTCAAGACTGAAGACATTGTAGGGCTTGTTTGTCCGCCTGGCTTGCTACCACCATCTTATCTAAATCTGTAGCCATAACATCAATGTTTGTAGCATTGTTGTGTTCCGGCAGCTAGAGGTAAGATAGGCAGTAGAGTAGGTACCTCACTAGTTGAGGATCCCAGGAGAAGTGCGCTACCACCATTGGCCTTTATCATCACTTAACATCAGGTGATATGAAGTCACTGTGCTTACCCGTAAAATATAGAAAAAACCTTTTTCTAGTTTCTACCTGTTATCGTTATTAAGTCCGAAAAAGAAATTGGAAAAAAATCACGTTTGTTGTACGGGAGCCCCCCTTAAGTATTTATTTTATTCCGTTTTTTAGTATTTGTTGTTATAGCGGCAACAGAAATACATCTTCTGTGAAAATTTCAACTGTCTATCACGGTTCATGAGATACAACCTAGTGACAGACGGCCAGTCAGAAAGACAGACGGACGGACGGCGGAGTCTTAGTAATAGGGTCCCGTTTTACCCTTTGGGTACGGAACCCTAAAAACAATAATACCTACCGCACTCAATAAAAAAATTGATTAATAACAAAAACATTGTAACAGTATGTGTGTGCTGTAGCAGAGCAAAAGGGCCATAGCTCAACAATAATTTGGTCTAGACCAGTGGTTCTCAACTGATGGTCCGCGGACCACAGATGGTCCATGAGAGCATGGGTAATGATCCGTAGGACAGAACATATTATTAAAAAGGCAGTACAATGATTTTTTAAATTCCTGCATTGCCATTTACACTATCTATTTGCTTATTCATAGGTTCCACGGTGGAACAATATGTATAACGGCGTTCCTAGAGGAGTACCACTAGGCACTGAACGTTTCACATTAGCGTTTTTGGTAGGTAAGTGTGTGAAGACAAACTGTCACTACTGAACTTACGCTACCAATACTTTTTGTAGCGTAAGTTACCCTTAAAGGTTTAAGGTTTGAATAGAGATAAAACTTTTTTTTTAAACAGCTTATGTGGTCCTTGCTCGCAAAAAAATTGTCAAGGGGTTCATAGTAGGAGAAAGGTTGGAAACCACTGGTCTAGACATATACTTTTGTCACAAAAAAAGGATACTGCAGAAGGTAAAGGTACTCACCGACATCTGTCCCTTCCTCATTGTCTATTGCCAGGTATACTTCCAGATTAACTGCTACACTAGCGCCTTTGTCTTTGGAGCCGGAATAGGTGCAAAGCAATAAGGTTCCATTGTCTTCAGCGGTCAGGTTATGTCGATATTCTATGATGTCCTTGTTACTATCTGTAATTACAAATATATTTAGTATCTAATCCATCTTATTGGGCGGATCCTCTGAATGCTACTACACATTCACAGAATACACTCAATATGCACACTCGCTCAGGCCCAAGACACCGTACTCGTAGGACAAGGGTACGACGAGCCGGTTCACACGCGCTCTATACCAGGTACAGGCATGCACACCCCCACGACTCGGACAACCAGAGCCGAGGTCCTAGCTTTTAGAGTCTTCGTCGGGTAGTTCCGCTCCCGATCAGATCTGAACCCCTCGGAGAATAGCGTTATGTTATCAAATTTGTGGTATTTTATCTGCAAAAATGAATCGGCATAGCCGTCGGTTGCAATGACCGTTGGATAGATGGCGCACTGTGCCGCTATAAGCACAAAAAAATTTAAAAGCAGTGACAAAATTCAGCGTTTAAATTAGCATAGTGGTCAGAGCAGCCGCCCGGATTGCGGAAGACCCAGGTTCGATTCCTGGCGGGGTCGGGTAGGCGTTTAATTTTTTCACTGTATTTTATACAATTTTATAAATATTTAATTTAGCAACAGCAACTAGTAAAAGTCGCGTTGCCATTGTAAAATTAGCAACTGGTTGCGTTTTTCGATAGCAAGCCTGCCGAGCTTCCTCTACGAGTGGATGGTCCTGCGTTTTTAGTGGGTATGCCTCGTTGCGGACGTTGGACGTTGGACGGGCCAAATTCTACCCCACCCGATCCTCTAAATGACACTACACATTTACAGAATACACTAAACATGCACACTAGTTTAGGTACAAGACACTGTACTCGTAGAACAAGGGTACGAAGAACCGGTTCACACGCGCTCTATACCAGGGACAGACATGTACCTGGGCGCTTCTCTCCTCCTCCACGGCCCGGTCTACCCGACCCGAGGTCCGAGCCTTTAGAGGTGCCCTCGGGTGGTTCCGCTCCCCGATCCGATCCGAACCCTTCGGAGAATCTAGTAGGGCACGGGGACGCGCACTAGTGCGCAATGCCGTTCCGTCTAGAAAACCTACGAAGGTGATTCGTTTCACACAGCTTGAGGGACCCTTTACGTTCCTCGCCGCCCCCAAGCAATCAGCAATCTCTCTCCAAAAAAAAGGGGCCAACTTCTAGGAGTTGGGCAGGAACCAGGGGATGACATAACTCGCCTTATGTAACTCGCGTATTGCCAAAAATCTATGCAGTGAAATGTAAGTAAATGAAGTGACGTAGATATGCACATACATGTATTGTCCTCCCAATCAGTTGCCAGATGCCATCCTTCTTCAGTACTGTTGCATGCCATTTCTAGTAGTTCGTCGACGTGTCCTATGTACGTGTTGTCAGTCGAATTTTCGAAAGCTTTCCGATACTGCCTCCCATTTAATGTTAATATCGGCGGCTCTGTTATAGAAAGAAAATGGTTAATATTATTGTGGTCTCATGGTGATAGAATTAATCCTTTTTTCTATCACCATGAGATAATTATGTGAAGGTATATCCACGTTATGCCACGATTGACGAATCTCGTGAAATAGCTCTACCTACGCCGACCACTAGCAATGATCAAGCTAATACTCATTCATTTTAGCGATGAATTGATTTCAATGATGAAGATTTTCGCGGTTATTGTATATTTGCCACAAAATAAATTCGTCACAGAAAAAAGTATGCGTAAATTGGCCACACTTCTATTTATATGAAGTAAATTTGTCATACTCTAATTTGGACCTGTGTCTATAACTTACACATGTTTTTAATCATCATCATCATCATCAGCTCATTTTATGTCCCCACTGCTAGGGCACGAGCCTTCCCTATGGATGGAAAAGGAGAACGGGCCATAAACCACCACACGGGCCCAGTGCGGATTGGTGGTTGTTAACGACTGCTAACGCAGCCGGGACCAACGGCTTTACGTGCCTTCCAAAGCAAGGCGGAGCTCGGGATGATAAATTTTTGGTCAGCCCAGCCGATGACCGGCCATTGCGAAAGTTGTTTAACCTCGGCACTCGCAGCCGGGCGCGTTGACCACTGCGCCATCGAGCTCCCCTATTTTTAATACATGTGACAAAACATTCAATGTATGCAGTGTACTGACTCTTGCACATCAAACTATCCAAAACTGTCACGTTTCTTCAATAATTATTCAACCATATTCCATAAGCGGGATATTTTAAGGATTCTTTTACGGTCCAAGCTCCTTGTCTTTGGAATAAACTATCGTCTGAAATCCGACACTCCAAGACCCTTTCCGCATTTTTATGCACATTTTTATGTACTGGATAGAAATACATACATACATAAATACACATACATACATACATATAAAAGAAACAATAAAATCCTAAAACATGTTACTAGCACGTGACTGATTTAATAGATGACTGTGCAGTTTAGACTTAAAGGCGGAAAGGGTCTTGGAGTGTCGGATATGATTATATTGTTTTCTACTGTATTTGCGCTCTTCCTCTATCGCCTTCTTGGGTTCCTAAACCAAAGGTTGTCTGGAAGAGATCGCTTAAAGCGATAAGACCGCCTTTGCCCATGCTAGCTTTAAGATTATATGTACCTGTTTCTTGTTTTTATTTGCGTGAGCAATAAAGTATTTATCCATCTATAAACTTAAAGTTTAAAGTCTTTTGAGGAAAATTTACAGTTTGGTAGTCTGAAGTGCTGGCGTTTGTACAAAAATGTGACGAACTTAAGGGGGTGCAGCGCGGACGCAAAACTGCGAGTTTCAAGTTTCTTTATGATAGCGAGCGAGCGGCGCGTGGCAGTGGTGTGACAACGGCGCACGACTACGAATACGCACGCACACTAATATCTGTACAGAGTAGGCTGGTGATTTAATTAGAGCAATGTTTACTTTCGTAAAATCATAGGCGTTTGGGTAAAAAATAAGAAAAGTCTTAATATTTTTATATTCATGTTTTTAATGGAAAAATAAGACAACAGTGACCTGCGGAATATCAATACAAACATTTTGATGTCGGATCATTGTTTCATTGTTTTTAGAAATATTTTTTTTGCGTAATGTTTATGCAGTTTGTGGGTATTTGTTTCAAATTCCAAGACAACCATGACCATGTGAAAGGATCAAGCTAACCTACACTAGTCCTTTTAATGTATAAGACCTATTCAGCGCCTAGCACTAGTGACTTAAAAACACGTAAATTTTCAAATTCCGCGCTGCACCCCCAATGTACAATACCCGTTGTCGCTCAGCACTGAAAGTACAGTGAAAAAATTAAATGCCTACCCGACCCAGCCAGAAATTGAACCTGGGTCTTCCGCAATCCGGGCGGCTGCACTGACCATTATGCTACCGCGAAGGTTGACGTAAGCACTGAATTTTTTCACTGCTTTTTAATTTTTGACTGCTTTTTGCGGCACAGTGCCATCTATCCAACGGTTATTGCAACCGATGGCTATACAGATTCATCTTTACAGACGAAATACGACAAATTTGATAACACAGCGCTGTAGTAATTTTTTTTATCTGTGCTTACGTCAGCCTTCCCGGTAGCATAATGGTCAGTGCAGCCGCCCGGATAGCGGAAGACCCAGGTTCTATTCCTGGCTGGGTCGGGTAGGCATTTATTTTTTTCCCTGTGTTTTATAAATATTTAATTCAACTTCAGTGCAGCATCATCATCATCATCAGCTCATTGCCCACTGCTGGGACACGAGCCTTCCCTATGGACGGATAGGGAGAACGGGCCGGTTCAGTGCAGCAATTAGCGCTTAAAAATTAAAACTAAAATTCACTTTTACTCACTCAGTGGTACTAATTCAAATAGTATTTTGATTATACTTTCAACGCCGTACTTTGAAGTGTATATACACTCAATTGTCGCCTTGTTGTTCTTGTATTCCATTAAACCGGTAAAGTTAGAGCTTCGCGTCGTCACCGGGTCTAAGGTTTCGCAGCTCAATTTATCTGCAACAGAAACAACAACCACAAAATAAAGATACACAAGGTAAACTTAAAAGGTTGGCAAGGTAAATGTCTAGAGAACATACCAGCTATTGAACTTAATGGCTCGCCACTTAAGAGGGCTGAGAGTTTTTAAATATCTTGGGCACATTTTTTTTATTTATTTTTTATAAAAGAAGGAGGCAAACGAGCAGGCGGGTCACCTGATGGAGAGTAATCACCGCCACCCATGGACACCCGCAAAACCAGAGGAATCGCAGACGCGTTGCCGGCCTTTAAGGAAGGAATAGGCTCGTTTCTTGAAGATCCCAAGGTCGTAACGGTCCGGAAATACCGCCGCCGAGAGCTGGCTCCACAACACTGTAGTTCGAGGCAAGAAATTTCGTGAAAAACGCACAGTAGTAGACCGCCATCCATCAAGGTGATGTGGATGGAATGACAGTCGATTGCGTGTAGTGCAGTGAAAGACAGAGCGGCAGGGATCAAGCCGAACAATTCCTCAGAACACTCCCCATGATATATGCGGTACAATATAAGTAGGTGTATATTGGGCATTCTACCCCACCTTCCTTCGTTCGGGCTGATGCCCTCACTCACTGCGGTGAGGTAGAATGCCCAATATACATCACATTCATGACAAGTGTTCATTGGTCGTTGATTTCATTAAAATTTTATGCGCCGAGCACCACCCATCTGTTTATATAATATCTATGTATCATGACTTTAACGCATTCAATTGAAAACATCGTAGCTGTATATAGTCTTGTACAGCTATCAACTGATGATGAAGTTTGTAAAACAAAAACAATCTTTAAAACTAGAGTGTCTTTGTTCTCCTTTACCGACTGAGTCAAATCGACATGGTAGATTACTACCCAATACAATTCGCTGTGTCGTTTGCGGTCCATCAAATTGCGGGAAAACCAATTTAGTGATAAGTTTATTACTGCATAAAGAGGGTTTACATTTTCGTAACCTGTATGTTTATTCAAAATCCTTGTACCAGGCTAAATACGTATTTCTAGAAAAAGTTTTAGATATGGTGCCCGCAATTTCATACAATAAATACAACCATAACAGTGAAATATTGAGTCCACATGAGGCTTTACCTGATTCTATTATTATTTTTGACGACGTTGCATGTGAAAACCAAAATAACATAAGGGATTATTTTGCTATGGGACGTCATAAGAACATTGATTCTTTTTATATAAATCAGACTTATACAAAAATACCTAAACAGCTTGTAAGGGACAATGCAAATCTCATTATATTGTTTAAACAAGATGACATTAATTTGAAACACGTTTATGATGAGCATGTTGGTTGTGATATGTCCTGGTCTCAATTCCGAGAAATGTGCTCAGCTGTTTGGAATAAGCCTTACAATTATCTTGTGATAAATAAAGATTGTGAAAGAAATAACGGATGCTACAGGTTAAAATTTGATACATTTATAATACTAGACTACAGTACATAACAGGTTGATTCACTGTGAATGAATTACTCTCATTCGTGATTCAGGATCAAGCAGTACCCTATCTAAAATGGAGAAAAATTTGAAACAACAAATTATAAAATCTGCTGCAGCTGTAAAAAGAAAAGTTGAGATGATAAAGGAAGCAAGAAATTCGAATAATATGGCTCTGGAAACCATATTTAAGCCTATAGTCAACCCTCTTACCTTGTTAGTTAATAAAAATGAAGAAAAACATCAAGAGCATAAAAATCAATCTATGCCTTCTGTGAAAAAAATTAAGAAAGATCAAAGCGAGACCTTGTCCTCTTCTAGTGAAGACTTCAATGATATATATAGTGAAGAAGAAGAAATAGAATCTGACAATGACTTACACAAAAACAAAACAATTTCAGTATCACCATCCGTAGACCACAATGTCAGCGAGGGGTCATTCAAGTCCTTTCAGTCATCACCAAACGTTAAAGATCATACACTATCATGGTCAACATCATCGAGTGTAATGGGTAATATACCTTTTGGAATTAGAAATGAACGAGGGAAATTGATGCTTGGTAAAACCCGCGTTTATGATGATGGGAAAATCCTAAAAATAGGAACGTACAGATTGAATAAAACAGATGGATTGAAAGAGCTCTTGTTTAAAATGAAACCAAATTTAAAAATTACTACAGAGGAAGATTTAAATAATTATAAATTACTTTTATCAGAAACTAATGCACACAGACGCAATTATGATTCATCTAAACCAATAAAAAGCAATAAAGGATTTAAGTACATGAATATTATAAAACCTTTATTTAAGTTTGCTAGAAATGCAACTACAAGTGTGGAAAGTCTTTCACATGGAGAAGGTATTAACGTACTAAAAAAAGTTAAAAAAAATACGGACTTGGTTTATTGGGATGATCCGAATGAGTTAGTAGAACGTTTGAAAATACTATTCGCCTCACGAGATGCGGGTAACACTGGCTTAGATAATGAAATTATCGCAATTATGGAAGAACTGTGGGAAGCAGGAATAATCAAGAATATGAAATATAAAGAACGTTTGACAGGGAAATAGTTCACTTTGAAGAACGCATCAGTGCAGCAATGAACATTGACAAATTTGGTCATCATGTTCATAAGCGTCTACGCTTAGCGGAATATATTGATACCTTCAGCGAAACATTGGTGAAGTCAGATACAGGACACTACGATTTGAAATCATCAAAACTGAAAGGTTTAACGGCTCCGGAAGAAGACGACGAAGCAGTAAATAAAGCTTATTTAGACAAAACAATTCAAGAAATAAGAGACGAAATAAAAAAAGTATCCCTTGATGTTAAGAAATACCTAAATAGCTTGGAAAAAGCGACTTCAAATCGTTTTAGTAATTTATATTAATATACTAAAACAGAGATTGATTTTTTGATTAACCAAAAAAAATAAAAATGAGTAAAAAAGACATCGTCAATGAACTACACAAAGCAGCAAGAAGAAATTTCCCGCGTCGATGTACAATCATAAAAGGAATAGATGATTTATGGCAAGCTGATCTTATGGATTTTCAGAAATATTCACATTTTAATAAAGGATTCAAATACATTTTGATAGTTATAGATACTTTGTCAAAATATGTGTGGGTGAATCCTCTAAAATCAAAAGAGAAACAATGTGTTACACATGCGTTGCAAAAAATACTAACCAATTCTTTACGAATACCTAAATATTTACAAACTGATCAAGGCAAGGAGTTTTATAATGATACTTTCAAAAAATTATTAGTAAAATATAATATAGTCCATTATTCTACCTACTCTGTAAAAAAAGCTTCTATTGTAGAACGAGTAATACGAACGTTAAAACAAAACCTTTACAAACTTTTCAGTTTGCACGGTCATTACCAATGGCTGGGTCAAAATTTAGATTCGGTTGTTAAAAACTATAATAATACTACTCACCGTATAACAAAATTTAAACCTATTGAAGTTAACAAAGAAAACCAGATGGTTGTAAAATCTAACATAATTAAAACACAAAAACCTAAAATAGTTCGTAAACCTAAGTTTCAACTTGGTGATCATGTTCGTATTAGCAAATATAAAGGAGATTTTTACAAAGGTTATACTCCTAACTGGTCAACGGAGATATTTGATATAGTTAAGGTAAATAATACGCATCCACCTACTTACCATTTAGAAGATAAACACAAACAGAGGATTTTAGGATCTTTCTACGAATATGAATTACAAAGAACTAACTTTCCTGATCTTTATCTCATTGAAAAGGTTTTAAAAAGAAAAGGTAGAAAACTTTTTGTTAAATGGTTAGGTCTCAGCGATGAAGAAAATAGTTGGGTGGACAAAAATGCGCTTGTTTTATAGTATAAATAAGGCATTGCTATTAGATATAACTCACTCGAAAGACCTCAATGAAGGAAGGAAGTGGTATTATTAACAACTTAATAAATAAATTACCGTTTGAGTTACATCTCCCTGGTTATCAGTTTTGTGGTCCCGGGACAAAACTTCAAAAACGGTTACAAAGAGGTGATCGAGGTATAAATAAATTAGACGAAGCTTGTATGTATCACGACATTGCTTATAATAACAGTGATTTGAGTGTTCGACATAAAGCCGATTTACAACTTTTGAATATGGCTAAGAAAAGGTTGAAATCAAAGGATGGTGGAAAACGAGAAAAAGTAGCTTCATGGATTGTAAAAAAAGCAATGCAAGCAAAACTTAAGGCTGGAGCCGGAGTTCGGTCATTTATGTCAGTTGTAAAAAAAATACAGTCACAATTAAAAAAACTAAAATCTAAAGACAATCATACTGCTATAAAATTGGCTCATGCAGCTGCAAAAAAATTGTTTATAAATAAAAAAGGAATACGGTTGCCCCGGTGTATTCCTATTCCGAAAAGTGGTGGTTTCTTACCTCTGATTCCAATTTTCGCTGGATTATCAGCTCTTGGTTCACTTGCTGGAGGTGCAGCCGGTATAGCAAAAGCTGTCAATGATTACAAGGCAGCTCAGAAAAATCTTCAAGAATCTGAACGACATAACAAGATGATGGAAGCTGTGGCTCTAGGAAAAGGATTGTATATCAAGCCCCATAAAAAAGGAACTGGTTTATATCTGAATCCTTCAAAAAACTAATGAAACGGCTACCCAGACGCCCTCTCACTAATTTCGATATATTGGAGCATGCTACTGATATTCCACACTTTCGAGGAGTTTTCATGAGAGATGCACTTCCTTCAAAACCAAGAAAGATCGAGTGTGCTATTATAAATTTAGATAGTTCTGATAATCCCGGAACCCATTGGGTAGCCTACGTTAAACATAATGACTACTGTGAATATTTCGATAGTTTTGGCAATCTAAAGCCACCGTTAGAATTGATTAATTATTTAAGGTACATAACTGTAAACTATAATTATGTACAGTATCAAAAGTTTGGAACTATAAACTGTGGTCATCTTTGTTTGAAATTTTTAAAAGACTATTGGAAAAAACATTTAAAATGATAATGAAATAAAAAAACTCATCAGTACAAATATGTCTTTCACTGTGTCAATAACTGGCAGAGGAGAATCGTTGATAACAAATTACTCGCCAACCTTACAATTACGTGGAGAATATGAGTGTGGACTCTTATATTTTTCAACTTTCAATTCTATCCCGAACATAGATGAAAGAAATAATAAATTTTATTATGGCAAAGACAAAGTAATCGAAATACCTGAAGGGTCCTATGAACTTCAAGATATTTGTGATTTTTTGAAAAGTAATATTATGAATGCTGCACTAAAATTAACTTGCAATAATAATACATTAAAAACATGCATTTACTGTTCTGAAAATGTGTATTTCAATAAAAATGATTCTCTTGGTAAAATTTTGGGTTTTGGTATGGATACAATAACAGCTAATATAAGCACCGAGTCTCGGTATCCCGTCAGCATTTTATCAACAACTGTAGTGCGCATCGAATGTGATGTAATCAGCGGGTCATTTGTGAATGGGAAAGCAAGTCATATAATTTACGAATTTGTTCCTAACGTACCACCAGGCTATAGAATCATTGAAATACCTAAAAACCTAATTTATTTTCCCGTAAATCAAAGTTCAATCAACTCTATTAATATAAAGTTGCTAGACGCTGAAAATAAGCAGATCAACTTACGCGGTGAAGAAGTACAGCTGTATTTACACTTTAGAAAAAAATGTTAAGTTTTAATAAAACCCCATCTACATCTACTGTTCAAGTCATTTCCAAAAGATCCTCTCAGAAAAGAACACCGCTTCGGTTAAAGAAGAAGCTAACTAAAAGCAATAAGGAATTTTTAAAACTACTGGGTTTGTTAAAATGAATATTTTAAATATTACTCAACCGGCATCGTATGATAACAGCATCGAAAGTTTCGAATATCATTCGTATAAACCATATGTAACAAGTTTTAACAAGAACGATGAAATTCGAATACCTATTAATCAACAAGATTTGTATGTGTTGCCTGCACTCAGCAGTTTGTACATTGAGGGCAACGTCAATGTGTATAAATATGACAATACTACGAAACAAAAAGAAAGAATAACAAGTGTGCATTTTGTTAATAACCCTGCATTATTTCTTTTCCAAGATATTCGATATGAGTTGAATGGTGTAGAAATAGATAAGGTAAAAAATGCGGGGATTTCCACAACTATAAAATCTTATCTTTCGTTGAATGAAAACGAATCGAAATGTGCAAAAGTTTGGGGCTGGTCACCTACAGGTACGACCACCGGCAACAATGGAGTATTCTCCGCATCAATACCTCTGAATAAAATATTGGGTTTTGCAGAAGATTATGAAAAAATCATAATTAACTGTAAGCACGAGTTAGTACTGTTGAGGAGCAACACAAATCTCAATTCTTTGAAACTATCTACAGATGAAATCGTGG
Source organism: Eudonia mercurella (assembly GCA_963082485.1). NCBI lineage: Eukaryota > Metazoa > Arthropoda > Insecta > Lepidoptera > Crambidae > Eudonia > Eudonia mercurella. The sequence goes on along the minus strand of OY720052.1, from coordinate 5,768,953 downwards.
AGGATATAATAATAAGTAAAATTGTTTGGCGAGTTCCTCATGTTAAAGTATCAGACCGTGAAAGAATTAATTTATTAAAGCATTTAGAGAAAGATCGTCCCATTACAGTGGCATTTCGTAATTGGGATTTGTACGAGTATCCATTATTGCCTAAAACACGTAAGCACGCTTGGTCTATTAAAACTTCATCACAGATTGAAAAACCACCATTTGTAGTTATTGCTTTACAAACTAACCGTAAACATAATGCGACAGAGTCTATGGCAGAGTTCGATCATTGCTTTATTCGTGATGTAAGAGTATTTTTAAATTCATCTTATTACCCTTATGAAGGACTGAATATTAATTTTGCTGACAACAAATTTTCATTAATATACGAACAGTATGCAAGATTTCAGCAGTCTTATCACGGCCGCAGACCAGAGCCGTTGTTGAGTTTGAAAGAGTTTAAAGAAGTCGCTCCTTTATTTGTTGTTGACTGTTCTCGCCAACATGAAACGTTAAAAGGATCGATTGACGTACGTGTTGAAATAGAAGCAGATCAAGAAATACCTGATCAGACGGCTGCATATTGTCTTATACTGAACGACTGCATATTTGAATATAAGCCTCTTAGTAACATCGTTAAAAAACTATCATGAATAACGATACGATAATAGTGGACGTGCAAGGTTTTAAAAGTGAGAAAAATGAATTTATATTAAAAGAATTAGTTATATGCACATCCGAACACACTCAAATCTTTTTAATCAAACCTCCATATCCATTCTCAACATTGACTCTCGAAGAAAGGAAACATGTTTGGTGGATAGAAAGAAACCGAGGATACCGATGGAGTGAGGGATATATTGACTACAGAGAATTTAAAAGACTCATTAAACCTTACTTAAGAGAACGTAAAATTATAGTGAAAGGACAAGAAAAAGTTAAATGGGTGCGAGAATTATGTGGGCATGAAAATGTTTTAGATATAAGTGATAAAGGTATACCTAATCTCGAAACCCTAAGTAAACTTTACTGTAAAGATATGTTTGCATACAATTGTTTTAACCACATAAAATATTGTGCATTGAAAAATGTTATTTGTATAAGAAAATGGTTAATAGAAAATAATGTATCATTGTCAGATTTTTTTTTTAAATAAATAAATTAGTGTACCTGCCTGTAAAATGTGTTTTATTTTTAAATATTCTCAGTAATTAAAAGTAAAATAATACAACATAATATAACAGAGTATTATTTATTAAAAAACTAAACTAAAATACATTAATCAAATTAAGATTATATTAGACACTTTTTTTTTTTTTAAATAAATGTTTATCTCTGTAGGTTTTATACGTGACTAGAGATGTTACGTAAAAAAACCTACTCGAGATGTTTAATTTTCCAAAAAATATATATTAATAGCTTTACAGACTATAGCTATATCCACATATTTTTTTTGATATATTATTGATGAGACCTTCAGTCTGATCCATAATTTGGTCGACGTGTTCGACCACCACATACTGCGCTGACAAAAGGGTTGAGTCATCGTCATCGGATGCTGCGGCTTCTTGTTCGAGGTCTATAATTTCTATTTTTATTAAACGGCGTCCTTTTGCCGGCGCACTTTTCACAACAAATGATTGCTGTGGGTTGTGGAAATGTTTGAGGTAGGATCTTTTCTTTATTTTTCTCTTGCGAGTATTTTGCGCATTCCGAAATTTGAGCTGCAACGGGGACTCTTGCGGCTCCACAACCCAGGCCGGAAACATCTCCGACCATCCTGCTAGAGGATCTTGCGCATTTTGTAGTTCAGGAGATGGTGAAAGTGGTTCTTCACGTGCTAGGATGGTGCTATTTGACATATTCTGTAAATAATAATAATAAAAATTATACATTTGAAATCAAAAACTCTGTATACAAAATTTTACTTCAATAAAACAAGTAACTTACCATATTCAACGTTCGCGTGAAAATAAAATTGTATTTTAGCAAACGTACAATATTTATACCTTTGCATCTTGTTCGTGTGTGTGTGTGTGTGTGTGTGTAATGTAAACAAATCCATAGCTGATACAGCAATAAGCCTGCATTGACAAGTATAAACTCAAGCATGTTAAGACTTGTTTCTAAATCTTATTTACTAAGTACTGTACAATTACTTTGTATGTAAATAGAAACTACTGCATGTAAGTATTTAATATTTAGGTATGAATATTTAAGTACGTTAATATGATATGAAAGGGAAAAAACAAAACAAATTTAAGTGCATTATTATTATATTTATTTCATAACAAAATGATATTTGGCTAACAAAATGTTTTTATCATACAATAAAATGTATTCTTATATTTATTTCATAACAAATTTATGAGATTTGGTTAACAAAATGTTTTTTTTATCATACATTGACTTATAATAAGTATATTATTAAACATGCTCTACCTATAAGTATACCAAACAAACAAATGTTTTACAAATATGTAGATATCAATTAAAATCAATTATTATTTTAACATTATAATTATTAACTTTATTAAAGAATACAAACATAATTCAAAAATTTAATATACTGGTGTGTCCCCACGCCTTAGTAGAAACGTTATCTTTCGCTATCAAGCGCTTGTCATCATCACCAGACAAAGCTATTTTATTGACAGCACATGTGAAAATTTCATGTTTAATTGATTTAAATAATACATTTGTTTTTCGAACAATATCGCCCTGGAAAAGTGTCTTTTCATAGTCCGTGATACTGAATTTATGAATTATATTTTTTCGAATACCCTTTGCTTTTTTTATTATGCTGTCTACAGTTTTAATGCAATATAGTTTAGATCGAAGACCTACAAATTCAGATATAATTTTCCCCCCCATTTCATCTTTAAACAGACCGGGAACTTTTTTATTTTGAATAGGTAAATCATATACATTTAGAGTAGAGTAATTACTCGTGTCAAAATAAGATACAAAGTGTTCTTTTACATCACTATAAAAATCACGAGTCTGTATGAGATAAACATAGCTATCTGTATCCGTGTAACACATCTGTACGTTATTGCCGTAAAAAGGCTTAATGATAGAGTAGTGGAAATCATACATATGGCTTTTTGATAATTCTAAAACAGTAAAAACCAATGTATATTGGTTTATTCAGAATAATTTCCTCTGGTTTTAATTGCACTGCAACTAAATTTTCTGTGAAAACTGTTGCGCTATGAAAATTAGGACGCGCAATGAGTTGTTGTGCACTTTTCCGTTTCTTCGTTATATTATTTTTGTCAGACCACTGATTTACAAGATCAACTTTAACTCGTTTTTCATTATTCTCTAATGTTTTGCCGAATACACTATTATTTAAAAGTTTAAAAAAATCTTGTTCAAAAGTTGACACGCTATTCTGTCTTAAAGAGGTATTTAGATCTATGTATTGTTTCAAATAGGGACTTTGTCTAAAAGTTATAACTCGATGAATTTTTTTAAGTAATAAACCATGCTTCAAACTAGTTTTTAAATGAATGTAATGTATGACATATGTGAATTTATCATACAAATTTGGAACGAGTTTATGGGTTTTTCCTCCAGGTGGGATACATTTTTCGGGACAAAAGGGTAAATCATTATGTAAGTTGTGTAAATGTTTTGGATACTCTATGTCCACTTCAAGTATAAAACCATATGGTGCATCATCGGGAATTTCATTGACATCTAAATTAATAATTTCATTTTGTTCCAAAAATCTAAAATTAGACAACGGTAGGTATTGACACATACTATAACCATAAAGATTATTGCAATCAATATAGCTTAAATATGAACTAGGTTTAGAATTATCATAATCAGTTAAATATTTATTGTTTGCTTTAGCATATCTATGCGAACACAAACACACCCCACCTCTAATACCGTTTTGTAACATTCTCACCATTGACAAATCGTCAAGAAGTTCGAGTTGTACCCCGGTTTTCAATAACATCGCGTCGAAAGATAAACTTGGTGCAGTTAAATAAAAAGCTGGATCTAACTGATAATGTTGTTTGCAAGTGCGTCTAAAATTTTCGAAAATATCTGCTAATAAAAGCACATCGGTTTTCAGATATAAATCTGTGTAATTTCCTAAATCGAACATATTAAAAGTTGACCAAATTAATTCTGCATGTTGATAATCTTCAGAAGAAATATCCTGATTAGTGAGTGAACTATAAAATGAATCTCTTTTGGGGAGGGATCGTTCTTGATAACGCTCCCAACAATTCATATACTCATAGGGATAGACGCCTTTGCGAATAAGTAATTTAAATTTATCTTCACCAGGAAAAAAACTTTTTAAATGTTTAAATTCTTCTGGCTTTAAGGTATCTGCCAATTTACTTAAACTAGTTCCCAAAAACTTAAACGAATCAACAAAACGAAGTTGAAAAAACTGATTATTTGACACTGGTACAAACTTCGTGAAAGAAATATAATTTTCTTTAGTTTTTGGAATGATTTTTATGTCTCCAGGTACCTCACCTAAGGCTTTTATGAACAAATGGCAATCGTATCCAGCTAAATTGTGGAAAAATATTGGAACGAACGAAGGACGCTTATACTGCAAATTACAATACGAGTGCGCGGCTCCACGGTATCGACCCGTCATATGACAGTGGTCGCGAACTCTATCTGAGAATAGAAAGTTTTCACAAATATGACAAAATTTTGCATTAGTAAAATCAGTTCGCTCTTTTTCAGTAAAAATAATCGAAGTATTTAAATTTAGTTTTTTATAAATTTTTTGTACATCTTCTATTATTGATTCAACAAATTTATCAACACAATCGGGTCCACGATGAGATACATAGCGGTTAAAGCTAGGATTTTCACAACACACAATGTAATATGCAAACGCGACAGGCACGTGATGGTGCAAAATCGTGGTGTTTTCACCAGCGGTAGAACAACCAGAATCAGTTTGCAACATTGATTCAAAGTCTGCATAAATACAAAATGGAACATTTTGTTTATGATCATAATTCTTGAATTTAATTACTGACCCTTTGTCAGGTAGTACTGTTACTACACCACTACACAAATGACTATCGACTTCCTCCATAGTGTTAAAAAATATAAGACACAAATCACAGAAATACAACTTTCCATGGTGAGCTGTCACCTGGCTTCTAAAAAGTCTGGAACAATCTTTAATCAAACAATAGTGGGTGGTATTATTACTTTCAAGCAACAATAAGTGTATAACTGTATTGTTACCATTTTTATCTATTACTGATTTATATAATGGACCTACTAAAGTTTTGTTGTTTTTTAAACCGTAAATAATAAATTTGAGGCATGGGTTATTTTTTTCAAATAACTTTATATCTTGAAAAGTAACAGGAAAACACATTCCCGAAACATCGAACAGTTCTTTGAAATTAGGATATGATGAAACTCTTTCCGGGTGCTTTTTAACAGGATAAAGGGCAGCAGTCACGCACCATAAAAAGCAGCACTGATCTTTGTTTTCAATATTCAAACACGCCTTTTTTGATTGAATTAATTTAGGCAGTGGTATAAAACTTGAGCCACCTAATGGTTGATATTTATTGAGGTTAACCTCTAAGTGCGAATTGTTTACAAATGTCCATCCACTATCACCGTCCTCAAATTCCTCAATACATTTTCTAAGATAATGTACAACGTCAATAAACAATTGATTGAAATCATAATTAGAATATAATATTTTATTTTTTGTGCCAAAAGATTTTATTTCCTGAGAATTGTCTTTAAATTTTAAAAATGTAGCAAACAATTCAAAATTTACTTTTAGACATGTATGAGTGTTGAGATACTCATCTAAGAGGGGCTTTATCTTTACACATATTTCTGTAAAAAACCTATCTACCGATCCTAATTGTTGTTCATTTGTAGCTACTAATTTATATGTTACTATTCGATTGCGGAATGCAGATGATACGATTTCCACACCATCGCTATGTTTAATTGATCGGTTATTTTGCTTATGCAAATTACTCCTCAAATGACCTACCCAAGACTTATTAGGAACAGCTGTGTTACACGACGCACAAAACGGCATTTTAACTACAGTATAAAAAAAATATGTATCTAATGTCACCTACCTATGTATCCGATTAAATGAATAATGTATTATTAGATCAAAAATTCAGTATCTTACTTACATTATTTTTATTTACGTAGTACATACCTACATAATATAATTGAAACATAAAAAGCAATAAAAATACAACTAAGTTATTATTACCTACTTAAAATTAATTTTGTCGGAGTAATGAACGGGCTCCGAGTCCTCAAACACCATCCACGCTTGCCCTAAGAAGGTCTGCAGCGCCTCCCAGGATGGCGACGAGTCTTCACACTGCAGCTTTACTGAAACCAGCGCTTTTTTGTAGCGCACATCGGCAGGGTTGTTGATGTAATCAGCGCTTTTGTAGACTTTAAGGTCTATGAAAAATTCTCCAGCGGTGGACGCGGTGCGACGGCTCGTCCCGGTGGAGACTCGGCTGGCGAAACTGGAAGTCACTGTCGCACCAAACTTTGGACGGCTACTAGCTGCCTCCTCCGACTGCAGTATTTGGAACAAATCGTCTTTCTTGTTTCTGCAAAAAACAAAAATCATAATTATTATAATAAATAAAATAAATATAAATATCAGACAACATGACACACACACATTAATCTGATTCCGAGATAAGTAGCAGCACTTGTGTTACGAAAAATCAGAACCAACAGAAATATTACAATTATATTGATATAAAACACCTAGACAGAACAAACACTAATGTTCATCACAAAGTGTTTGACTTGGGTGGGGATCGAACCCACGACTTCTGACGCAGAAGGTAGGATTAGTACCCTTGCGCCAACGGGCCGTCAATGTAAGTTATGTCAAATCATTAAGACAACATAATCTGAATACGTATTTATAGTACATAATAATATATTGAAAGTAATAATACAAACAATAATGTAAAAATTTAAACAATGTTTATAATTTTTTTTATTATTGTTTAAAATAAATGTTTATATAGAAATAATACTACTTTACAAACACGAATGTTCATCACATAGTGTATGTTCTGGGTGGGAATCGAACCCACGATCCATGACCATTAGCGCAGAAGGTGGGATTAGTTGTTACTCACGCAAAGTTCTGCGCCAATGCGATTATGTTATAATCAGTAATATTATATGAATAAGACTTACTTGCGAAAGGATGGTAATTCGAATGTTCCTGGTGAAGCGGCTCGTTTCTTGCTGCGTTTGGGCTCGACGATGGAGCTGGCGGCGCTGCTGGCGCTGGCTGAGCTCTTGCGTTTGCTTGCTGTTGTGCTAGCCGCGGTTTTCTTTTTTTTCTGAGGTGCCTCGATGATTGACGGGGCATCAAACTCTGAGTCAGACCTGTTGAATAAAAAAACATTATAATCATTGCACTCAACACATTGTAAATAAACCTGTAAACGTGTATGAAAAAATTGATACTTACGTACATTTTGTATTGTGACGTCACACAAGCTATTTAATAAATTTATTTTTTATTGCTCTTGCAATATTTACTTCTGCACTGTGGTGGTGGATATAGTGGTGGATACCCAACTGAATTAATTCTCGAAATGAATGAATTTTCTTCAGTGTTTGGTATTTTATGCGGAAAAAAAGTCTGTTGTCATCAAAAATACCCCAAAGTGGTCAAGCGTGAAACCATTATTGCGCAATTCAATTTTATTTTACGTACATATAACTTTTATAAGTTTATAAATTCTAAAAGTAGTACTTGAACAAAAACAGTAGCTAATGATAGATTTAATCATTTACGTTTCCTTTCAAAATTATAAACTAAGTAGGTATTTCAAAGAATATTAATAAATCAGTATTAGATTAAATAACTTAAATTGGAACTCGATTTAAGTTTTACTCATAGTTTTTTTTGATATTTTAAAATGTATTAAACTCAGTAACGCAACCGTACCCAGGGTGATGTATTATATTTTTCCTGTAAGCTTAGCGGCATTTACAAATAAAACATTTTATTTTCTAATGGTTTAAACTTTGAGCCATAAGGATATGAAAATGATATCTTAATAATAAATTAATCGCATGTTATAAAATTGTGTCATAAGACATTCTATGTTCGTGCACATATTTGTATGCGGTTACCGCTTGAAATTTGATCATAGCCGCTGCTTGCAAAATTGATGACTTAACTTATTATATCTGTAGAGATGTTTCAATAACAATAAAAAGATTGTTGTAAATGATAATCGTAATCGTTCTTAAAACAAAGAAAACTATTATATGGTTTGTGAAATGATTACTATAGTGTAAGATATTCAACTTTAATAATTGGTTCCTTACTAATAACAAAGTCGATTACGTTTCCATGCCATTGAATTATTAATTTAATTTATCGCTAGTACGAGTAGATTTTTAAGAGGAATGGTTGAAACGTTAATATTACATAATATTGGTTTATAGTTAATCCACTGATTAACAATAATATCTACTATATGAACTTTAAAATCACCAACAATACAACCAATCGATTAATGTGGAAGTGATGAAAATTTCATGAATCATTGCATTTTGGACATCACTAGTAAAGTCCTAGAGCGGAATTAAAAAGTTTTTAATATACTGATCTACTGATGACTGAAAATTCTTGTAATTGTTGGTGTTTATTTTAAGAATCAGCTAAACAATAAAAACAAGCTATACGTTAGTACATAAATATAACCAAATAACGCTTTCTAAATATACTAGTAAGAAAGAAGGACCAGTAGGGTTTTTTGATGTGCCGTGAAAACGATAAAATATTTACAAACTAATAAAATTACTTTAAACTAATTACATGCAATTATTTGTTATTTAGACAAATACAGTTGTTTAAGGTAATTATAAATAATTATGTTTATTTTCACTCTGGAAAAAAGTACCTAAAACAGAAATTAAGAATTTTATGAAATTTCCCTAAGAAGAAGATTATGAAGTTTTCCTAAACATTATAAAATTATCTTCTCTTGAAACTTATCTAAATAAAAATTGTGATAGTAAAAAACTACCAACTCAATCACAATTTTTCATTTAAGTACTTAATGCAAAAAATAATTTAAAATCTTAACACTTATCTATTTTGGTTTAGTGTTTATGTAACTAATTTTACATTGTACAGAAAGCCTAGTGTGAGTTTTGTTTACTATCCGTATTCACTTACCGTGATTACGTTTACAAAAAACAAAAATTAGTATGGCATTGAAAAAACCCCTTCTGGTGTCCTAAGAGAAGAGTTAACATTTTACCATACAAATTTTCGTTTTCGTTAACGTGATCGAATGGCGAATGAAACTCGCACTAGCCACCCTGTAATGTCAAAATTAAAATGTACATATCTTGGAGTTTCATACTCGCGTGGGATCAAATTCATGTTCCCACGTTCGGAACCATTTCTCACAAGGCATCGACGCGCGTTCACTGCTTCATACGTAGCATTTCAACACTTGTAAACTATTTAAAATATATTATTGGTGAAAGTGGAACTTATAAATTTATATAAAAAGTGTGAATTCAAACGAGAAGACCAAAAATTTAATGTAAGTAAACCTATTTATACATTTGTTTAGCGCTTGTTTCACTGATTAGGAGATACTTTCAGTTTACTTGACAGTTTTATGTGAACTATCTGTTATAATAGCTAATCAGAACTTACTTAGACATTATGAAACAGGCCCAGTCTCACAATAATTTTCTATAAGTAAAACTTTTTTCTATAAGTAATCTAGAATACTATGAGCTAAACTAAAGTAAAAATTTGAAACAAATATTAAGTTATATTTTTTGCATCTTAATTAAAAAATTAAAAAAGAAAAAATCTTGTTTTTCTTGCCAATGATACTTATGATACAAGAAAAAGAAAATCATAACGTAATTTTTATTTCCAGGTTCTCAAAAAACGCTGAAGAAGAAGATATTTAACCATTTACATAATGTAAGTACACATTTATAAAAATAATTTCAGACATTTTTTTGTCTATCATCATCATTATCATCATCATCATCATCATCATCATCATCATCATCATCATCATCATCAGCCTATACTAGTCCATTTTTGCCCGATATTTTAAAAACTCTACTGTTATTTCTTGATAACTTCAATTTTATTAACTTTTTATTTATCTTTTGACATTTACATTATAATTTTTAATAATACAATTTTTATTTTTATTTTTAGATTCTTCCACTGGCGAGCGCTGTAGAAATTCGTTTAAGGCCACACTGACAAGGATTTAACTGCTTCTTTTTGTATAAAATAAATTATTATAAATAAATACACAACCTCCTAACCACCTAATCCTTCCCAAAAATTTAATGTTTCCCAAAATATTCCCTGAGTATGAGGTGATCGAGAAAATGTTGTAAGTTACCATATGATGTGGTGACTGAGGTATTTTTGGTAATGGTACAGCTACCACTCACTTATTCACTTATAAGTGTGTGACAGCTAAGGTAAACAAGGTTATGCAAAAGGTAATTTTTTTAGTTATTATTTTAGTAGTTACCTTAACGAAGTTTGAAAAGATAGGTCGGTGCGTGATCTTACCATGGGCTCGCAGAGAGATACTTACCACGGTTCTCTCAGCCGACACCAGTTAGGATTCAGATCGGTGCGTGACCTTACCACGGGCTCGCAGGAAGTTACTTATCATGGGGCTTCCAACCGAACTGTTAGATGATGCTCGGTGCGTGATCTTACCATGGGCTCGCAGAGAGATACTTACCACGGTTCTCTCAGCCGACACCAGTTAGGATTCAGATCGGTGCGTGACCTTACCACGGGCTCGCAGGAAGTTACTTATCATGGGGCTTCCAACCGAACTGTTAGATGATGCTCGGTGCGTGATCTTACCATGGGCTCGCAGAGAGATACTTACCACGGTTCTCTCAGCCGACACCAGTTAGGATTCAGATCGGTGCGTGACCTTACCACGGGCTCGCAGGAAGTTACTTATCATGGGGCTTCCAACCGAACTGTTAGATGATGCTCGGTGCGTGATCTTACCATGGGCTCGCAGAGAGATACTTACCACGGTTCTCTCAGCCGACACCAGTTAGGATTCAGATCGGTGCGTGACCTTACCACGGGCTCGCAGGAAGTTACTTATCATGGGGCTTCTAACCGAACTGTTAGATGGTGTTCGGTGCTACTTATGGAGCTTCCAACCGCACAGTAGAAAATGTTGAAGTATATTTATACATCTCTGAATAGTAATATTTAAATAAAATCAAAGACCAAAGAAGATATAATGGTAACGGTACAGCTACCACCCACTTATTTACTTATAAGTTTGTGATAGCTAAGGTAAACAAGGTTATGCAAAAGGTAATTCTATTAGTTATTATTTTAGTAGTTAGCTCAACCAAGATTGAAAAGGTAGGTTGGCGCGTGATCTTACCATGGGCTCGCAGAGAGATACTTACCACAGTTCTCTCAGCCGACACTGGTTAGGATTCAGATCGGTGCGTGACCTTACCACGGGCTCGCAGGAAGTTACTTATCATGGGGCTTCCAACCGAACTGTTAGATGGTGCTCGGTGCGTGATCTTACCATGGGCTCGCAGAGAGATACTTACCACGGTTCTCTCAACCGTCACCGGTTAGGATTCAAATCGGTACGTGACCTTACCACGGGCTCGCAGGAAGTTACTTATCATGGGGCTTCCAACCGAACTGTTAGATGGTGTTCGGTGCGTGATCTTACCATGGGCTCGCAGAGAAATACTTACCATGGTTTGCTCAGCCGACACCGGTTAGGATTCAAATCGGTGCGTGACCTTACCACGGGCTCGCCGGAAGTTACTTATCATGGGGCTTCCAACCGAACTGTTAGATGGTGTTCGGTGCGTGATCTTACCATGGGCTCGCAGAGAGATACTTACCATGGTTCGCTCAGCCGACACCGGTTAGTATTCAAATCGGTGCGTGATCTTACCATGGACTCGCAGGAAGTTACTTATCATGAGGCTTCCAACCGAACTGTTAGATGGTGTTCGATGCATGATCTTACCATGGGCTCACTGAGAGATACTTACCACGGTTCTCTCAGCCGTCACTGGTTAGGATTCAAATCGGTGCGTGACCTTACCACGGGCTCGCCGGAAGTTACTTATCATGGGGCTTCCAACCGAACTGTTAGATGGTGTTCGGTGCGTGATCTTACCATGGGCTCGCTGAGAGATACTTACCACGGTTCTCTCAACCGTCACCGGTTAGGATTCAAATCGGTACGTGACCTTACCACGGTTCTCTCAGCCGTCACTGGTTAGGATTCAAATCGGTGCGTGACCTTACCACGGGCTCGCCGGAAGTTACTTATCATGGGGCTTCCAACCGAACTGTTAGATGGTGCTCGGTGCGTGATCTTACCATGGGCTCGCAGAGAGATACTTACCACGGTTCGCTCAGCCGACACCGGACAGGATTCAAATCAGTGCGTGATCTTACCATGGGCTCGCAGAGAGATACTTTCTACGGTTTTCTCAGCCGACACCAGTTATGATTCAGATCGGTGCATGATCTTACCATGGGTTCGCTGGAAGTTACTTATCATGAGGCTTCCAACCGCACAGTAGAAACATGTTGAGATATGTATACATCTCCGAATGGTAATATTTAAATGAAATCAATGACCAATGAACACATGTCATGAATATGATGTATATTGGGCATTCTACCTCACCGCAGTGAGTGAGGGCATCAGCCCGAACGAAGGAAGGTGGGGTAGAATGCCCAATATACACCTACTAATATACAGAGCAGACCTGAAATAACCATGTCGTAGAAAATTCGAGCAGCTCTGCGTTGAATGCGGTCAAATGGAAGGAGTTGGTACCGGGGTGCTCCAGCCCAAAGATGGGAGCAGTATTCCATATGCGGCCTGACCTGTGCTTTGTACAGTTGTAAGCGGTGGGCCGGCGTGAAATACTGACTACACCCAACTTTTTCGAAGCTTATTTAACTTTACCTTCCAAATGACCCCGAAACTGAACGTCACTCGAAATATCGACGCCAAGGATCCCAATAGTCGGGTTGGTATCAAGGGGAGCACCTTCAAAGTTCAGAGGTACGACAAAGGGATGTTTTATCGTGGTACACGGTACATGGTTGCCGCTGACCTTAAAGACGATGCAGATTTAGAAAGAGAGCGTAGGGCGCTGTCTGTTAGAGCCAACATGATCGCACGCAGGTTTGTTCGTTGTTCGGAGGAGGTCAAACTTACCCTGTTCAGGGCATTTTGTACGTCCTTCTACACGAGCAGCCTGTGGGCGGACTATACAAAGAAGCAGTACACTGCCTTACGTGTTCAATAACGCTTTGAGGGTGTTGTTGGGGCTGCCGCGTTTCTGCAGCGCATCGGGTATATTTGCCGAATATAGAGTGGATTGTTTTTACACGACCATCATGCGTCAGCGGTGCACATCTCTGGTGCGTGGGTACGCGCCAGCCCTGACAGGATCCTCAAAGTGTTTTCAAATCGATTCGGCTGCCAGTACATAAACCATGCCGCTATGGTTCATGTAGTGACATCAAAACGATATGCCTAATTTTGTTTTTAATTTAATTTTTATTTTAATGGTGATTCTAATTATTTTATTTCATTTTGTATTTTATTTATTAATACATACCGCGCTCGGACTGTTCCGACACAAAATAAGGAGACTTAGATGTTAAGCTTGATACATACATATATACATATATATACTCGAGCAACTCACTCATAGTACAGAATACATAATAGTTGCTCATATTATTATACCCTCTCACGTCCACGGATTGTCGGAACAGCTCGAAACAGTCCGAGGGCAGCTGTTGCTAGATTCCGTGGCCGTGAGAGATTGTCTATCATCATCAGCTCATTTTATGTCCCCACTGCAGGGGCACGAGCCTTCCCTATGGATGGATAGGGAGAACGGGCCATAAACCACCACGCGGGCCCAGTGCGGATTGGTGGTTGTTAACGACTGCTAATGCAGCCGGGACCAACGGCTTAACGTGCCTTCCGAAGCACGGAGAAGCTCGACATGATAATTTTTTGGTCACCCATCCGATGCCCGGCCTTTTCGAAAGTTGCTTAACCTCAGCACTCGCAGACCGGGTGCGTTAACCACTGCGCCATCGAGCTCCTCAGGTTGTCTATGTATAAGTCCAAAGCAGGGTAACCGGTTAGCCAAAAAGTAGCGTTAAGCTAGGTATCGTTACACGAGTGACATTTTTACCGGTAAATTAACTTGTTAACGGATTAACTAAAGCGCAAAATTTAACGAAAAAAATAGTGATACTTTTTTAGACACCGTTCCCAAATTCCCACTTCAACTACCGGTAAGTAACGTAATTTCTATAAAGATAATTTGGTACCGGTAATGCCTGCATTTTAATAACGTTACGTTACCAGCATAACGTTACCTGTAACGGTATCTAGAAAAGATTCGCTACTTTTTTCGTTTTTAAAAATGTCACTCAAGTAACGATACCTAGCTTATCACTACTTTTTATTACTGGTATCTTCGTTTGACAGAAGTATTGATACCAATTTCAAACGGTATTTAAAGCCCTTGTCCAAAGTAGGCTGCGACGGCAGCACTTTCATAATGTAGGTAAGAAACGAAATGTCTACGTAGACTCGGGTTATTGTCATTAGCCACACAGTAAGTTCGACACATTTTTGTACACTCCATACATTGAAAGTAAATTTGTCAATTTGTGTAAAAATATTTGTAAGTACGTCACAGTTCCAAACTAAAATATGATAAATGGGTCATATTCAACATATGATTTTTATTTTAGTAACAAAAAAACGACGGATTGCACTCTGGGAGTGCCGGCAGAAGTGAAAACTTGAATATTAACGTTGTGCATTTTTGATATTTTGGAATAGTTAGGGAATAATTTTGCACGAATTGCTTTAATTATCAGTATAAAAGTACTCTCATTTATGTGGTAGAATACAATATTTATTTATTGGGTTATCGTACACGAACATGACAATTTATATTACATTAAAAAGTTATATTAAGTTATATTAAAAGTTTATATTACGCCGCGCCAGCTGTCTACTCTCCATCCGTCTTACGAATTTTCGATCAGGTCACGTGTCCTGACGCGAGTTTAACATTTTTTACCCATTCCTCTACTTTCCATCTGTCTTACGAATTTTCGATCAGGTCACGTGTCCTGACGCGAGTTTAACATTTTTTACCCATTCCAAAAAGTGCACAACGCCGCTAAAGAAGTCTTCACTTCAATAAAACGTTTACCTTATTTGTAACATATGCGTGAATGGGCATCAAATATCGTCATCGCTTACTGAAATATTTAAGGATGAGTTTTCGGGAGTCCACTGAAATTAAAAGTGTCCACCGAAATGGTAAAAATCACCACCGAAATGATAATTATCCCACCAAAATGACTAGACCATCCACCCGAATATAGTACGAGTTATAAAGGCTATCGAAATGAAACTATTTTTGTCCCCAAATCACTGAAATGATATACTTACTTGTTGTGATGATAAAATGCCACTTTGCATTTTTTTTATTTTATGTAATAGAGCCCATTACTCAATAATTCTTCATGCAAAGATAGAGAAGTACCTACTTATACTTATCTTATTTTTTGTATTATTCACTATAATTTGACTTTTACGATAGTACTGTAGTGGTACTGTATGACATTGTGGAAATTATAACTTTTACCTGATGTAAATTTGTTAACGTATATTTTTTATTTTGTTTGTTTTTTTTACATGTTGTAGTTGTCTTCTATAATTTTTTGTGTTTTTTGTAATGGAAAGTGTCCTGCTATGATAGGGCATTTCCCAATATTTTTGACGCTGTAAGGGAGAAAAGACCTGGACACTTGCTGAGTTTCTTGCCGGTTCTTCTCAGTACAAGATAGACTTACGAACCGATGGCATAGTGACATTCATAAGAGCTACTTGTAGCCTAAACTGAATAAATGATTTTGAATTTTGAATTTTACTTAACTAAGAAAAAAATTCAAAGTCATAAATCAGCACATTGCACTGCCGCTCTCAGGATTGCCGTGTATTTTTTTTGCCTGGGCAGTTCACCCAAATATACTTCATAACAACTGAAGTATGGCAAATATACACATTCTTATTTCGAAATAATTTACTTTGTGCCAAATGTACAATAACCCGTTAATCCGTACCGTTCTATCACTCTTCTTCCTCTGTAAAGATGGCTGCCAAAAAAAAGTTCGTCGACGTCATTAGGAGCTAACATAATATTTTAATTAAAACTAGGCACCCGCAGTATACCAGCGTCGTGGCACTTCATGTCACGGCTTAATGCTGAGCGAAGATCTTCTCGATGTAATTCTTATTCTAAGATTTTTGTAGGTGTATTGTGATTGTATCAAATAAACATTTATCTATTATTTATATTTCTATTGACATTTACGATATATTAAATTATTGAGGAGCTCGATGGCGCAGTCAGTGGTTAACGCGCCCGGTCTGCGAGTGCTGAGGTTAAGCAACTTTCGCAAAACCCGGTCATTGGATATGGGTGACCAAAAATGTATCATCTCGAGCTCGTCCGTGCTTCGGTAGGCACGTAAAGCCGTTGGTCACGGCTGCATTAGCAGTCGTTAACAACCACCAATCCGCACTGGGCCCGCGTGGTGGTTTTTGGCCCGTTCTCCCTATCCATCCTTCATTCTTCATCATAAAATGAGCTGATGATGATGATGATATGAAATTAATTATCCTCACCATCATCTTCGTGTTCGCAAAACCGCCATTTCAGGTTACCAGTTTTCAGTTGAGCAGTTTTGACTCCGGGCAGACTGCATTCTATAGTCAGATTGTCATTTTCTTTATAATAAAACAGATGAACGCAGCATTTGTTATTGATGACGTACCGCTGGCTGTCTTTACTGATAACCACTTCTTGGGCGTCTGTAAAGATGTTTATCAAATTAGTCTATCGTCCTCTTTTCGAATAATCTCAGGCGACATTTTTCGCGTTACCGGACTTTTTGGGGGCGCAGCGAGAAACTTAAAGGGTTCCTAGTGGGATACTCACTTCACCAGGAGTCCTCAACTACTGAGGCACTGGCTGTCTTATCTCTAGCTGCCGGAACACTACAATGCTAAAAACATTGATGTTATGGCGACATATTTAGATAAGATGGTGGTAGCTAGCCAGGCGGGCAAACAAGCTTTACCACCAACCAAATTGAGTACACAACATGTGCAGGGAATTGAAACCTATATATATACATATATACCGTGACAGGTTAGACGACGGACGCGTTTAAGGAGGTTAACTAGTAACTTAACTACATCCCTTTTAGTTAAAAAAGGTTATAGCAAATTTTAAAATACGCGAGTTATTACGCGTTTTAAAAAAAGTGAACTATCGGCATTTCGCATGTACTACACGCACGAGTAAGGTCAACCGCACGCGCGGACAACGACTCGCCAGTCGCTTCGCTCGCCCGCGTAGTAAATTGTAAATAAACAGAAAGACCATTTCAGTTAGGAAAAAAGTACAAAATTAAGGTGGTGTTTTTTATTTTTAATAGAACAGGTATCGGCTTATTATACACCTCCTTTAACGCGTCCGTCGTCAAGCCAGTCACGGTGTGTATATAAAAAAGAAGTAGTAAAATTTAAATGATGGCGTCTTTTATATATTTCATATTGTATTTATTACATTGTATTTTACATAGACCTGGTAATGGAACTCAAGATCTCCGGATATTAAAATTAAAGCATAATTTACAAAAACAACACCGTTCGCTCTATACGAGTAGCACGATCAAGAATCACTTACATTCGACGTCGAAATTCAAGGAAAACCCATTCATTAAATAAATTTGCGTAGATTTATCTTGAGTGTATAGTATATTGCATTTCCATTGGCCTTCTATCTGATCGGTGACATGTGTCGTCTAAAAATAAAAATAAAAAACAATATTAAAAAAGAAAAACAAAGTAAATAATTACTGTTGACATTTTAAAGAAACGTCCCCACCATCCAACAGATTTGAAACAGGTGTCATTTGAAACATTTGTTAGAATAGAGAACTTTTTATTATGGCGACATATTTCAAATACTTTGGGTTAGGTAGGTGGGTTAGTAAGGTTAGGTTAGGTTAGGTTTTTAGCTCAATCGGAGGCAATTCGCAAGAGGCGAACAGGTCGGAGAAGCCGTGTTTTTGCCCTGCTTCTCCCCCCATAAGCAAGCAGAAGCTTGCAAGAGTTCTGCTCCAAATAGAGCAAGGAGAGCCCTCAGCAGGGTATCCGTCCCCAGCACACAGTTGCGGTAGAATCGCCAGACGATTGCCCGGGACGAAATGTGTGTGGTTTAAAAAAAAATTAAGGTTTTTGGACTGCGTTCCGTTTTAAACAGTAACCAGTATAGCTAACTATAAATGAACGGTTTCGCTGTATACCAGGTAAATTGACGTCACACCTTACAGTGCTCGCAGTGTATATCGGAACATACCCGTTATTTGGTACTAAGCCGGTGGTGGAGATGACAATGGGGACTTTTTCTTTTTTTTAGATTCGGATATTTTTTTTAGGTCTATATTTACTTATATTTTATGTTATTTATTTATTTATTAATACTTTATTACTTAAATATTTTTAATACACATACATACTAAATAATTGCATAAACAAAGGAGATTTAATTTAAACTTCTAGTTCCCTCTGAAGTTGCTTCGCGCAGCTGCACACAGTCAGGCCCTACCGCTCGTCCCCGCCTTCGTCCTACTGACGCCTATTTTTTACTACTGCGACGCGAATCGCGCCAACTTCAGAGGGGACTAGAAGTTTGGCGCGATATGTACATACGACAGAATCAACTGGACAGGGCCCTTAGCCAAAGTAACATTACAAAAACGATAGCGAAGTTCGAAAAGAACAAAATGTATGGGATTGACATGAGCCGCGCTAAATCACGTGGTCAACGTCATGTCAATCCCATACATTTATTCTTTTCTAACTTCGCTATCGTTTCGCTATCGTTTTTGTTTGTTACTTTGGCTACGGCCTCTGGTAGGTAGTGTTCCTTCAAACGTTTATTAAAAAGGCAGATGTTAGAAGAGTCGTGAATATTAGGAATATGTTATTGTTTATTAATTATATTATTTTTATTTTTATTACCATTCATTAATTTATTTGTTTGTTTATTTCTTCATACATTTATTTAAATACTTACAACATAACGAGTCATAGCCAGCGTTGCCGTCGTGACATTCATTACCATGTTTGCGAAGGGGTTGTGACATCTGTAAAATATAATGGAATATTTGTTATAGTATATAAGGTCACTTTTTATCAACTTCAAATATTTTGACAAAACATCTAATTATATCAGAGAAAAAGGTCCAAGCATTAAAAAAAAATCAGGCTAGTTTTTTTTATTTTCCTGACACAAAAATTATAATATTTTTGAGAGCGGCCTCTCTGTCGGCTCTTTTGAATGAAACTAGGGGCACATGTAAGCGGTAAAGGCTTTGCGGCCTCTCTGTTTCGGCTCCTTTGAATTGAAACTACCGAAAGTGAAATTCTTTTTAATCGAAATGTGGCGTTTTTCTTGAAAACTAGCGTATAAAAAGTTAAGGTTTTTTCATAAAAATTGTTTATATGTATTATGTTGTTGAATTTATCCTCAAAACATTTGCAGTTGATAAAATGTGACCTTATATGTAGTATAAGTATATTTATTCATAAACTATAAAAAAGTGGCTTTCCGCGACCTTCACTAGATCTTCGGTCCAGCTTGTTGGAGGCATGTCCACACTACGCTTTCCGGTAGAGGTCGCCACTCGAGAACTATTCCGCCCTAGCGGCCATCAATCCTGTGGGCGATATGCTCTGTCCACTGCCACTTGAGCTTAGCAAAACCGGTCGTTGTGGACATCTTTGGAGGAGGCCTTTGTCCTTCAGTGGACGTTTTCTGGCTGAGATGATGATGATGATGATGAAATGTACATTTTATTGAACAAAGCAGGATAAACAGAACTTTATTTAAATGAACATTATCAATCCGCACTCAACCAGTTCTGCTCCGAAAAGCTCTTGGACCTCATCTCACCTTCTCCCTTCTTCCGTAGGAGTACGCGTGCTCCTCTCCGGAGTCACCGCTTCACTGTCTCAAATATCCCAATGCGCACATAGAAATTTGGTGACTCGTTTCTTTGTCGCACTCCAAAAGATGGAATAGTCTACCAGCACACGTTTTTCCTCCTTCCTACGATATGGGGTCCTTTAAAAGAGGCGTGAAGAAGCACCTTGTGAGCCGGCAGAGTGAGGTTAACTGATGCTACGTTTGTTTTCACGCTGCATCAGTTATCTTCGCGTCTGGACTCCATTTCCACTTAACATCAGGTGGAATAGAGTCATTTGCCGAGCTAACTATAATAGAACCACCGCACCGCATTGGGCACGCGTCGTTCCGTTTCCGGCCCGGCCAGTTCTCCCTGTCCATCCATAGAGAGGCGATGGCGCAGTGGTTCGCTAAGGCCAGTCATTGGATGAGTGACCAAATTTTATAATCTCGAGCTCTTCCGTGCTTTGGTAGGCACGTAAACCCGTTGGTCCCGGCTTCAAAAGCAGTCGTCAACAACCATTAATCCGCACTGGGCCCGCGTGGTGGTTTATGACCCGTTCTCCCTATCCTTCCGTAGGGAAGGCTCGTGCCCCAGCAGTGGGGACATAAAAATGATGTCGTGATGATGATAATGAAAGTGGTACTCACGACACATATTGTACGTTGTTCGGGATGTAGAACTCAATTTTTTGTTTCTCCTTCACGCGCACAATGGATCCGCATCTGTGTATGTCATAGTTCGTATTGTCGTCCAATTTTATGTACACGAACATGTCATCTGAAAAGAATAGTTAACAAAATCTGAAAAAACATTGAATAGCATCAACAAGCTTTCTGTGAACTGTCTTATATTTTGTTCCCTTATTTTGGAAAGTTTTGTGATCTAATGATATATAGTGTTTTTACCATTGAAAATGGTTATCAGATGCAAATCGCCTGATACGTATTTTTGGCTCCGAGGATTTTGGGAGAATCGAGATGGAAATAATACCAAGAGTTGAGGAATTTATCGAGACACGTGTGAGCGTTTGAATTTTGAAAATCGACTGGAAACTTTTTTTTTAATTTTGAATAATGTAAAAAAATCGGGTTTTTTGGGGGGTGTTTGTATACTAAATTGTAAATGTTTAAAAAAAAACCGACTTAAGAAAAAATTAAAAAAGGGTCCTAGGGTATTAGTTTAGCTACAAAATGGCGAAAAAATTTTAAAAATCGGTTAATAATTGTGACCGTAGGTGGTCCCTTTAGATTTGGTATTTTAGAAAAACGGGTATTTCCGTATATAAAGTGATGTAGCTTCTTTGATTATTGACTGATCATCATGGTAATGGTGTTAAAAGATGGGGATGCAGGCGAGAAGTGCATTTAAGTTGGAATAGTGTTATTTAAATAAAATGGTTTTTTTTTCGTAAATTGTTGTATTCATTTTCAATGCTCCGATTCTTGCGACAACTGCGAAATCTGTGAATTTTTGTTTATATCGAGGTCTTTTTATGGAATCGTGCTTTCACCATACATAGTACTTAGTGTCAATTTTACTATATATTAATTACTTTTACTATATATTAAGTAATTGCTGTAATAAGTCTGACACAACAGAGGATCTTGCAAAGCGATTTGGGGTAGTATGGGCCCTTAATAAGTTTGATTTTTATTACAAACAATCACAAGTCGTGTAGCCCTCGTGAGCAAAGCCGCGAGCAAAAGCTATTATATAGATTATAAAAGGCCCCGGTGCGCCGGCGCCGTCCACGAGACCCACTGTACTTTTATAATGATTAATATGACTATTTGTGCAATTCTTTACCCCCGTGTGGTGCCGGGGGTAAAGAATTGCACCACCCCATCTCTTCCCGTGGGTGTCGTAGAAGGCGACTATGGGACCATTCCAGAGGATGGGCAGCAGCGTCTCTCTGTGATTATTCTCACCTTACTGCGATCGCCAACCCGCCTGCCAAGCGTGGCGATTATGGCAAATTCCCCTCAAAATTAATTATCCTTGAGGGAGGTCTTTGTCCAGCAGTGGACGTCTTTTTGGCTGAGATGATGATGATGATGATGAATATGACTATTTAAAACTAATTTATTTACTTACCAGCCAATATAGCACCGGGGATTGAATAATAACACATATATAACAATAATAGTTTCCACAGCATCGTTTAATTCAACATAGACATATATGGAAGCTGTCCCGAACGGAACAATAAATGAGTAATTTTATGATATTAATTAAAAATTGTCTTTGTTTATCGCTAGGGTGACTGTTATTTTTAAACAGACGGGATTCGAATTAAAATCAAATCAAATCTTTTTTTTTTACTAGCTAAGTGCCTTCCAAATAAACAAAGAATAAGGTACGTATAGTTATTCCGTGTTTTGTTCCTGTCATGTAAACGTCGTTTCAAATTGGAGAAAAAGAGACAAAACACGGAATAACTATTCGGAGCTTATTCTTATTCAATTCAGAGTAAAAACTTGCAACAGAAAAAAGGGTTCCAAATATTCCAAATATCTTTATTTAGTATTTTTGTAAACTATAGGTATTGTCGATTATTGCCGTCGTTGGTGTGCAGGCTATTTCTTGTCGATTATAGCCGACTGTGGCGGTCAAAAGGTTAAAAGAACTTAAAACTTAGTTGCCCTTTTCAGACATTCTTCAGGAAAGTACCAAGAAGCATAGTGACAAATGAAACTTTTTTTTTAAACTTACTTGCATTCAATTTCTCGGTGATGCAGAAGTTAACGTGCCCGTCTGCGATTGCTAAGGTTAAGCAACTTTCTCAAAGGCCGGTCATGGGTGACCAACAATTTATCATTGTATTTTTATTTATTTTAAATGGACTACCAACAGACATTACAATTAAAATTCAATGTACAATTTTATCTTAAGGCTAAGTAAAATGATCATCTCGAGCTCCTCCAGGCTTCGAAAGGCCCGTAAAGTGGTGGCTGCATTAGCAGGCGTTGAACAACCAATCAATAATGGACCCGCGTGGTGGTTAATGGCACGTTCTCCCTATCCATCCATAGGGAAGGCTCGTGCCCCATCAGTGAGGACATAAAATGAACTAATGATGGTTACCCAACAGCTGGTTTAACCATTCAACCACAAAATTTAAAAAATGCAAATACAATTCTGAACTTTGTCCCGGTATTTTGTTACAAATTGATGGTGTCACGTTTGTATTAAGATAAAAGTGGTTAGGGCTAGTTTTAAGGATAATAATAAAATTATACTCAATTGTCATAATTAGATCGAATAACAACGTTTATACGTATCATTGAGTTTTATTCGCCTCTGTGGTCTAGTGGTTCAACTACCAGGCCAGACACAGGAGTCCCAGGCTCATTTCCCAGCACATTACTAGTAACAAACGGGATTTAACGCAAAATCCATAGAGGAGCTCGATGATGCAGTGGTTAACGCACTCGGTCTGCGATTGCTTAGGTTAAGCTACTTTCGCTAAAGCCGGACATCGGATGGGTGACCAAAAATTTATCATCTCGAGCTCCTCCGTGCTTCGGAAAGCACGTTAAGCCGTTGGTCCCGGCTGCATTAGCAGTCGTTAACAACCACCAATCCGCACTGGGCCCGCGTGGTGGTTCATGGCCCGTTCTCCCTATCCATCCATAGGGAAGGCTCGTGCCCCAGCAGCAAAAATAAATAGCAATAATAATAATATAATAAAATAAAATAATAAAAAAATAATATCTGTCCCACTGCCAGCAGTCTCAGAAGCAAAGGCCTGCATCATTGAAATCAAGTCATCATTACAATTTATGGCCAAATGCGGGTTGGTGATCACAAACTCGGGCTATGATGCATCGAATTATCCGAAACACTTTGCCCGACCTGGTTATTGAAGCCTTCGGACATCAGGCCGAGAGCTTTGCCAGTCGGCCATCGAGGGGTTCTAATAATATCCACTGGAAAATTGAATAATTATATCATTTTTATGTGCTGTAATAATATGATTATATATAATTTATGTTGTTATCCATATGTTTTAATATAGAATAATGTGGTAGTGTTATCCTTATGCCTCCATTTTATATATATTAGTAGGGTTACCATGTAATCATGGACAATGGGGATAAAAAAAAATTATAATAATGAGCGATTTTCTGACAGCCCAAATTAAAAAATAAAAATTAGTTCAAAAAAACTCGATAGACGGCGTTTTATTAAATCGAGCCGTACATAGAGGCTGTAATAAATTGTGCAGTACCCGGAGTGAACTTTTGCTTGTCAACCAAAAAAATAAAAAATGAGTATTTTCATTTCAGCACCTATTTCTATTTTCCATAATTTGGTTTACAATTTGACAGTTGAATAAAGGCAATGGAATAAATATTACGCAGCCATACACGTGCTCTCCATGGACTCTCCTTTTACTAAGCGCCATCTATGAAGTCATTTGGAACTAATTTCTTTTTTTTTTGGAGGGTCGGAAAATCGCCCATTATAGTAACAATAAATAATTCCAGAACATTAAACGTTACACTGCACATCTAACCGCCCACCCCGTTATTTTCATACAGCCTCAATTTGCGACTCTATACATAAAAATGTCAATATATTTCTGCAAAGATCTGTATGCTAATGTTTAAAATGAAGCGTTGGACTGTCCAATTAGCACTTTGAACAGTTTTAAAAATTTCTTCCCGTTTCCAATTCTTCGTTTAAGCAATGCATTACTTTATTGCCATATCACATTGTATGGAATGTGATGAAGCATTCATTGTTCTGCCTCTATGGACACATGCAATGGTTTCGGTACTCTTTCAAAATGCTAATTGGAAGTCGAACGCTTAACCTAAACATTAGCATACAGATCTTTGCAGAAATGTATTGACATTTTATGTATAGAATCGCAAAGTGAGCATGTTTGTATGAAAATAACGGAGTGGGCGGTTAGATGTGCCCCTGAGTAAGTAAGCCTCCGTCTGTCCCGATAAATCTGAACGTATGCGGACCCTTCACTCGTAAACGGCAAACCACCCGAACTATTTATTACTCATTCTGGTAACATCCTCAAAGTCACATTGCAGTGAAAATTTTAACTGACAAAACGATGTTTGTGAAAAGTGATTTAATTATTGTGTTATTGTGTTCATTATTATTCTTTTTGCAAGTGGCCGCAAGTAAGTAATATGCTAAGATATAATTACTTACCTACTGCTCCAGCTTAGGAACCCGAAGTGGGTCATGGCCTCCGACAAAAGAGCAAAAGATATAATTAATATATGTAATATAATTATTAACATCATCATGAGTCCATAATCGTCGTTCTATAACGTCATTCAGTTTCTCTATGGCAGTGTAAGGGACAGAGAACGAAAATTACCGACATAGGGGGCTATGTCGGTAATTTTGGAGTTCCACGTATTTTCTTTCGTTGATGTTTACAACTTCTCTTCATTTAAGTGACGATGTCGAGCCCAAAAAAAATATTGCAGTTATGAAATCAAAAGTAACCAGACGTGAAAAACGGTCACTCAGCGACCGTTCAGGTCTAACATTTCCTGTCGGCAGAATACACAAAATCCTTCGCTATGGTTACTACGCTCGTCGTGTCAGCCCAACCGCTGCCGTATTCCTTTCGGCAGTATTAGAATTCTTATCTAGTGAGATTCTGGAATTAGCTAGTAAAGCTGCTGTAGATAATAACAGAAACAGGGTTTCACCTCGACACATACTTCTGGCAATCCGAAAAGATGAAGAATTGAACCGCATGCTGGCAGGAGTTATAATTTCTCAAGGAGGCGTCATTCCTCACATCGAAACTCAACTGTTACCTAAGAAAACTACTGTTGAGAGTCATGCAACCAACAGTTCATCACAGGAACATTAAATTATTTTTCATTACCTACGCATTGTTAATTTATGCAAAATTTATGAAGTGGGACCAATTAAAAATTTATTAAGAATATTTCAAAATGAAGTTACCTTTTCACTTCCCAGCAAATTATGTTACAAAAACTTCTTTAAACATGTTATTGATGTTAGCTTTAAGTTTTCTATGTTGCTAATAAAGCTTTAGTTTTAATTAATTTGGATTAGTTTTAATATATACTGGATTGTGGTATTAACCGCAGAATCGATAACTGTTGGGGTAAACGACTTGTTGATTGATTAGAGACCGTGTATCGTCAATTTTTTAATTTTTCTTTTTCCTCAATTAATGTATGAATTATTTGTATGTTTGTTTTTATTTCTGGTCTAAATTAGTCTAATTAGTTTTTAGTGTTTAATTGTCTTTATTTCTATGCATGCAGTGTTTACCTGTAATTAGTTGTTACATTTAGCTTAAGTAACTTGTAAGAGTCTATAGTAGTATTAATATAAACAACTGTTGGTAAACCTATTCAAATAAATATAAATAAATTGCAAAAACACAAATGTTGAAAAAATTTCCACGAGCAGGGTTTGAACCTGCGGGCTGGTTAGAACCACGATAGCTCAATTGGAAGAGCACCTGACCCGGTATGTCAGAAGGGTGCAGGTTTAAATCCTGCTCCTGGAATTTTTTTCAACATTTGTGTTTTTGTAATTTGTTCGCAAAAAAATTTGCGTTAAAAATTATTTGAACATTTTATAAATAAATTGATCACAGGACGGTCAAAATATATATACAACGTGTAACAGAAAGGTGTGGTCAAAATGAAAAGATCCAAAGTGTATCCGATCTGGATCTTGTATGCAAAGTTACTAAGACATAAATTTTAACTATAATTTGATAAGAATTTTTGATTAAATATTTCTATTCAAAATTCAAAATCATTTATTCAGTTTAGGCTACAGTAGCTCTTATGAATGTCACTATGCCATCGGTTCGTAAGTCTATTCTGGGCGGGAGATCTTGTACTGAGAAGAACCGGCAAGAAACTCAGCAAGTGTCCAGCTCTTTTCTCCCTTACATCATCAAAAATATTGGAAAATGCCCTATCATAGCAGGACACTTTCCATTACAATAAACAAAAAAAATATAGAAGACAACCACAACATGTAAAAAAAAACACAAAATAAAAAATATATGTTAACAAATTTGCATCAGGTAAAAGTTTCAATTTCCACAATGTCATACAGTACCACTACAGTACTCTCGTAAAAGTCAAAAATTGTTATGGAACAACAAAGTGAATAATACTAAAAATAATATAAGTATTGTGACGTCACATTAAAGTAAACATGTAACAGCCCTAGTGGCTTAGTAACCTCTGTGTACCCACATTTATGATCACTGCTGCTTGATTATGCGCGCCTGACGCGCTTGTCTTCACTAATATAAATATTTAATTTACTATTGCATGACAAATTAAAGTTAATAATTATGTCAGTAACAACACATACTATATCTAGATGGGATACACTTTAGATCTTTTCATTATTACCACACCTTTCTGTTACACGTTATACAGCTTGTTAGTTAAACCAAGGGACATATTAAGGGAAGACATTAGGTATTCGATTCCCGATCCGATTCATTAAAAAAAAATACTCTTATTTTTTTGCATAATCCTAATAAACAATTTAGCGTATACACTAAGCGCGGGAAAATATTCAATATGTGCCGACTGACTGCGCCGGCGGAGCGCGGTGCCGCCGATAGATCATGCCGAAAGGTCACTTTTTGCTTTGCACACCGCACGCACCCCGCGAGGCCACGCCTTCACGCCCGCCTCGCGGCGCGTGTCCCGGCGCGTACCACGCCGCGGGCAGTCTGTGCCGTATTTTTTTATTTGTTTATATTTACCCAGGCATAACTACCATAGAATTATATATGTCCCTCGTGTTAACTAAAACGCTGTATATATATGCTCTTTTATTTATTTCAATGGTTTGGTTACAATGATGCTGATAATGGATCCGTTTTGTTTCTTTTTTTCAGATTTGGTAGTGTATTACAACATAACCCATAACAATGTGTTGACGCCCTATGTTCTATATACATGCGGCCATATAATTCATGTACAAGAAAAGGACGAAATTTCCATGAGATTTAGATTTAGTAAGTTTATAAACACAGCAACGTAAGTAAATTAGATTGTACTATTAATAAAATTAACTAACTTACTAGAATAGCGCAGCGACCCAAAAATAAATAAAAAAAATAATTTTACATAATTTGTCATAGTCTGTTAACTTTGTACCCCTTTTTACGAAAATTGCGCGGACGGAGGAGTATGAAATTTCGCACACTTATAGTTTATATAAAGAAGGATAACAGAATGTTAATTGTTAATTTTTTTTAAATTATGCATAAAAAATACATTAAATCAATAAAACAAACA
The DNA here is from genome assembly GCA_963082485.1 of Eudonia mercurella. Lineage (NCBI taxonomy): Eukaryota > Metazoa > Arthropoda > Insecta > Lepidoptera > Crambidae > Eudonia > Eudonia mercurella. Next base: position 5,740,510 of record OY720052.1, on the reverse strand, counting down.
ATACACACACTGCCATGTATTTGACACACACGCATATATATACTCTTTTAAAAAATTTCAAAAATGGAAGAGCGGCGGAAATCCGTCAATGCCAATCCAAGACTCATATTCTATCTTTTTTAATGTTTCTTTGCTTAGGATACAATCCGTGCAGCCTTTTAATAAAATTACGGTCGAATTTCGACCATTAGGCGACCACTAGTAAGTTTACTAATATGTTACGGAAGAGCGGGGCCTCCTGCAACAGATATTCTAGAATGCCTACTAGGCACATCCAACCTATGTCCCATGTACTGTTTATAAATGTAATATGATAGACTGAAATAAATATTTTTTGTTTTTTTTTTATATTGTCAAAGTATTGTGTAATTATAACTAACACCCGGTCATCACGTCTATCTAAGTAATTTTAATGTTTTTAATTGTTTATATTATTGTTTTTATATTGTGCTGTAACTTAGTATAATTTAGAGGACTATTATAGGTTTACATTTAATGAATTTTTTTTTATATATAAATTAAATAAATTTAAAAAAAACACCACTCATTTTATGTCCCCACTGCTGGGACACGAACCTTGCTGGATGGGAAAACCACAGGAAGAAGTTGTTATGGTTAAAAAAAAACTTAATAGCTTACTTCAAATAATGGAATTATACAAAACATTCTCTTACTGAGAAATTTATAATGTATAAAAATCAATTGCTGTTCCTTAGTCTCGCTAAAACTCAAAAACGATTTGACCGATTTCAATAATTCTTATTTTGTTTTCTTTGCCCTAACGCAAGGATGGCACAGAAAAAAAAACAAGGGAAACTCAAAAAAACAGCTGAAATATCGAAAAATTAATTATTGGTAATTTTTTATGGGAATATTAAAACTTTGACTTAAGGGGGGGCAGCGCGGAATTTGAAAATTTACGTGTTTTTAAGTCACTGGTGTTAGGCGCTGAATAGATCTTATACATTAAAAGGACTAGTATAGGTTAGCTTGATCCTTTCACAAGGTCATGGTTGTCTTGGAACTTGAAACAAATACCCAGAAACTGCATAAACAATACGTAAAATAATGATATCTAAAAACTTATTCCTTCAGAAACTTTGTAAATACAGCACAAATGAAACAATGATCCGACATCAAAATGTTTGTATTGATATTCCGCAGGTCACTGTTGTCTTATTTTTCAATTAAAAAACATGAATATGAAAATATTAAGACTTTTCTTATTTTTTACCCAAACGCCTATGATTTTACGAAAGTAAACATTGCTCTAATTAAATCACCAGCCTACTCTGTACAGATATTAGTGTGCGAGCGTATTCGTAGTCGTGCGCCGTTGTCACACCACTGCCACGCGCCGCTCGCTCGCTATCATAAAGAAACTTGAAAGTCGCAGTTTTGCGTCCGCGCTGCACCCCCTTAACACATGCCAAATGCAGGTTGGTGATCACTGATCACAAACCCGGGCTACGCATGGAAAAATCCGAAAGCACACTTTGCCCGACCGACCTGGGAATCGAACCCGGAATCTTATGGTATCGGGCCTAGCGCTTTACCACTCGGCTACCGAGGCGTTGACGGGTAACTGATAAATAATTAAATATATGTATTACTCTCTTTTCAGATGTGAGAACTTTGACTATGGCAAAATGAGTAGAATGGAATTTGATTATACGGCCGATAAAAAAGTTTTGACCACCGTAAGTATTAAATTAATATTATTATCTCCTTTATTTATTTTCTTTCTTAAAACTAGACTTTTACAATATTTTAATATAAAAACAATAAAACATTATAAAAACCTAATCCTAGAGTACCACCAGCAGCGGGGCAGGACCCAAGCTACCGGTGGTCAGGGCTGCAGAGTGAGGAACCTCCTGACAATACGTGCCGTGTATTATTATTATTAAATTATTATTTCCGCTGGAGGAAGGAGATGCAGGAGGTGGCGCAGACTCATTTTGGGTCGCTGCGCCAACCTAGTTAGTTAGTCACCTATAATATAGATAAGCGTCCCCCCCCCTCACCCGCCCACGTCCGATAATTGGTGACCTATCTTTTCAGTCGGTGAAAATGAAACATATCGATACCTTTGGGTAGAAAGGTCGTATAAACCAAAACCCGACTTTTCAGGAGAGCAGAAAAACGTATTTTTTTAAATAAAATTTCATAACTTTTTTGTTTTTTAAGTTATAAAAAAATTACCAATGAAAAAGATTCTTACAATTTGAGAATGAAAAAGGCTAAATCATCAAAACACATCTATCTTCTTTTGTTTCAAAGTTAGCTTGGATTTACGTCTAAGAAAAAACCAATTTATGGTTAATACACCCCATAAAAATGTAGCTAAAAAAAACTGCATAGGTCGTATATCCATTTTTGGTAAGCTTATTATCACATAAATTACCACCGCAAACTACAGAGCCACTACAGATGCCAGCGATTATATTCGTTCACCTCGTTAGCGTAACTTACTGCCGTACTCGGAGTCATCAATTGAGTTTTAATGACAATTAAATGTCTTTCCTTCTCTATTTAGCACTATACATAAGAAAATGACAGCAAGAGACTTAATTGTTATTGAAACTTAATTGACGTCTTTGAGTACGGCAGTTAGTGAAGCATGAGAAGAGGTGAAACGATGCTTGCTCGGCTCGCCCGCCTTGCCTAGCGCGCCCGCATTCGTACTAGTCTCAGATCATAGAAGGGATTCCCTTAAATGATCTGAGGGACTAGTCGACCCTCCCCTCGCTCTCCCGCCCGCTCGATCGCCCATCCCTTGTTTTCGGTGTAAACCCACAGTGCTTTACAAATAAACCAAGAATAAGCTCCGAATAGTTATTCCGTGTTTTGTTCCTGTCATGTAAACGTCATTTCAAATTAGAGTAAAAAAGACAAAACATGGGATAACTATCCGAAGCTTAATCTCAAGTTTTGTTGTCATGCAATTTTTGTTTAAAAATTTCTATGGTGACGACACATCAAAATAAACAAGTCACAGCTCCTAGTGGTTTAGTAATCTCTGTGTACTCACATTTATGATCACTGCTGCTTGATTATGCGAGCGTGACGCGCACGACTTCACTAAAATAAATATTTAATTTACAATTGCATGAAAAATTAAAGTTAATAATTATGTCTTAGTAACTCTGCATACAAGTTCTAGATTGGATTACACTTTGGATCTTTTCATTTTGACCACACCTTTCTGTTACACGTTGTATAGTTACAAGATCAAATTGCTAGCTTGCAGCATAAATCACGAAGTACTAGAAAAAATCAATGGACCGGCTATTTTATCTTTTATAATTAGAATAAATATTATTAACGGGATTATTACCATGTTTTTTGTTATGTTTGAGTATCCGATATTTCGGCACAGTTGCATGCGCCATGATCACGGATGTACTGAAGTTATTGCGGGTGGGTGATTATGAGCAGACAAAACGATCTACCCTCTTCCTTAGTTGTTTTTTGCGCTCGATACTCGTACCACTGTCTCCTAAGTCACTATTCACTCGAAATTGTTCTCGACACACTACACTGACCGTATCAGATCGCGAAACGGCACTTTTGTTCTTTTTGCGGTCTTTACATAAGCTAATCACTGGATTCCAGATACGCGACAGTTTAACCCATCTTCACGATTGAAATTTTTGTATTTTGTAATTTCAATCGCTTCTCTAACCAATCTAGGAATGTAGTGGCGTTCTGTCGAAATTATCTGGGGGTTATAAAATTCAGTACATCCGTGATCATGGCGCATGCAACTGTGCCGAAATATCGGATACTCAAACATAACAAAAAACATGGTAATAATCTCGTTAATAATATTTATTCTAATGTAAGTGACCATGATAGTTTAAAAAGTTATATTATCTTTTATAATAAAATTCTCGCGTCACAGTTTTCGTTGCCATACTCCTCCGAAACGGCTTGATCGATTTTGATGAAATTTTTTGTGCTTATCCGGTATCTATGAGAATCGGCCAACATCTATTTTTCATCCCCCTAAATGTTAGGGGTAGTCCGCCCCTAAATTTTTTTTTTCTTTTTTATGGCAAAACAACGTTTGCCGGGTCATCCGGTATCTGTGAGAATCGGCCAACATCTATTTTTCATCCCCCTAAATGTTAGGGGTAGTCCACCCCTAAAAAAAATTTTTATTTTTTATGGCAAAACGACGTTTGCCGGGTCAGCTAGTCTTTTATAAGTTTCAATTTGTTTTTTTTAGAAATTTGTCGCGACAGACCCAGTCGAGGGGGCATGGAACTGTACTTTTTTACATGACATGGGAACATACACTAAACAAAGTTTCTTATGGAATGGTGAAAGATACACGGCAACACGTTGTTGGGTGGCAATTCAAATTGAATGTAAGTACAAATATTAATTAAGGCGAAGGGTAAGGCACACTAGCGCCACCAATTGATAATTTGACAATTACTAACGGACCGGATATTTTTTTAAACATTGCGTACCGTCCGACAACAGGAAAGCATCCATAGTATTTATTTAATAATTGTGCACTACTTTTTGTTGCGTGGTTTATTCACAAAACGGGCTATCGCATTTATTCACAAACAATGGCCACTGTTGGTGTTAGCGAATGAATACAAAAACAAACCTAAAAGTAGTTATTAAATAATAGATGTTTGAATAGCGTCGGAAGGTCCGCAATGTTTGAAAAAAAATCCAGTTTAGCAGTTATCAAATTAAATCCATTAGCGGCGCTAGTGTGCCTCACCCTTCACCTTAAGTAAAAAGTTATAGTAACCCGATGAATGTATGTTTGTTACACTTTCTTTCATTTAGATAGTTACGTAGATGTTTTACATATTTGGGGTCCTTACACGGACCCGGTTACTTAGGGCACACTAATTCCCCGTTCCGATCCGAACCCCCGATCCGATTCAAACCCATCAGAGAATCTAGTAAGGCACGGGGACGCGCACTAGTGCGTGATGCCGTTCCCTCTAGAAAACCTCCGAAGGTGATTCGTTTCAGACGGCTTGAGGAACCCTTTATGTTTCTTGCCGCCGGTGAAGCTGAAAATACCATCTGAGGCAATCAGCAAAATCTCTCCAAAAAAAATGCACACTAATTTTGATTTTCTCTATAAAGTTAAACACTAAAATCATCGTCATCACCGGCTCATTGGATATGCCCACTGCTGGGGCACGAGCCTTCCCTATGAATGAAAACACAACAGGGAACGGGCCATAAACCACCACGCGGGGCCAGTGCGGGGCTGTGATTGTTAGCGACTGCTAATGCAGCCGGGACCAACGGCTTTACGTGCCTTCCGAAGCACGATTAAAGTAAAAGTCAAATGTACTATGTAGTGTACTAACAAAGGAATAAAAGAAAAAATATACATTCACATATGTATATAAAATTCAAAGTTATTTTTTATATTCAAAATTAACTTTTACAAGTGTTTATTGAACGTCAATTCAAAATCATGAAAACAAATATCAAAAAAATTCAAAATTCAAAATCATTTATTCAGTTTAGGCTACAAATATCTATACTAATACATATTATAAAGTGGACAGCTTTGTATTTTTGTATGTATGTATGTATGTATGTTTGCTACGAATAAACTCAAAAACTACTGGACCGATTTAAAAAATTCTTTCACCATTAGAATGCTACATTAGCGCTGAGTAACATAGACTATATTAAAAAAAATGCGGTACGAAGTCCACCGGGTCAGCTAGTTTTTTATAAACGTCATTATGCCATCGGTTCGTAGGTCTACTCTGGGCGGGAGACCTTGTACTGAGAAGACCCTCAGACCGGCTCAGAAAGTGTCATGAGCTCTTTTCTCCCTTACAGCGTCAAAAATATTGGGAAATCATCATCATCATCCTCACCAGCTCATATACATCCCCACTGCTGGGGCACGAGCCTTCCTTTTGGATGGAATAGGGAGAATGGGCCATAAACCACCACGCGGGCCCAGTGCAGATTGGTGGTTGTTAACGACTGCTAATGCAGCCGGGACCAACGGCTTTACGTGGCTTCCGAAGCACGGAGGAGCTCGAGATAATAAATTTTTGGTCACCCATCCGATGACCGGTCTTTCGAAAGTTGCTTAACCTCAGCACTCGCAGACCGGACGCGTTGACCACTACGCCATCGAGCTCCTTCTTCATTGGAAAATGCCATATCATAAGAGGACACTTGCCATCACAAATAAAAACACAAAATATAAAAGACACAAATCACAACATGTTTTAAAAAAACCGGTCAAGTGCGAGTCGGACTCGCGCACGAAGGGTTCCATACTTTATGACGTATTAAAAAAACTACTTACTAGATCTCGTTCAAACCAATTTTCGGTGAAAGTTTGCATGGTAATGTACATCATATATTTTTTTTAGTTTTATTATTCTCTTATTTTAGAAGTTACAGGGGGTGGACACACATTTTACCTAATTGTATACTTACACCCTACAAAAATTGACTTGTTTGTAGGGTGTAAGTATACAATTTGTTGTTTGTATGTATATAATGTTTTTTTTATATACTGGCTATATATTTTATTTTTATTTTATTTTATTTATTGATCACCAACATAATGAACATCAACTAATACAGTAATGGTTTTGGTACAGTTTAAGAAAGCTTAATGTTATTATAATTATAGGCGAAGACCACATTCGTTAAAAAATAAGCAGAAAGATACATAATTGTGCACGTATATATAGAAATATAATGTAAATTATTATCATTTCAGATGAATTATCATTCACAATAAGTAACATCGCCGAAAAATCGACTTTCATACCACAATTTTCAAACAAAACAAATGTTGCACAGTACTATTATAAACACGGAGATATTCTGCAGTTAAACTGTGGACGTCCATACTTGGGCGAAAGAGAACTCCGAAAGAATGCCAAATTTGAATTGATTTTGTATGAACCTAACACGAGAGGTAAGTGCTATTTTTTTACCTTACTACCCCCGATTCTTATAAAAAAAACCGTAACGATAGCGACTTTGTCTTTAAAACCATTTTCATACTAACATCCGATTTTAAAGTCGTTTGAACGAAGTTCCAACCAACCGTATACGGTACTCGAGGAGCTCGATGGCGCAGTGGTTTACGCGCAATTTTTGCAAAGGCCGGTCATCGGCTGGGTGACCAAAAATGTATTATCTCGGAAGGCACGTAAGGCGCTCTTTCGCACTGTTGTTCAAGAAATCGTTATTTCTGTACAAGTTAGCAGTAGGAAATTTAAATACTACTGTATTATATTTTTTAATTGTTTATATGTGTAATTTAAAGCTGTATTCCTTAGTAAAATAAAATAAAAAAATAAATTAAAAAAGCGTTGGTCCCGGCTGCATTAGCAGTCGTTAACAATCACCAATCCGCACTGGGCCCGCGTGGTGGTTTATGGCCCCTTCTCCCTATCCATCCATAGGGAAGGCTCGTGCCCCAGCAGTGGGGACATTTAATGAGCTGATGATGATGATGATGAAGAGTACGGCCCGCAGCAGCACAGCCTGATGATGTGTCCGAGTTGGACGTTCGACTCGCACTTAATATTGTTTTTATTTTCAGAATACACAGTAATTGAAGGACCAACAAACGACAATATATCTGCAAATTATACGTTTGAGAAGTTGGACGACAAAAGTACTGTGTCCTGTTTTTTCAACAGAGGAACAGATTATCCATTTAATAGGACTGTGCAATTTCTATGGCTACCTGACGGTGAGTGGTCAAATCAATTGGTTAACATACTACATGTTTATTGACGTGACAACGTCTTATAGTAATTCGATAGAGCCGGCTGCACGCACGAAAAAGTTCGGCGTTACCTCGCTCTGAGGCGTTCCATGTAAGGCTTGAAGTGCAAGCGAGAGCGCGGAACGAGCGACAAAGAAGCACAATCGGCTGAGTAGAAATTTAGCCGTGCTGCTGTGCAAGCCCGTGTCCGGCATCGCCACCGCGGTACTTACCCCCAACACCCCCCGACACCCCCAACACCTCCCGACACCCCCAACTCCTCCCGCCTACCTGTTCGACGGGCTGCTGCAGGCTGCTGTGCAAGCCCGTGGCCGGCATCGCCACCGCGGTACGTACCCCCAACACCCCCCGACACCCCCAACACCTCCCGACACCTTCTTAAGACGTTGTCACGTTCAACTATCGTCAGTAAACCGACTTTACAGACAACTAATTTTTTTTTAAGAGTCATCGATTCGAGAGCACGTATTGGCCCACATTTACAGGCTCGCCACTCCACCACTCCAAATTTAATCATATTGGCTCATATTCAAGAGCTCTGATCTCAGCACTGAGTCAGCTCTGCATACTTGTCCATCGTTTCAGTCCATCACAACTACGTGGATCGCTGCGAGCGTTGGATTTCCAAATATATAATATACAGGGTGTTTGGCGCACGGACCGACAGAATTTTTTGGGGTGCTGGTGGGGTCATTTCCTACCTTTTGAATGAAGAATTGCTGTTATAATGAAAAGTAAAAAGGTAATGGGGTTTCAATTGCGGTAGTTATGAAATTTTAAGAAAAAAGGGCAAAAAATCATTTTTCCTTAGCCGTAACTCCTTAGACCAAGGACTAAGGATGGAAAGGTAGGAAATGACCCCACCAGCCCAAAAAATTCTGTCGGTCCATGCGCCAAACAACCTGTATAATATGGAGTGATGGAGTGACGCGAATGGTCCCTTGACACATGTCTGCACCTGGTACAACGCGTGTGACCCTGGACTTCGTACTTTTGTTCTACGAGTAAGGTGTGCATGGGTCGGTGGGTCGTGTATTTGAATGTGATGCGCGCCTAATGTATTTGTATGTATGAATCGTAGCATTGTCATAAGTATGAATTAATTAATTTATTTCTTAAATATATTTCAGCGTATTTTGCCGGAAAGCGGCGTAGAAACATTAATACAATTATAGGTATATTAAATCAATTTAACAAATTATTATAAAATGTAGTAAAAAAGTTTAATGCTTTCGCCTATGCCTTCCTGGTAGCATAATGGTCAGTGCAGCCGCCCGGATTGCGGAAGACCCAGGTTCGATTCCTGGCTGTGTTGGGTAGGCATTTAATTTTTCACTATATTTTATAATTATTTAATTAAGCTTAAGTACAGCAATTAGCACTTAAAAATAAAAAATAAAATTTCCAATTCAAGAAGTTAAATTAAATTGAAAATATATTTATGTCTTCCGCACAAATTTTAATATGTTTACAAGCAAAAATAAAATAAAATAAATAAATATATAAGTATAGTAGTAGTAGTTAGTAAGTAAAATAGCTTATAATGACTGTCCCACTGCTGGGTCAAACAAAACAATAATAAAGTACGTTGTTCTGAATTCAAATTATTATACACTAGTTTCACTCGCGTGGTTCCCGTTCCCGTGGGAATATCGAGATAAAAAGTATCCTATATGTTAATCCAGGTTATAAATTATCTGTATGCCGAATTTCATCCAAATCCATCCATCCGTTGCAGCGTGAAAAAGCAACAAATATACACACACATAAACTTTCGCATTTATAATATTAGTGTGATACTGACTTCGATTGTTGATCGAAGGATACTGATCAGTGTGATTATGATAAATGTATTGGTGACATCTTGGCGGGAAAGTGAACAGTCACGGCTGCCGTTTCGATTTATGTTATGTGAGTTATGTCGAACATTAAAGTGAAATTATAGTGGAATATTAACCGTTAAGCGTTCGTGAGTGTGCATGAGTGTTGGAAAATGAAACAAAACAGTGCAACGTCACTTTTCAAATTCTCTCAAGAAGTTAATAAAGCCCCACATCTTTATTGAGATACTCGAGGGGTTGGGGGGTATATCATTTCTCACTTCTCGTTTATATTATCATTCATCATCATCATACAGAAAAGAAATATTGTTTATTTATGTATTACTTGTTAGAAAAATTACTTTGACACTGGCTAAATGTGCTAATCGCACGAAGCCATCATCAAAAGAAAAAAAAACCCAATGATGGAAACTGTCAAAGCGATACGAAGTCCGCCGTGTCAGCTAGTATTAAATAAATTAAAATGCATTTATTTCGGGTATGACCACCCCAGTGGCGTAACTATACCATCTGAGGCCCGTGGCAAATCTATTAGATGGGCCCCTCAGAAAAAAAATTATAAGATATTCCATCTTTTGATACTATGCCCAAAATAATATAAATTTGTTGAACTGTTTCAAAAAATTTCTATATCAGTAACCTCTCTAACTGCATCAATAAGTACTAGATTTATGTTATGAGCAGCACAGTGAACATATACTGCATTTGGCTCGATATCTTTTATGAGTTTTTGAAGTCCACCTTAAGTGCCTTTTATTGTTAGCACCATCATATCCTTGTCCTCGACCCTTATTTAGAGGAATATTTTTGTCTTTTATGGATTTATCAATATTCTAAAATAGCCTCTTCCCCACTTCTCAATTAAATATCTTTGATGGGCTAAAATTTTTCGTAGGTCACTCAGGTATATAAGTTATCAATAGTAATAAATAAGCATCTACGCATATAACTTAAAGAAGATTCTACAACTTTCTCAAAATATTGTAGATGTCTTATTAAATATTGCAAAATTTTTTATTGCTGCTCCACTCTTATTTATTAGTCATATGATGTAAATAGCCTAAAGCCTTCCTCAATAAATGGACTATTCAACACAAAAATAATTTTAGCCAAACAAACAAACTCTTCAGCTTTATAATATTAGTATAGATAACTTTTGCATTTTCTGAGAACATTTACCATAGTAATGTATAATTTTTTTTACCTAGTGTTAAAAAATTCAATTCAAATCAGAGAGTAGAGATTTCAACGAACAAAAAGCCCACCGACTTGTTAAAAAAGCAGATATTTTGACGCGAGAATTTTGTGATTGAAAATTAGGGTGCTTTTTCGATATTAAGTCAAAATAAGGTGAAAAACAAAAAATATTTTTAAATAAAAAAATTACAGTGTGTTTGGGACATAAAAAGGTAAGTTTTCACCTAATTTCGTAAAAAAAATATTTTTTTTGTAAAAGATAAAAAAAAACCAAAAACTTGGTTATTTGAATTTTTCACATACATTTTGAGGTTATGTGAAAAAAGTGTAAATATAAAAGTTGTAGATCTTTTAATTACCTACAACTTTGCCATTTAATATTTTTGCCGGAAATCGAGATAAACTGTTTTTACCCTTTAACCCCCCACCCCTTCCACTTCCCAATCTCAGATCGCCCGTAAATTATTTTTCGTTTCTTTTTTGTTATATTCTCTTCCCATTTCCAATGGGTTTCATCCTACTATGATTTTGTTTCTCTTTTTACCATTTTCAAAGGCTTCAGCCCTGGTCTAATAGGAATAACTCTAAAACACTTCATAATTTTTTAAAAATTACAGTTTTCCGTACAATTTTCCTCCCCTATTACATCTATCTAGGGAATGTTTTTCGAAAAATGCTAAAACACGTAATTCTTTATTTTTATTGAGAAATCTAATTATCGATTAAAATAATCCATTTTATAGTTCTTATTTTAAAAATAACGTTTTCTCCAAAAATAACTTCTTCCCTTTTTTACTCATTTAAAGAAAAATAAACGAAATTCCTGAGACAAGTCATTCTTTATTTTTTTTTTCAAAAAGCCAAATACCAATTTTCATGTATTTTACTTTAAAACGGACGGATTTTCATACAAACTTTCTCCCTCTATTTGACCCCTTTAAGGGATGATTTCCGTAAAATCCTTAGTGGCTGATTACGTCACTCAATTAATCTACAGTCCAAATTTCATCTTATTCGCTTCAGCGGTTTCGGCTCGGCGATGATGAATCAGTCAGTCAGGACAAGTCATTATATATATAAAGATGAGTAACTTTAGATGATTTTAAGTTCTTGTATAAAATTTATAATATTAACTACATTTTGTTAAAAATGTTAGGTTACTTCTGAGCTCGCGGCCTCTCGGGCTGGGGGCCCCCTATGGCCCGGGGCCCGTGGCATTTTGCCAGCCCTGCCACCCTATAGTTACGCCACTGGACCACCCATATCGTATTTAACATTAAATTCTTAACCTACATTAGTAAATTCAAATATTTTAAATTATAGGTATATAAAGTTTACAATATTAACATTATTCTCTTATGACTTTTATTCTTCATTGTCCCTAAACATTCCATCGTACAAAAAAAAATTTGGTGACTCGTTTCTTTGTCGCACCTTCAAAAGTTGGAATAGTCTACCAGCACACGTTTTCCCTCCATCCTAGGACATGCATAGTGTCCTTTAAGGCGAAGGGTAAGGCACACTAGCGCCGCTAATGGATTTAATTCGATAACTGCTAAACTGGTTTTTTTTTTTCAAACATTGCGGACCTTCCGACACTAGGCAAACATCTATTATTTAATAATTGTGCACTACTTTTAGGTTTGTTTTTGTATTCATTCGCTAACACCAACAGTGGCCATTGTTTGTGAATAAATGCGATAGCCCGTTTTGTGAATAAACCACGCAACAAAAATTAGTGCACAATTAAATAACAAATACTATGAATGCTTTCCTGTTGTCGGACGGTACGCAATGTTTAAAAAAAGATCCGGTCCGTTAGTAATTGTCAAATTATCAATTGGTGGCGCTAGTGTGCCTTACCCTTTGCCTTAAACGAGCTGTAAAAGCACCTTGTGGGCCGGCAGGGTGAGAGTGACTGATGCTGCGTCGTCGTTTTCACGCTGCACCAATTGTCTTCACGTTTATACTCCACTTCCACTGAATATGAGATGGAGAGGTGTCATTTGCCGCGATATCTATTAAAAAAAAAAACTTTCTTTTGACAGATTCTCTACGAATAATGATAAATAATATCACATTTGGTTCGAGCGACGCGCAAGTGAATGTTTACAGAGGAACGGTGGGGGATATGCTTTATATAGATTGTTTTGACCTGATCGAGAGAGGTTTACTTCACTGGGACTACTGCAAAGACAGAGCATTAGGTACCTAAGAAATGAATAGTTACAACATTGAAATGAAACAACTTTTACGGACCTACTCGCGTTTAACGTCACGTTACGTGGTCACGAAACGTCATTCAGGATAAACATTAAAAAGTTATGTGTAAAATAAACGCGAGTATATCCGTAAAAGTTGTTTCATTTCAATGTGTAGTGTTCGCGTAAACTTTAGAAAACAATAGCTACAAAATGTCGACTTTATATTATCTTCTGTGCACCGACTAAGATGAAATTTTCTGTGTGCGTTCAAGTGGATTCGAGAATGGTTTAGATTTACAAATGAACTCGGTAGATGGCGCTGCTGTAGGGTTCCATCATGGGATACGGGACGAATTATTTGTTTGTTTTGTTGTCATGGAAACTGTCAAAACGGTACGAAGTCCGCCGGACAGCTAGTATAGTAATAAAAACTTAAAAGACTAAAGTGGTGCTGTAAAGGTATGTTACCGCCTCTGGGGTCTAGTGGTAAAGACCACCGGCACCGGTCTCAGACCCAGAGGTCCTGGCTTCGGTCCATGGGGAGTACATGTTTGTGTACTCGGTTTGGTTGGTAGAAGGGCTTGTTTGTCCGCCTGGCTAGCTACCACCATCTTATCCAAATATGACGCCATAGCATCAATGTCTGTAGCATTGTTGTGTTCCGGTACTAGAACTAAGATAGCCAGTGCCTCAGTAGTTGAGAATTCCGGGTGAAATGCACTTCCATCGTTAGTCGTCATCAGGTCTGTCCCCCAACCGCCTAACACTCTCGCTTTCGATCGCTTTGAAAGCGATGCCTTCGCCCCGCTTTCTAATATAATGTCGAAATATAATATCGAATAATATCGAAAGCTATAGCTTTTGATATTGGTTTCATATTGCTCTCGAAATGACAAGATGACGCCTCCTCCTCGCCTCGCTTTCAAAGCGATCGAAAGCGAGAGAGTTAGGCGGTCGACCCCCTGTTCACGCACGATGCCCTATCTGATATATTAGGGATTATATACATCTATTTACAATCACACTTATACACGTGTTCATTTTGAATTCCCATAACTCTAGGGTTTCAACGAGACTGCGTATAAGAATCAAATAGCAAATTCATATTTTCTGAATTCAATATTTATTTTTATTTTCTTATTTCATACAAAATAATTCAAATAAAGCATGATTATCTATCTAAAACCCCTTTATGTGAAATATGACAACATCGCATACTCTTACCTAAAGTTATGAATGATAGGACTTACTTATGAATGAAAGTTAGGCACTACGAGTCAGAATGCAGTTATTGTACGGCTTGCAAAAAAATAAAAATGAAGTGACCTTTTATTCATACGTGTTTAATTTGCTAAGCAGTAATTTTAATTTTACAAATTATTTTATCTTAAGCTTTTACTAAAACATTGTTTTTGTAAATAAACTAAGATTAATTTTGATTTTTTTTCGTAGTTACATTTAGTTCGCATTGAAATTGACCTACATGCGAGTACCTGCATGCCTGTATTTTACTAATTAACTAGTAAAAAATGCACTTACAATCGTAGCCATGATTTCGCAGTGAACTTACTACAGCACGCCGTAACTAATAACCATAATGGTTATGGGAGTGTCTTTAAAAATGTACAACAACTATTTTATTTGATGACGTAAAAAAAATAAAAAGTTAGTAATGAACGACTGATTTCAAATTCTTGACAGAGAACCAAACTTACATTTGGGATACAAAAGTTAGAAGGCGTGGTAAATAAAACATTTTTTGATAAAAAATATCAATTTAATTGGTTTTCAAAATGTCCTCCATTACATTCTAAGCATACAGTTATTCTTGTACGAATTTGCCTATTTAAATTAACTTCATTGGCACGCATTTCATTTGCTTCATGTTGAATCCGCTGCAACAAATGATCCCGGGAAAGAATTTTTTTAGAATACACCTTACTTTTTAAGGTACCCCATACATAAAAATCAAGAGGGGTCAGATCGGGTGATCGAGCCGGCCACGCTAAGATCGGGCTTCCGCGGCCGATCCAACGTTGTGGATACTGCTCATTTAGGTACTCTCGTACGTGTGTTCCGTAATGCGCAGGTGCTCCATCGTGCTGTATCCATAATGACCGGATACTTTCCAGATCCACATCTTCAAAAAAATCTAAATTTAAAAGGTTTTGTAGAAATTCAAGGTAGTTGTTAGAATTTAAACGGTGCGGTATTTCTATGGGACCTACAAGTTTATTATTTAAAATACCCGCCCACATGTTTACAGAAAACTCTCTTTGGTGCGATGTTTCCCACACTGCTTTCGGGTTTGCTTCTTGCCATTGATGCTGATTTTTACTATTGAATACGCCTGCTCGTGTAAATTGTGCCTCGTCCATCCACAGAATTTTTTTAATTAATAGTGGATCTTGAATGAGAAACTCACTTATCCGCTGACAAAACGCGATTCGTGAGAAATTATCACCGGGTAAAAGGCCTTGCACTTTCCGATAATGATAAGGATGAAGTCCATATCTCTTCCATAATCTCCACACCATAGTATGAGAGACGCCAACTATGCGTCCGACACGTCGTGTAGATAAAGTAGGATCTTCGATAATTAAATTCATTATCCTCATTTCTTGGTCCAATGAGAGGTTCATGACTCGCTCATGAGAAGCTATTCTTAAGCCTTGCTCACGAAATCGTCTATGTATCTGTAACAAATAAAAATAATTGTTAACTGAAGCTTACGCGAACACTACACATTGAATTAATACTACTTATACGGATTTACACGATAAAATAAAAATAATAATAAATCAATGTGTACAGTAGAGAGAGTAGATCCGTGAAAGTGGTTCTATTTCAAATAAAAATAAGCTTTACATTTGACATACAGTTAATAGTTTTTTCTCCATAGTAGTATTCTACCCCCGCTACCGGGAACTCACCCTGCTTTAAGTGATAAAGTACACATAATGCAACGTTAACAAATGCTTGGTTATTGCATTATTACTGTTATTATTATAAGCCTTACACTCTGACCACCAAAACGTTGACAATTTATCTCTATCGAATATCGGATCCCAGAAACAGCTTTACCCCTGAGTAGTCCCAGCCATCATCATCATCATCAGCTCATTTTTATGTCCCCATTGCTGGGGCACGAGCCTTTGCTACGGATGGATAGGGAGAACGGGCCATAAACCACCACGCGGGCCCAGTGCGGATTGGTGGTTATTAACGACTGCTAATGCAGCCGGGACCAACAGCTTTACGTGCCTTCCGAATCACAAAAGAGCTAGAGGTGATAAATTTTTGGTCACCCATCCGATGATTGGCCTTTGCGAAAGGTGCTTAACATCAGCACTCGTAGATCGGGCGCGTTAACCACTGCGCCATCGAGCTCCTCAGTCCCAGCAAGCATACATGAAATTAACTCGTATTTTATAAGCAACTCCAATAGTTTTTTCCACAAGTCACCACTCATTACACCTAAATCACCTAATATGCTAGTTCTCTTACTATCTCGTGAATTTTTTAACTACTGCCTATTCGGTTTTTTCGGTATGTCAAATTATAGGATTGGTGTAATGATTGGCGAACTGCGACACCCTCAACATTCAGAAAAAAAGTGTAAACGAGTAATTTCATGTGCACTATGACCAACAAGAAGTAAAATCACTTAAGGTTAGGCCTTAAGTGCCAGACCCAGTACTCGATAAAAATCAATTAACAAAACTTCGGTGGCGTCAACCACTCACAAGCCTTGTCTCGTCGGCCATCTCAGGCAAGTTAGCCCGATTCATTTCGTTCACTGCCTATTACTAAAGAAATAAGTAATGTAAACTTACGTTGACGAAAGTATGATTGTCAGGAACGGTGCGATTTGGATATCGACGCCGGTATTCTCTCACAGCTTCCGCGGAATTTCCATTGCAATATCCATACACAAAATGAATATCCGCTTGATGTTGTGGCGGATAGTTGCGCCTCGGCATTTTAACCAAGTTAATAACTTACAGTTCAACAAATAAAAATAACAACCAACACTTTAACAATAACAAAAATAAAAACCAATAGTTCATCAATAACAAATTAATAACAAAACTTAACAGCACAACGGTTTAATAACAATTCTAATCACGGGCACCAATACTTGTAAGCAAGACGAAGGTCAGGAAACAAGTAAGTCAATAAAGGTAGATACATGTAGTCATTGGCGGCTAGTTATTTGAGTCATTGTGAAATCAACCGTATTTCCAAAGCGTTTACTATTAATTTTACTTTTTTTGCTAACGGTATTTGGCTATAGGTCTGCCGGCTTCATGTCGGCGCGGAGCGACTCAGTTCCATGTGTGCGTTCTTTTGTCACTCATCGTCATCGCCGGCATAATAATAGGGTTGTCAAAACTAAGACGAGTCTCAAAAGCTGTTGGTGGGCTTTCTTCATCAAGTCAAGTTTCGTATTTATTAGTAGTTTTTACCCTATTCGTGATCAAATCATTGTGAGTGTCTGATTTTTTAAAACGTAAGATTATGTAAATTGTCTTTGGTTTCGTTTAGTTAGGTACAATCACCTACCCAAATTGTTTATGAGTAATTTGGGTTATAAAAAATAAACGTATTACAGATTTTATGATTACTTATAAAATTAACAAACAAAGAAGACTTCAAAATCCACATTCTGAGTGCCTAGTGTGAGTTTTGTTTACTATCCGTATTCATTCGATTACGTTAACGAAAACGAGAATTTGTATGGCAAAATGTTAACTCTTCTCTTAAGTCGCCATACTAATTTTCGTTTCCGTAAACGCAATCTAATGAATACGGATAGTAATAACAAAACTCACACTAGGCACCCTGTTACTTTAAACATTATTTT
Organism: Eudonia mercurella; assembly: GCA_963082485.1. Taxonomy (NCBI): domain Eukaryota; kingdom Metazoa; phylum Arthropoda; class Insecta; order Lepidoptera; family Crambidae; genus Eudonia; species Eudonia mercurella. The sequence continues at coordinate 5,722,633 of OY720052.1, read as the reverse complement.
GTGTAGGTGATGTACATCCCTGATATTTCGAGTAAACAACCCTACGCATACATGGAACTCATTATTATTACACTACATCACGCAGCGTGGCCACCCGTCACACAACACAAGCATTCTTTCTCGCTTACACTAAGAGATGCACATATGTAAAGATGAAAGATCCGACTTCGAAGAACTACTTAAAGGTCGTACATTGATGATCAAATTACACTCGTGCGCCGCTGGGGTATGGTGTAAGCAATTTTGTGATGATATCGATAATCGATATCTCCCGGAATTATTATTTTGTTTTAAGTTCTTATAAATAATTCTAAATTAACTTAATGTTTTATTATGGAACTATTAAACATTGGTCTGTGATCTCGGGGTTCCGGGCTCAAAATCCTAGTCATACAAAGGCTCGGACATCTCGAACGCAGCTCTGTGGCGGTAGCCAAAGTAACATTAAGAAAACGATAGCGAAGTTCGAAAAGAATAAAATGTATGGGATTGACATAAGATTGACCACGTGATTTAGCGCGGCTTATGTCAATCCCATAGATTTTATTCTTTTCGAACTTCGCTATCGTTTTCTTAATGTTACTTTGGCTAAGCCTACTGGTAGGTTAACTATGAACCCGCATTTGGCACCCGCTGCAATTATTACATTATCATCCAGTAATTCAGATGTTTCAAAAAATATGGTAAATATCGAATGACTGCGCGTTTTCGTAATAAATTAAAGGTAGGTATTGTTTAGTATTTGGCTGCAATCCAGCCGCCGGATATTCATGGTAAGAGTTCTTTAAAATTTTCATAATCATAACCATTATCGATTGAAATTATGTTGAAACAATTTATGTTTCGACAAATACCATTCATAGTCTAACTTTTAAAATTTAAAGAGTTGCAAAATAAGCAACTAATGCGTAATTGCTCACAAGAGTTTACTAAGGAATAAGAACTAACCAAAGCATAAATTATTTTCGTTCTAATTGCATTACGTAATTCCGGTGTAACAGGTAGGTATGATTTTATCGATAGCGACTAGTTGGCTTTCACTTCACTAGTTGGTTGATACGGGGAAGTCCCACGCGTAGGTTTTTTACAACTTTGCTGTCGTCGTACGTAGTGCGTGTAGAAGTTTGGCAACGTCGCAAAAATAAGGAATCGACTTACTGGAGACATTTTATGAACTATTTTAACTAAAATTAATGTTATCTTCGAAGATATGCGTTTTGGAACCCATGTTCTTTGGACTTTTTTAATTATTTTTAGTGTTAGAATATAACCTTAGAGTTATGGGAATTGAAAATATGCAGGTTGTATAAATAAGGGTTTTTAAATACTTTTAACCTAGCCTTCTCTTTGTTATGAACATGGAATGCAAAAGTATTTAAAACATTTAGTTATTTAAATATAGCTTGTTGTTTAATTGTATTTTATGGCATTGAGTGCATCTGATTGTGTTAATAAATAAATACATTTCGTACAGAATCATGCGTTATAGCAAGCAGTGATCAAAAAAATATTCCAAGAAATTTCATACTGGAGAAGAAACATAACAACACAACGCTCAAATGCGTGTTTACGAACCCCAGGAGAGGTTTAACTACCAGCTCTGAGGTTCTTATTATAATCGACGACAATAAAATCGGTAAGTAAGCTGTTTTTTTTTCTTTTAGTTGATGGCCTTGTGCGGTTAGGATATTTAGCCAGTGTCAAAGTAATTTTCTTACAATTTATTTAAATAGATAATATATCTGTCGGCGGCGAGGTTGGTTTGGTACGGTCGAGCAAACTCTGATTCGTCGATAACACTGTTCATCTTGGATCTTCAAAATATATACGCAGTCATATTCCTTACAACCACTTTAATGTTAAACTAACATCACAATTAAATTATTTAGAAACAGTTGCCCGATGCAAATGGATTTTAGAAACGAAGTGAGTTCTCCGCGTGCGTACTCTCCGACCGCTCCCGTTCGTTCAAATGTGTCCAGTCCGTTGTCTGTCGCGCCAACTGACGTTGACGTTTCGCGTACCATAGAGCATAGGCTGCGCCACGGCTGCGCAGACCACACTCAAGTTTAAACTATACTTGTCGTTTCTAAGCGATGCTAGAGCGCCATGTCTCCGACATATCTTTTGTTAGCATATGATGAGGATGAATGATAAATGTTTGGGTGTCGAGTGAGTTCGCAAGAGTTGCACTGTTTATACTATGTTATACAAATCATCACCAGCTTATTTTATGTCCCCACTGCTGGGGCACGAGCCTTCCCTATGGATAGATATGGGAAAACGGGCCATTAACCACCACGCGGGCCCAGTGCGGTGCGGTGTTAAAATGTTTAATTATATCTCTAAAATCAATTTTTTGAAAACTAAAATAGTTTTCACTAGGTTTGACATTTTCCTTTAAAACCGCTTCAGCTACAGTGGGGTAGGAGTCCAAAGCCTTTGTAGTTGAAACTGGAATATCAGTAAAAAACTTTTCAAATGCCACTGCAACATCAGCATCAGAAGTTAAGGTTTGTATTTGATTCTCTTAGCTCAATTGTTGTTTAGTAGCTCGTGTTGTATCAAAAACCTATATTTATGAATTAAATTTTCAAAATAATTTTTAACGCAAATTTTGTTACGAACAAATTACAAAAACACAAATGTTAACACTACTATTTATAAATAGCTTGCCTACTTCTTAACTGATCTTTAATATTTGTAAAAATATTATGATCGGATGTTATTGACGGTAGTTGTTGACAGAGTTGGGCGTAATCAACTACTTTTTTAATCAGATTAATAATCTGATTGAAAGTAATCATGATTACTTTTAATCAGATTAAAGTAGTCGTGATTACTTTTAATCAAGATTAAACATATAATCTTTAATCTTGATTACAGTAATCAGTAATCTAAATTACATGATTATTCTTAACTAAGTTTATATGAATTATGGTTTAGAAATTTGCCATTAATTATCACAATTTGTAGGTATGCATCTAGAAGTTGAGTGGTTGGCTTTATTGTACTATAAATTATACCTACTACGTAAGACGCGCGGTAAGGGTGCGGAGGACAGGGTATTGTACGATCACCGGCTAGCCAATCGCCGCGTCCGCATTGTCGATAGTCGACAAGTGCACACGCGCCATTTTGTTCAGTGCGCATCAGTCAAACGAATCGAGCTCAAGGAGACGATACGAGACGACGTAATTCTTTTATCGTACGTGATCGAGTATTTTTTTAAGTTTGAAAGTGAGAGTACCAGAAAAATTACCATTCAGCAGATTTTTTGCGTAAAATAATTATCCTAAAAGCACAGTGTATGAGACTGATAAAAAAATAAAGTTCTTTTATTTTTTTACGTTCCGACTGTTGGTTTTATTAATCAATCAAATCAATCATAAAAGTAATCAAGATTACGATTACAGATTTATAATCATTAATCACCGATATGATTACATTTTTGATTAATTTCTGTAATCTGTAATCGTGATTGAAGATTACAAATTGTAGTCGTAATCCTTAATCATTAATCTGATTACTTTTTGCCCATCACTGGTTGTTGACATTGAATGGGCGCCTTTGGCTTTCAAAGTAAAAAGTGTTGAATAATTTTGACAGGCTGGTTAGAACCACGATAGCTCAAATGGAAGAGCACCTGACCCGGTATGTCAGAAGGGTGCAGGTTCAAATCCTGTTCGTGGAATTTTTTTTAACTATCATGGATTAACAGTATAGTTTAAATAGTTATAAGATTTAATAGATATTGATAAAATACAGTGAATAAATTAAATGCCTACCCAGCCCAGCCAGGAATCGAACCTGGGTCTTCCGCAATGCGGGCGGCTGTACTGACCATTATGCTATTGGGAAGACTGACGTAAGCACTGAATTTTTACACTGCTTTATAAATTTTTGAGTGCTTTTAGCGGCACAGTGCCATCTATCCAACGGTTATTGCAACCGATGGCTATGCAGATTCATCTTTACAGATGAAATACCACTTTGATAACACAACGCTATAGTAAATTTATAAAATATATATATGTAGTGTTATCAAATTTGTCATCATCTCAGCCAAAAGACGTCCACTGCTGGACAAAGGCCTCCCCCAAGGATCTCCACAACGACCGGTTTTGTGCTGCTCGCATCCAGCGGCTTCCCGCGACCTTCACCAGATCGTCGGTCCACCTTGTTGGAGGCCTGCCCACACTGCGCTTTCCGGTACGCGGTCGCCACTCGATTACTGTTCCGCCCCAGCGGCCATCAGTCCTGCGAGCAATGTGCCCTGCCCACTGCCACTTGAGCTTAGCAATTCTTCGGGCTATGTCGGTTACCTTTGTTCTTCTGCGGATCTCCTCATTTCTGATTCGATCTCGCAGAGAAACCCCGAGCATAGCCCTCTCCATTGCTCTTTGAGTGACCTTGAGCCTTCTGATAAGGCCCATAGTGAGCGACCACGTCTCAGTCCCGTATGTCATTACTGGCAACACACACTGGTCAAATCAAATTTGTGATAAGATTTATTAGGTATATAAGTTTTAGTAAAGCGTCGTTATACGTCGTAAATTAGGTTAGAATCAGTCAGAATCACATAAGATTTGTATTTCTGCGTTTATTCTATCGTTGAAAATATTTTAGAGACAGTTAAATTCATAAATAGAACGAAACTTACTAAAGAAGTTTCTAGAAATGTGTTCCAGAAAAGTATGGAAAGTTATTGAAAAATCTAGAAACTTCCTAGTGAGTGTCGAACCGATCATAGAAAAGTCCAGAAAAATCGTCGACCATTCCAGAAAATAATAGAACATCTAAATGATAGAGACAGCAACATGTCGGCATTCAGATTCATTCAATCGGAGCAATCGGATTCAGACAGTAATAGTTCGTCTTACAATTCAGTGATCAATAGATCGCTTTACGAATCAATAGTAAATACATTAATATAGTTCTACGGGTATATAAGTAAATAGTAATAGTGAAAGTGTACTCATATCTAGTGTAATCTATACTAATATTATAAAGAGGAAACCTTTGTATTTTTGTATGTATGTATGTTTGCAACGAATAAACTCAAAAACTACTGGACGGATTTAAAAAATTCTTTCACCATTAGAATGCTACATTAGCACTGAGCTTAGAATAATAACGCCTAGAACGATAGTGTCAAACAAAGTTCGTCAAAATATTGAAGCACAAAATACTCCGTCGTGTGCGTCAGCAGCTTGTCATTACACACACAACCGTACGAATAAATGTTGCAAGTAAAATGGTAATTTCCCAAAATCGGGGTAAATGGGTAAGTTACTAAACTCTTATCTTGTTCATAGTTTAAAAATTGTATTGTTGTTACATATGATTTTTTTAATTACTTCAATTTTTTTATGTGAAAATAGCCACACAGTCAATAGTCACAAAGAGAAAATTGTCTTCTATAATTATTACATATCATTATTTTATTATATTAACGGCATACATTAATAATATTAACTGTTATATACATTAAGATGTTTTCATTTAAGTTTGTGATTATTATTTAAAAAAGTAAAAGTTGTAAGTTACATACATATACATAAATAGCTCACGCCTCAATCCCTCATGAGGGGTAGGCAGAGACAATGAACCGCCACTTCTCTCTTAAACTATTTGGAAGCATAATTTTATCTCATTATGCATTGAATATTATTTCGAGCCTTTAGTTAGATGGCGGTGAAGCTACGACTACCACAATTTTCATATCATTAGCAACTTATTTAAAGATACTTAGGTACATATAACACTAAAACATGTACATGTAATGTTATGTAAATGTAACAATGTTTGGTGATAAATAAGAATGCCAATATTTATTAATTTACTTTATTGCACAAAAATCAGTCTTATCAGAAAAAAATAATGTTTTCAGCATTATTACATTTTTTCAGCATGTCAGTTTAAAATCCTTGTAGTTGTAACTATTTTCTAAATAACTGGCGCTTTGATAACGGCAATCGTGATAAATTGTCTTTCTTGGACTCTAGACTTGAATAAAAACAACTCTAAATAAAAATAACTCGGAACACAAAATGGGGTAAAAGTTTTCCTACATCTAGCAAAACATACATGGAATGACATATTACAAGTTTACGAACATTAATATCGTGTTTTACGAAATAATAGACATTGATTAGCTGTTCTTACAGGTGAAATGTAATCTTAGCATCCTTTTTGCTAGATTCTGACTTGTGAAAGCATCCTTTGATGGCAACAAATCGTCATTATAAACAAAAATTGCGGAGCTGCTTACGACACGACGTGACCTTGGATACTAGCGAGCCGTTCGGCCAACCAAGCCACATATGGCTTGGTTAAACTTGCCTCAATCGCCGTGCGCGTACTCGGCTTCTAGGTGTTATTATTCTAAGGCGCTGAGTAACAAAGGCTTTATTAAAAAAATACTAAAAACGACAATTTAATTTTCCAATACAAAATGATTTGTTTGTTTTGTTGTCATGGAAACCATTGATATATATTTAACTCAATGATGGAAACTGTCAATAAGCGGTACGAAGTCCGCCGGGTCACCTAGTATAGAATAATGGATGAACACTCAAGTGTTTACTTCGTACTACGGAAGTTTCATTTCGTCACCATCACACGACCGTAACTTGGCTATCATCATCATCATCATCATCATCATCTCAGCCAAAAGACGTCCACTGCTGGACGTCTGCCTCCCCCAAGGATCTCCACAACGACCGGTTTTGTGCTGCTCGCATCCAGCAAGAACTTGAACTTGAACTTGGCTATAGCAAGAAATAATTGCGCAATCCAGCAATAGGTGCATAAGGGACTTATAGCATAATAGTATTCGTCACAGTTCGGTCCCGCAAATTAATCACTATCACTACATAGTATAAAACAAAGTCGCTTTCTCTGTCCCTATGTCCCTTTGTATGCTTAAATCTTTGAAACTACGCAACGGATTATGATGCGGTTTTTTTTAATAGATAGAGTGATTCAAGAGGAAGGTTTATATGTATAACTAGCGACCCGCCCCCGGCTTCGCACGGTTGCAATGCTGATATTATCAGTGTTGCTCTACTATATGCATGGATTATACATATAAACCTTCCTCTTGAATCACTCTATCTATTCAACGACCTCCTTGGTCGAGTGGCTTGTACACCGGTTTTCATGGTGTCGCTATCTCTGAGGTCCCGGGTTCGATCCCCGGTCGGATCAATTTAGAAATACCTGTTTTTCTATATTGATTCGAGTCTGGGTGTTTCCTATGTATAATAAGTATGTATTTAAGTATATTAAGTATGTTTATCCGTTGTCTAGTTAACCATATAACGAGTTTCTTAAGGAAGCTTTTCTTGGGGCTAGATAATTGGTGTGAGTGTGGGAAACATTTATTATTATTATTATTTATCTATTAAAAAAAACCGCATCAAAATCCGTTGCGTAGTTTTAAAGATCTAAGCACACAAAGGGACATAGGGACAGAGAAAGCGACTTTGTTTTATACTATGTAGTGAAGTGATAAATGCATAATATAGTAGAGAAACACTGATAATGCATTGCACCCGTGCGAAGCTGGGGCGGGTCGCTAGTAGTTATATAATTTAGAAGATAGGTATTACTTGGTTCGGACACAGTTGACGTACATTTATCCTGTATTTAAGGACAAAGGTATTGCTGTATTGCTCTGACTCATTTGAATAGCGACATTTGAAGTAACGCAGTCAACATACAGTATTGAATATGCGAGTGTCAGTGATTTGTTTAATTAGCATACTGAGTATAATTCTAAGTAAGTTAATCGTTAGATAATATTTGTTAACATTAGATGCAGGCCGTTTTTTACCATTGGGCATTCTGGGCACAGTGGTATCCATCTTTAAGGTCGTTTTTCTTTTGAAAGATCTTTTTGTATATCCTCTTTAACGGTTGGATAGCGATGACCCCCATTGAACCGGTATTGACCCTTTTATACCCACAAAAAGTAGCGCAACTAGTGACCCTTTTGAAAAGCAAAATTGCCAATTTTTTAAGTCGCATTCGTAGTGTTAAGTTTTTGTTTGTAATAAACTGATATTGTTTTTTTATTAGGCTTTGAAATGACACCGATATCGGTGAGGTTACATACGTGGGTTAAGGGTTGGTAAGGCTTGTAAGTTATTTTTGTAGAGGTGCAATTTCTTTGACGCCGAGTGTATTGTGTTATTATATAGTAAACTAGCTGTGCCCCGCGGTTTCATCCGCGTAAATATTTTCCCGTTTTTGCAACATTTTTCAATGCTGCTCCACTCCTATTAGTCATAGCGTGATGTAGTACAGCCTATAGCCTTCCTTAATAAATTGACTATTGAACACAAAAATATTTTTTCAATTCGAATCAGTAGTTCTTGAGATTCAGCGCGTTCAAACAAACAAACAAACAAACAAACAAACTCTTCAGCTTTATAATATTAGTATAGATGTGCTGAAAAACATCACGCGGACTTCTTGAGAGAATTTGAAAAGTGACGATGCACTAGGTATTGTTTCATTTGCCAACACTCATGCACGCTCACGAACAGATGGATAATAATCCACCATTGTTACACATTGGAAAAGCTCGATGGCGCTGTATTTAAAACGGCCGGTTATCAGATGGGTAACCTGTATCATGCATGATACATCAAAAATGTATCATCTCGAGCTTCTCCGTGCTTCGGAAGGCACGTTAAGCCGTTGGTCCCGGCTGCATTAACAGTCGGTAACAACCACTGCACCGCATTGTGCCCGCGTCACAGATTAGGTAATAGTTACTTCCCGCGTGTTGGTTTATGGCCCGTTTTCCTTATCCATTCATTAGGAAGGCTCGTGCTCCAACAGTCAGGACATAAATAAGCTAGTTGATGATTTTTTTTCTGTGTTTCAGTTTTTCCCGATGCAAGCGACCAAGATACAACAAGTAAGCGTCAAATTGTCTTATGTCGGGTAATCCGGTGTGCGTTATTGCAAGGGTTGCTCAACTTACAAGATTGCAACCCTATCTCGTTCCTGCCATTGGTAGACGAACCTGGGACCTCCAGTTGTGATCAAGCCATCTCGACCGGCTGTGACCTCTTTATTCCCTTTGTTTTTAAGCAATTATTAATTTAAGCATTCATTTTAGGCATTAAAAAGAATTCTAAAGAAATTTATTCTCAAAAGAAATTTACATTTCACTTAATGAGAAATTGCATAGTAACTTAATTACTTATGTAAATAAAATATAAACAGTGAGCATGCCTGAATTTGAAACTAAAGAAATAAAACCTAGCCTACCTTTTCAATACAAAACTCAAATTTATTTTATAACATTATTTAAAAAAAAAACACAAATGTTGAAAAAATTTCCACGAGCAGGATTTGAACCTGCACCCTTCTGACATTCCGGGTCAGGTGCTCCTCCAATTGAGCTATCGTGGTTCTAACCAGCCCGCCGAAATTATTCAACACTTTTTACTTTGAAAGCCAAAGGCGCCCATTCAATGTCAACAACTACCGTCACTAACATCAGATCATAATATTTTTACAAATATTAAAGATCAGTTAAGAAGTAAGCAAGCTATTTATACATGTTCAAATAATACGTGGTTAGAACCACGATAGCTCAATTGGAGGAGCACCTGACCCGGAATGTCAGAAGGGTGCAGGTTCAAATCCTGCTCGTGGAAATTTTTTCAACATTTGTGTTTTTATAATTTGTTTGCAACAAAATTTGCGTTAAAAAATTATTTGAACATTAACATTATTTTTGTTCAACCCTGACATGATTTGAATTCTATATTTGTTGGACCACAAGCACAAAATAAGGAGACCCAGAAAGTAAGCTTAATAAAACGCGCTCAAGCAACGCACACATACACGGATCTCGAAACAGCTCGGAACAGTCCGAGCGCAGCTGTTGCGAGATTCCGTGTCTGTGGGGTCCATATTGGGATGGGTCCATATGATTCTGCATATCCAATGGGTTGCATAAATTAAAGAGGCATATTTTTAGGCTGTATAACGTTTTTTGACATTCTCTTCGTTTCGCATAACGTTCATTCAGAATAAATCATTAGGCATACTTTATTTCCCCATAACTTCTTTTATAATAATGATATATCAGCATTAAATGTTCCTAATTGAAAATACTATCGTATTACTTCAATAAAAATATATTTAGTATCAAAGGGAACGTGTTTACAATTAGTCCGATCCATAAATTCATAATACACTAAGTATAGTTTTTCTACAATATCATTTAAAGTTGGACAAAAATCATGAAAACGAGTGGCGGCGTTTAGTTGATATCTTATAGTTTATCTGAATTATTTTACCTCTCATTATGTCTAAACAATCACCAATGTCTTAACTACAAATCGTCCGTCTCACATTTTCGTTTTATCAAGTGGTCATTTAAATTATATTTTTTTATTAAGAGGGTGCCGCTCGGAACTTCGTAAATTTACGTGTTTTTAAGTCACTGGTGCTAGGCGCTGAATAGGTCATATACATTAAAAGGACTAGTGTAGGTTAGCTTCATTCTTTCACAAGGCCATGGTTGTCTTGAAATTTGAAACAAATACCCGGAAACTGCATAAACAATACGTAAAAGTATGGTATCTAAAAACTTATTTCTTCAGAAACTTTGTAAATATAGCACAAATGAAACATTGATCCGACATCAAAATGTTTGTATTGATATTCCGCAGGCCACTGTTGTCTTATTTTTCAATTAAAAAATATGAATATGAAAATATTAAGACTTTTCTTATTTTTTACCCAAACGCCTATGATTTTACGAAAGTATACGTTGCTCTAATTAAATCACCAGCCTACTCTGTACAGATATTAGTGTGCGTGCGTATTCTTGTCGTGCGCCGTTGTCACACCACACTGCCACGCGCCGCTCGCTCGCTGTCATAAAGAAACTTGAAACTCGCAGTTTTGCGTCCGCGCTGCACCCCTTAAATTCATGATTATTTACATATTATTTTACGCAAATATTGATGCGAACAAATTACAATTTGAAAAAAGACAAAGTGTTGAAAAAATTCCACGAGCGGGATTCCTTCTTTTTCCGTCATTTGGCTTAAAAAGTAAAAACAGATAGTATTGATTAATTTCGGTGAGTTGGATTGAGCCACGATAGCATAGTTGGAAGTGCGCCTTAAATTCCCCATACAAAACTAGTATGGCCGCGCTGCATCAAATAAATATGGACGAAGACATTTCAAATAAAATATATGACACCTGTCACTTACGGACGGCGCACCCTTAAGGCGAAGGGTAAGACACAATAGCGCTACCGATTGATAATTTGACAATTACTAACGGACCGTATCTTTTTTTAAACATTGCGTACCGTCCGACAACAGGAAAGCATCCATAGTATTTATTTAATAATTGTGCACTACTTTTTGTTGCGTGGTTTATTCAGAAAACGGGCTATCGCATTTATTCACAAACAATGGCCACTGTTGGTGTTAGCGAATGAATACAAAAACAAACCTAAAAACAGTGCACAATTGTTAAATAATAGATGTTTGCCTAGTGTCGGAAGGTTCGCAATGTTTGAAAAAAAAAATCCAGTTTAGCAGTTATCAAATTAAATCCATTAGCGGCGCTAGTGTGCCTTACCCTTCGCCTTAATAATCCACCATTATTTCACATTAATATTCGACATAACACAAATTTTAGAAAATAAATAAAACCGCTGACATGCCTTATTACTTTTCGGACAAGAAGGCCGCGTGTGTACAAACGCCTGCACGTAAACCTACCACAAACTGTCAAATCACCTCAATAGACTTTGAACATCATGTCTACTGGATATGGTTGAAAATGTATTGAAGAAGTCTGCGATTTCTGTGGTTAAGCAACTTTCGCAAAAGCCGGCCATCGGAGGGGTGACCAAAAATTTCCTCCGTGCTTCGGTAGGCACGTAAAGCCGTTGGTCCCGGCTGCATTAACAGTCGTTAACAGCCGCCAATCCGCACTGGGCCCGCGTGGTGGTTTATGGCCCGTTCTCCCTATCCATCCATGGGGAAGCCTCGTGCCCCAGCAGGGGACATTAAATGAGCTGATGATGATGATGATGAAGTGCAGACGTCGTCTGAACGTATAATATATTTCCGATTCTGTTATAGGATTCTTCACCGTTCACCCACCGGAAGATCAACCATTCAAGAATGGAGATATACTTGAATTTAAGTGCGTCTACAAATATAACCAAAGGGTTAAAATCGTACTAGAACCAGGTAAATAAAAAAAAGTATTTACACAGTTTTGTAGCAATAAACTTATTTTTGGACTTCTTGGCGGGAAAGTGAAGAGTCATGTTTGCGGTTTTGTTTTCTTTTCTAAAATTTGTGTTATGTCAAATATTAATGTGATATAATGGTGGATTATTAACCTATATGTGTTCGTGAGTGTGCATGAGTGTTGGCAAATGAAATAAAACAGTGCGACGTCACTTTTCAAATTCTCTCAAGAAGTCCGCCCGAGGACTTAGTAAAGCCCCACATCTTTACTGAGATACTCGAGGGGTTGGGGGGTATATCATTTCTCACTTCTTCATTTCTATTATCATTCATCATCATTATACAAGATGGAAATATTGTTTATTTATATTTGTATTACTTGTAAGAAAAAATACTTTGACACTGGCTAAATGTGCTAATCGCACGAAGCCATCAACTAAAGAAAAGAAAAAACTTATTTATTAACTATTTTTCAATTAAGTAGATGGCATGGGCACCTTCATGGGCGATGATTCCTTGCGAGTCTCGGTAGTATTGAGGCCTGGTTGCCACATTTGTGAACCACATCGTTGTACCTGGTATTTTTGTTAAAGGCTGCTTCTGGTTCTGTGGACTGCCCTGAGCTGGTTTCACATAATAACATAGTCCTTAGAGCTCCCCTTAAGTCACGCAGATTTCATCCGCTTCTGTACCTTACCAGTGCCAACTCGTTGCATGCGGCTAACAATTTCAATGACTGCATTGAAATTGTGTTGCAAAAGGGAGAAAATGGTTACTGTGACTTCAAGGCAGCAGGATACTTCAAATGATACTGCCTCGCGGCACTCTCAGCAGCAGACCTAGCAGTCCGCGTTGTGCCTTGAATGTGCGACGTCGCCAAGGTGCTAACGCACGTCGCATCCCACAATAAGCAACGACCCTTCTCCCAGAAATCTGCTCGCTCAGGTTGAGGCTTGCTGGCAGGTTTCCGAGACATCACGCTCTGAGCGATATCATCCGGCGTGCATTGATAACCGCCAATATTCCGTGCGTTCTGGAGCACCCGGGTTTAAGCCAGAACGGCAAGAGGCTTGATGGTTTGAGCTTGGTACCCTGGGAGAAGGGTCGTTGCTTATTTTGGGATACGACGTGCGTTAGCACCTTCGCGACGTCGCACATTCAAGGCATAACGCGGACTGCTGGGTCTGCTGCTGAGAGTGCCGCGAAGCAGAAGCATTTGAAGTATGCCTTGAAGTCACAGTAACCACTTTCGACCTTTTGCTGTACAGACTTCTGGGGTGTGGGGCCCGGAAGTAAAATCTTTTATTGCCAAACAGGGCACCGTTTAGCGGATCGTAGGTACGATCGCCGATGCGGTTCATACCTGGTTCAGAGACTCTCCCTGGCAATACCACGTGGTAACGCTGACGGTATTGGAACCTTTGAGCCTGTGGTGGCCGTGGTGGACTTTTAGATTAAGATTTTTTTCATTGAATTGTTAAGATATTAAATGATTTCATTTTTATTGGGAAATATAGAGACATACAAGAAACTCAACAGTGGTGACCCCGACGTGATGTCGCTACAGGAAATATAAGAAGTTTGCTTAGAACATCGATGATGTATGTAAAAGAGGCTCTTAAAAATATATTAAAAAATTTCAGACTACAACACTACAACGATCGTGAAGACAAATACGAAGCCTGACACCACTTATAACATACGAGTGTATGAAGAATTACGTAAAATGGAAGTAAACGATTCAAACGTCATAATAAAATGTATGGTGTTCAATGAAAAAAACGAATACAAATCGGTCCAAGAAATTCGTTTAACCCGCCTCCCTGCTGATGATAAAGGTATTCAATTTACAAGGTAAAATAATAATAAATATATATATTTTTTATACAGAACTTGTGTACGATAACAGCCACAATGGTTTCTCAACTGTGTCGCAGCTGTTAGCGCCCACCTTCAAAAATTTTAGAGGCATCAGAGCGTTCTGAATATAACAAAACTTAAATTAAATTTTAAACATTTTCACGAAATCAGTAAAAGTTAGGTAAGTGTGTAAGTATGTTTGTGTGAGTGTGTGTGTGTGGTGAGAATGTTTGTGTGTGTGGTGTATTTATAGTGTGAGTGTAGTGTGAAAGGGGTTATTGTGAGAATTAGGGAGTGGAATCAAACACAAAATTTTCCTATAAAATATCAACCAGCCCCAGGCAGCTCGAGCGGGAATCGAACCCGCTTGGATTACCAGTCCATGTCCTGACCGCAGAGCTGAGGGTCTCAAAGGATGTCTCGGTAGCTCTGTAACCGCCTCTGTGGTTTAGTGGTTAAGACCGCCGACCAGTCACGGAATCTCGCATCAGCTCGCAACAGTCCAAGCACTGTCTCGAGATTCCATGCACAAAATAAGTAGATCCAGCAAGTGCGCATACATAGACCCGCTCACGAGAGGTTGTAATAGTGTTTTTTTTTTGGGAAAGTTTGCCGATTGCCTCAGACGGCATATTCGGCATCCCCGGGCTTTTATGGGGGAGGCGAGAAACTTAAAGGGTTCCTCAAGCCGAGTGAAACGAATCACCTTCGGAGGTTTTCTAGAGGGAACGGCATCACGCACTAGTGCGTGTCCCCGTGCCCTACTAGATTCTCCAAGGGCTTCGCATCGGATCGGTTGTACAGGTGCGCGTTGCTCGAGCACGTCATGTATGAAGCTTACTTTCAGCAAAGCTTTGTAAGTGAACACTACCCAGGGGGCGATTTTTGAATTCGTGACTAATGCTCACGCTGTGATATCAATAACGAGTGCTCCTTTTTTTCTTATTTAAGGTTACTGGAACATTATTGTTTAAACCGAAAATATACTTAACAATCAAGTATATTATATAGATTGACTTTTTTATGACCGTCCAAACCTTCTGAGATGACTCCCGTGATACAAACGAACAACTCTTACTATTGGACCAACTCCCTAAATCGAAAATGAAATTCAGCTGTTCCATACGAAACATCAATATTATTATGTCCATCAATATACCTCTAATTATGTCTAAACAATCACCAATGTCTTAACTACAAATCGTCCGTCTCACATTTTCGATTTATCGAGCGGTTTTTTAAATTATTATTTTTCAAATTAACACGTTAAATTCCCCATTCAAAATTAGTATGGCCGCGCGGCATCAAATAAATATGGACGAAGACATTTCAAATAAAATATATGACACCTGTCACTTACGGACGGCGCACAGTGATCAATTATTAGAATTTCGGATGACAAAAATATTTTAACCTGGAATTACAATGATCTAATACTGTTATTGAAAATATCAATATGTAAATAAATAAATCTTTATTAAATTAATGTATTTGAGATTCTTACATACAAAAAACTTTTAGTGCGAATATTCTTCCTCGTTTGTATTAAAATTAGGTTGTTCTAATAATTTTGACTTCTGCAGGAAAAATACCTTTCTGCTTTTGAGGTAAAGGGCGCAATATCGATATCTGAGGATCTGATGACACCAATAAAATTTTGAATAAATCTTCATTAGTCTGCTTGCGTGACATTTCGGGTATTTGACTTAACAGTATATTCAGGAGATAATGATGAAATATTATGAAGTGCTGAAGCAGCCCTACGTTTTCCGACTGAATGAAGTTTCATCTCAGATGCTCTCACTTCTAACAACTTCAACTTCTGGATACTTCGTCTTTTAACCTTCTACGCTTAGTTCTGTCATCTAAATCCATGAAATCCATTTTCGGGCGTCCAACACCTACAGACCCTGAAGTTGAAGGCGGTTCAATATGATCTCCAGATGTTATTATGCATTTACACAACCAATTCTGATATTTTTTTTCAAATTTGGAAACATCTTTGCCGATTTTAATCCAGTTTCTGGAAGCTGATAAACAAAAGCTATGTATTGAATTTCGTAACTCATTTCGTTGTTGTGTTGTCAAAGCTGATACTCCAATGACCTCATAAATATAGTTTAACAACATATCTTTAGATTGCTTAGTTGCAGGTTTAATTGGAGGGTGTTTTTTGAGGTAATTAAACAAATCGGAATTTCGAACTGTACCACCGTTTTCTGCAAAAATTAAAAGTTTGTTTAGGCAGGGGTAGTTTGGGGTATTTTTTTTTATTGAATACCATAATACAGACTTCCAATTATCTAACAGTGTAAAAATGTCTATGTTCTAATATGTTCCTTGTAAGATACAGGCTTTAAAATATAAAAAAATATAAAATTTTAAGCTAAGTTTTGAATATTTTTTCCTAAATTACTATAACAATTAACAGTTACTAAATGTTATACAAAATGAAGTATATACCTTCATTAATGTGCACCATATTTATTAATACGCAATAATGCACTGTTAAGTCACAACAAATAGATAACTGTCCGCGAAAACAATAAATAAATTTAATAAATCAATACAATTAGCGAGAACACTGCATTCACTAGCTGATATCTCAGTAATGACTTACCTTTAACCGTTCATATTAAACAAGAATATGAGGTAAGTACCCCCAATCACGTCGTGATGATTTGTTTTAACTACCCTCACAATGTCAAATTTGAATATTATCCACCTAATATCTCATTATTGATCACTGTGCGGCGCCGGCGCACCTTTAAGCGAACACTACACATTGAAATGAAACAACTTTTACGGATCTACTCGCGTTAATTTTGTACATTAGTTGAATTAATATTTATCCTGACGTTTCGAACCCTTTGCGGGGTCCGTGTTTCCCTGTGACCACGAATTAACGCGAGTAGATCGGTAAAAGTTGTTTCATTTCAATATTAACCTTAACTTTTGTTATATCCTTATTTTGTGTCAGAAATGAACCTAGGACATATATTGGAGGAGCGCCCTTAAGCCACCTCGTGTGTTTATATGAACATTTTTTTAAATATTTACAGAACAGAAATCGGACAACGAATTGCTCAAATCAGTGCTAGATCAAGCGGCCGCAGCAAAGGAGAATGAACAAGATTCAAAAGGTAAGAAAAAATAATACACGTATTATATAACCTGTATAAATATATGCCTATATATACTAGACAACATCACATACAGAGTTCTGATCCCAAGGTAAGTAGCTAAAGCGGTTATTTTAAATCCGATTTTTTTTTTAGTACGAATTCCATTATCCCGAAAACGTTTTGCCACATTTTTGTTTTCCATATTTTCATTTTACCGAAATCACGATTGACATATTGCTGATAATCCGATTTACAAACATTTTTTTTTTTTAATTCTATGCGTTTTGAAATCTTACTCAACCTTTTTTAGTTTCCAGTAAAACGTACGCTCCATTCTCCATTGTGCCACTTGAAGATGGTTAATATGGTATGTGCACGCTGGACTTGGAGCGGTGCTAACTCCCGGTCGGGTCAACATGCACACTAGTTTAGGTCCAAGACACCGTACTCGTAGAACAAGGGTACGAAGAATCGGTTCACAAGCGCTCTATACCAAGTACAGACATGTACCTGGGCGCTTCTATCTTCCACGGCCCGGTCTACCCGAGCCGAGGTCCGAGCCTTTAGAGGCGCTCTCGGGTGATTCCGCTTCCCGATTCGATCCGAACCCGGAGAATCTAGTAGGGCACGGGGACGCGCATTAGTGCGCGATGCCGTTCCCTCTAGAAAACCTCCGAAGGTGATTCGTTTCACACGGCTTGAGGAACCGTTTAAGTTTCTCGCCGCCCCCAAACAAGCCTGGTTTTTCAATGTTTACGAACCGAGGTGTCGTCTCACACATTCTTTCTGCGTTCTCCTTATTTTGTGCCCTGGTTAAAGAGATAATTTTAATTTTGCAGGGCTGGGTGATATCTCAATGAGAGTGTTCCTCGGATGTGGTGTTGGCATCATCTGCATACTAATCTTTATCATCATAGGAGTAGTGGCATATCATAAGAAAAAAGACAAGGTATTTTTTATTAGTATTTTAACTGCTGTACTAATATTGCAATAAATAATACTGTTGAAAAGTCGAAGAGCTCGATGGCACAGTCAGGGCCGTCTTTAACCTATCGGAGGCCCCAGGCACTTTAGGATAAGGGGTCCCTTATGCTATGCTAGATTTTAATAAAACAGACAATGGAAGAAGATGAGCAAAATTCTAGCGTGCCATAAAAAAGCTAATAAGTTAGTCATTTTGTTTCGCAAAATTTTTATCGGTGATATCGGTTATCAGCTTGTGATCTGGCAGGAACAAGGGAACAAGTCGATTGCGGGGCCCTGGGCACAGTGGTTAACGCGCCCGGTCTGCTGAGGTTAAGCAACTTTCGCAAAGGCCGGCCATTACCGGACTTCTTGGTGGGAACGTGAAAAGAATAATGACAGTAGCTTTGTTTAATTTTTCAAATTTGTGTTTTGTCGAATAAAAACCTCATTTGTTTTTTATAGAAAAAAGAGGACGGTACCTACGAGAACCTGCAGAACGAAACGTCCACACCTGTCCCGTTCCCCCGAGGCGCTAAACTGGAGGAGACCTATTTATCCCCAGCGGACTGCGAAGAATCACCGTACGCCTACTCACATTCCTACCACCACCGTACCACCGAAGCAGAAACGTACGCGCTACCGTACGTCGAAAAGAACTTGGACAACCTATATTCGAAACCTGTCCCAAAATCGAAAAGAGGAAAAGAGATAGCTGCTATGCCGATTTATGCAGCTGTGCCACCCAAAAGTCAAAGGCTTAAAGAGGCACAAAACCCTGGATTGATCTACGCTGAACTGCAGATAAAATACTTGGCTATTAGCAAAGAAAAACACTTGGACAAAACCAGTATTGACGGTGCTGAACACGCGAGTGCTATGAAGAAGACTGATGCTAGTTACGCGAACTTAAATCGACAGAGTGATGGGAGGAACGGTGACCGAAAAGATTCTCAATATACTAACGTGTTTGATAACGATTCATATGTGAATAGTAAAGATAAGAAGGAGTATGACGATTATGCGGAGCCAAGCTATTGTGAATTGGGGAAGCGGTAGATTCGCTTTGAAATAGGGTATATTGTACTGTATAATCTCGAATATGAAAAAAGGGTACAAAGCGTAGGACCCCGGAAAATTCTAGACAATCCTGAAAAGTATATTTCCGAAATATTAAGGCTTTTTGATACTTTGACAAATCGCAAAGTGTACAAACAACCCTAGGCCCAGTGCTCCTACTATGAGCTCTTATAGCAGTATTGTTGCAGTTGTGGAAAAGAGACGCGAGTATATTCGCCGCTACACGCGTCTCGCTTTCACAACTGCAATAATACTGCTATAAGAGTTTGTGGTAAGCCTCCAGCTCATACATTAAGGTAGTCAACCTCATGGTCTAATCGAAATAGAAAGAAAAGAAGTCTAATCATGGCAGAGTTGAACAAAAATAATGTAATAAAGTTTTAAGTGATTAACAGCCGAAATTAATAACCATCCTCAGCAAGAGATAGGCCTACTAGAGATTTCATCATCATCAGCTCATTTTTGTCCCCACTGCTGGGGCACGAGCCTTCCCTATGGATGGATAGGGAGAACGGGCCATAAACCACCACGCGGGCCCAGTGCGGGTTGGTGGTTGTTAACGACTGCTAATGCGGCCGGGACCCACGGCTTTACGTGCCTTCCGAAGCACGGAGGAGCTCGAGATGATACATTTTTGGTCACCCATCCGATGACCGGCCTTTGCGAAAGTTGCTTAACCTCAGCACTCGCAGACCGGGCGCGTTAACCACTGCGCCATCGAGCTCCTCTAGAGATTTGTTGCTTAGTTATTTCTGTCAATTATCGGTAAATAACAGCGGTTGCTAGGTACCTAAATAAGATAGGCCTATCTCTTACCAGAGATAGGTTATTAATTTCGGCTGTAAGACCACCGCATCGGTCTCAATCCTAGAGGTCCCGTCCCGGGGTCGATTTCCATGTTTTTGTACTCGGTTTGGTTGGTGGTAGGGCTTGTTTGTCTGCCTGGCTACCATCTTATCTAAATATATCGCCGTAACATCAGTGTTTGTAGCATTGTTTGCTCCGGCAGCTAGAGATAAGATAGCCAGTGCCTCAGTGGTTGAGGATTCCGGGTGAAGTGCGCTTCCACCTTCGGCTTTATCATCAGGTGTGATGAAGGCACTGTGGAAAAAAAAGTCATACTGTAAGACTTTTTTTTTAAATATGATTTTTTGTATGGAAAAGCAAATCTACGTAAATATGGTTTGTTGCAATGGAGAGGTCAATGCTCCCTGTCTTCTACCGCTTATACAACGTCTAACAAAAAGGTGTGGTCAAAATGAAAAGATCCAAATTGTATCCCATCTAGAACTTTTATGTGTTGTTATTAAGACATAATTATTAATCAAGGCATTGTGCTTACCCGCAAATATAAAAAATAAAAAAATAAAAAATGTATGTAATAGTTTCATACATTGAGAAATTTGTGTCTGTATTACCAATTTATCAGCAGTTGCGTTAGAATTGTACAAATAACAACTAATTGCTTATTTTCGGTATAAAGCCTGCCGAGCGCAGCTGTTGTGAGATTGCGTGTCGGTGATACGTTGTCTATGATGTGTGCGTTGCTTGAGCGCGATTGTATAGAGCTTACCTTCTGCGGGTCTTCTTATATTGTGGCCTAGTCGTCATCGAATGGCGAATGATGTTTCATTCATGCATTCAGCTCCCTGAGAATAATTCGTAAAACCAAAGGTATTTTCTTATAATGACTTTATAATATTTGCAGTATGTGAGAATTATTAAATGCGTAAATTAGTATATTTTATTATTATTTCCACTCGCCTTATAAAGACCACTGGTGAGCCTCGAGCTGGCGCGTATTTTGGCCAACGTTTAAGTTTGGTTATTCAAAGAGGCAACGCCGCCAGCGTCCTGGGCACTCTCCCGCTTGGCAGCGATTTGGAGTCCCTTTTTTATTTGTAAAAATTATGTGTTTATTTTTATTTCTATTTCCTTTTTTAATATATGTTGTAAATACATAAATATGATTAAAATAAATGCAAATGTCAGTATTAAGTTGTACTTGTAAATATGTATAAGTACCCACTTATAGTTTTAAATAGCAATAAATATTTAAATACAAAATACTATTTTATTATTATTACACAGCAGTCTATTATAGTGGTAAGTGTCAGACGCTCAGAAAACATTCCTTTTATTTAAAACTTTTCTTTTGTAAGGTTTAAAAAAAATGTACTTTACTATCTGTTTAACTGAGCTTTTGATATTTTTACAGTGTCACACAAACTTTAAACTTAAATATTTTCAAGTCACAATCAATAATTACACTAATTGCTGGTCAGTGCCATCTATAAAGAAATACCAAAACTAATTCAGATACTATCGCCATCTACTAACATGTTATGAAACTACAAAGTACAGTGCCATCTATCGTTTCTTGTTTGAAATAACATTACGTCGAGATTAGCGCCATCTATCACGCGCTATATGACTACTTGGAAGACGTGTCTTAAAAATCATAAGCTTTTTTATGCTCATAGATGGCGCTACTAGTACCAAAAGTGAAGAAGTAAATAAGTATTTTTCAGACTTCTTGGCGGGAAAGTGAAGAGTCATGTCTGCGGTTTTGTTTTATTTTCTAAAATTTGTGTTATGTCGAATATTAATGTGAAGTAATGGTGGATTATTAACCGTTAAGTGTTCGTGAGTGTGCATGATTGTTGGCAAATGAAACAAAACAGTGCAACGTCACTTTTCAAATTTTCTCAAGAAGTCCGCCCGAGGACTTAGTAAAGCTCCACATCTTTACTAAGATACTCGAGGGGTTGGGGGGTATATCATTTCTCACTTCTCATTTCTATTATCATTCATCATCATCATACAAGATGGAAATATTGTTTATTTATTTATAACTTGTAAGAAAAATTACTTTGACACTGGCTAAATGTGCTAACCGCACGAAGCCATCAACTAAAGGAAAAAAAAAAAAAAGTATTTTTCATGCCACCTGATGCCTTCCAAAAGATGTAAGTTATGTTTTCAAGGGCCTCACATAAGCAAATTATGCTTGGAATAGTTATTCCGTGTTTTGTTCCTGTCAATAGGTTCAACTTTAATTCAAATTAGACCAAAAGAGAAAAAAACATGGAATACTACTAGATTTTTTTAGGAGTTCGTTGCGAGGATCGTTAAACAAAATCTAAGCCCAAACATGGTATTTAATGTTTTACAATACATTATTGTAGCAATACTAAATTTAAGCTCGGTGGCCTTCGATCAATCGAAGTCGGTGGCCGAGTGGCTAAGCGCTTGACCCGATATCAGAAATCCCTGGTTCAATTCCCAGGTCGGTTAAAGTGTGTGTTCGGATTTTTCGATACATAGCCCGGGTTTGTGATTACCAACCCGCATTTGGCAAGCGTGGTGATTAAGCCAATTGTAGTGATGTCTCATGATTTCAATGATGGAGGCCTTTGCCCAGCAGTGGGACAGAATATAGGCTACTTAAAACAACAGTTTTTGACATTTCCAAATATCTTTATTTTGTGTTTTTTTAAGACCAATATTGTCGATGATTGCCGTCTTAGGCGTACCAGCCACGCTACCCCTTGTCGATTATAGCCGTCAGTGGCGATCACAAGTTGAAGTTCATCAGTTTGTTATTATAATGCACTATAGACTATACAATCTATACTAATATTATAAAGCTGAAGAGTTTGTTTGTTTGTTTGTTTGAACGCGCTAATCTCAGGAACTACTGGTTCGAATTGAAAAATTCTTTTTGTGTTGAATAGTCCATTTATTGAGGAAGGCTATAGGCTATATTACATCACGCTATGACTAATAGGAGTGGAACAGTCGCTAATTAACGCGGGTGAAACCGCAGGGCACAGCTAGTATGTAATAAAACCCGGTCCGATCCGTAAAGGTGTTATTAGGTATCGAGATTCAGTTCTATTTATGTAATACTTCTTTTCCTATTCCTTCTCCGTTCATGCAGTCAGATTGTGGAATGACCTACAACCCAGTATTCGGGAGTCGACGTCGATTTACTCTTTTAAGAAGCGCGTAAAGGAGTACTATCTTTCCGGTTGAGTGTGTTATAGTTATTGTATATATGTTTAATTTGTGTCGTAACTTTTTTATACTTTGTTTGTTTCTTTTGTGCACACTTTTTCTACCTTTCTTTGTGTCTTCTCCTTCTACGGGCCTGCTGGAAGAAATTTCAATGTGAAATAAGCAGCGCCCTTGTACTTGTCCATTCTTACTATGTTCTCCCTTCTTATTCGTTTGTGTGTACATAAATTATAAATAAATAAATAAATAATTCTAAAATAATAAGTGAAAAAATTAATTACCGCGATAAAAAATTTATTAAATGACAAAACTTACATGGCAATACTTTTGTCGGCACTTCGGTAGGTAGGACCTTTGGTTTTTTTTACAACTTGTATACTTATCTATTTTAATTTGCAAATAAATTCCAATTCTAATTCAAATATTATTTTTTTGCTTCTGTAAGAAAATTAAAAAATTAAAATTTTTCATTTTTCATAATAAAGGATAGTCATTATATTAAAGAGAGACTAGTGTAGTATGGTGGTTGTTGGACCAACGGCTTTACGTGCCTGAGCACGGTTAAGTTTTTGTCACCCATCCGATGATCGGCCTTTGCGAAAGTTGCTTAAATTCAGCTATCGCAGACCGAGTGCGTTTACCACTGCGCCACCGAGCTAAACTTTGTAGCAATGTATGCATTATTGTAGGATTTGTAGGTAAGTTCAGTTATTTAAAGCTAATTACATCATTCCACTCCACCAAATAATTTCAAAATGTCAGAACAGGTAAAAAAAAATCTTACTCCCGATTCTACAAAAGAGGTTCTTTCAAATTGTTGTTCATTTGAGCAATTACTCATCAAAGTATACACAAAGCCTTCAGTAGCATACCTGGCTCGGATTGAAATCACAAAGCTTAGGTGGAGCCCTCAGGCGTTGAGTGCATTTGCTAAAAAAAGGTTATTGTACCTACATGCTATTATTATTTGTTTAAAGGGTCCGTCGAAAAATGATCGTATTATGTGTCTGTCCAAAACACAGTGTGTTGGATGGAGAATAAGTCTATGATAATAGGCTAAATTGTCTATGGTAGTTAAAACTAAAAAAAATAAAAGTGACATGGAATCACAGGAAGTACAAAGAATTATTTTTTTTAAACTTGATTACTAAGATACATGCCGTTCGAGAATTTTCGGTGACAAATATTTGTTGCCAGTGACTTTGAATATAATATGAGGAAGAAGGAGCACTCGTAATTATTTAAATTAAATAAAAGAAAAATAAAAACAATGTCGACCACTGGTCTGGTGCCACGACCACTAGGTACATTTTCTCGTTTTCATTCATCACCATCATCACCAGAACAGCCTAGCTGGGACCAACGTCTTTTATAACCTTCCGAAGCACAGAGGAGCTCGAAATGATAAATTTTTGGCCACCCATCCGATGACCGGCCTTTGCGAAGGATGCTTATCTTTAGCAATCGCAGAACGAGCGCGTTAATCACTGCGCCATCCCCATGGAGCTCCTTACCGTTATTAGTCGAATTAGTAAACGTTGCTATCGTTTGTTTGTATGGTAGGTATAGAAGCAGAAGGGTGTCAAATTGTTTAATAAGTTCGTCAATAGATGGCGGGTGGTGGCGATGCCGATGGCGCGATGGCGGTGCAGTGCTTCGCTCATTTAAAATAAATGTAAAGTTAAACTTTAACTTAATCGAATACCTATCCATACAAACATACTTGCAGCACTCTGAAATGGGCTCGTTTCGTTACTGAGCAAATACTTTTTTGTGATTTTTAACTTTTTATTTTTCTATCACGATTGTCAACTGTCTTTTGTTTTTCTTTTCGCTCCTAGTCGTTGTGCTCGGGCTGCATTTTATTTGGTATGTTTTCTTGATTTATTTCTTGTTTTAATAATTACCTAACTAGGACCTAATATAACCTTTCTACCTTCGTTTAACTTTGCTTTAAGTTTTCTCTATACTTATTTTCTATAATAAATTCTAGTAATTCTTATTTTCTCCACAATCTTAAACTTATATCATAATAAAAAAACAATGTTTTGCTACAAATTAATAAACATGGTGAGACACATGCACCTGAGCAGAGAGCCAGCTACTACCAAAGAGATTTAAGTAGTTAAATGTCTTTGCCTACTACGAAAGAGGTTTAATAGTTAAATGTCTTTGCCTACTACCTAGAAGGTTGACTGTAGAATCCACATGCAGATTGACAAACAAAGGCTTCAAACATTTTATAATGACCCTTTTTATCCTCAGAATTTAAAGTAAAGTAAAAAAAACAATTACATTTTATCTATAGTTAATGTCTATCATCAGTTCACCTAGCTAGTGCATCATAATAATGTTATGTTATGTCTTTCTTGTTTTTGGTGAAACATTGGTCATCGAATGACAAAAATAATTATTTATGATACACAATATTTACATTACAGTATTAAATCTTAGTACGAACATGTTAAAGTTCACTATAGTTCAGCAAATTGACAGACATTGGAAGACATTCGCGCAAGCGTAGAATAAAATGTATTTTATTGTTCCAAATCGCGTACAAGAAAAAGAGACAGAAAAAACCCTCCTATCCTATAAGGCGAACTGACAAAGCGCACATCTCACCAAATCAAAGTTGAGAACACTTGAGACTTTTCAAATTGGCCGTCTTATACGATCGAATAGTGCTGTGGGATGGAGATGTACAAACAATTTCATATCTTAAAGTAATTACGTAAGGTTGAAAATATTTTGTAGTTTTTTGACGGATTGTGTCGGCCGCCATTTTCCATTATGGCCGCTAGAAACGCGACATCTATGTTGAGTTTTAGTGTCATCGCGAACGCGCACTGCTTGGGTCGTGTATGTGTCCGACCGACTAAATATTGTTTGCAACCATTGTATTATGAATATGACATGGAAAATCGCTATGCGCCGCCGTAATACTTATCAAAACGTCAGACCGTAACCTTGCGCGAGTGTGTTGAGCAATCAAATCAATTGTGCACTATTTTATTACCATTTTATTTAGTAAAATAATGAATTTAACACGCCGCCGCAGTCTTGTTTGAATTGTCGTGAACCTTGTTGTGGGATCGATTTTTAGGTGTTATTAATGAAATTACAAAGGTGCTCGCGAGTGATACTGTTATATAAAAGAACCTGTTTACTGGGGCGTATGGTTACGCGGACCGTCGTCGCTGCTTGAGTTGTGCTCCGCTTAGAATCGATATAAGTTGATAAAAAATGCATATTTTCCCCATGGTTTCATAAAGGATCGGGTCAATACCGTGCCGTGCCGGGTCGAATGTTGCGATATCAATCAAAATTTGTTTATACACGGATGCAATTGTTTTGATAAGTGTGTTCGTTCGAGTCATGTTAGTGCGATGGTGATGATTTTAATCGACGGTGCAGTCATCGTTCCAGGTATCTGAGGAGGTTAGTAAACAAAACATTTTTATTTTGTCATTTTAGCGGTAATGTTTATTACTTTTTAGTTTTCGTTGATTTACTTACGTCTGATACACGTTATTCTGTGATTCTGTAATCTATGACTAATTTTCTTTAAAGATATTCGAAATAAAAAAATAAAATCAGCTGTCAATTTACGAAGAGGTAGGTCTTACTATCTTACATTTTAGTCTATATTTTCGCGTATTGTTGCCGGTAAAAGTAATATTAGTTAATCAAAATTTTATGACGTGTTCGTTTTCACCGCACGCAAACTATTGCAAACAAATGAAAAGGCTTAAAATTGATTTTACGTGCCAAACAATGAGGCGTCGCGTGATTGTCTTTTTATCTGCTATAAAATCTGCCCTATTTCCTTGTAATTGTACTGAAATACATTATAAATTTACTAGAGCAACACTTTAAAAATAATGCTTCAAAAATCAACAAGTAATTTTCAGTAATTATACCCTAGGTAGGTACCTACCTAGTCTGTAATGTAAAAACATGCCAAATGAATTCCTCATTATAATTATTTAACTAGTTATCTGTGTATAGTTTTTTTATCAGTCAATTAATATAACTATTTTAAATCATACTAGGTGTTTGTTATATTTTTATAATAAATAACAAATGCACAAAAATTTAAGCATTTGTAAATTGTAGCAAAATTTAAAATATATTTTTGTTTTAAAAGTTGGTATTTTATTATTTTGACAATCAATGCCGTAATACAGAGATCTCTTAACCTTTTGTGACAAAACAGAGACATGCTCATTTGTATACACATGATAAATACAATTTTGTTATTTGAATACAGTTTTCATTAGGTAAGGTTTAGTGAATATTTATTGTCTCAAGAAATTACAATTTCACAAGGTACTTACTACTTTACAATTATACAGACAAACTTAAATATATTACCCACTAGTATGCCAAGAGTGAGCAATGTTGAGCTGCTTGTTACAAATTATGGTAACTTATAGAGTACAATATTTAAAATAATACCTGTTTTGGGAGATAAATGTTTTTTGAGCTTCCTCTTAAAAATATTAATAGATTGACTAGACTATCCTTCAATTGCTGATTTGTTCATTAGCTACCTAGGGCAATTTGTTGTTTAAATATTAATTGATAATTATTATCAAACTGTTATTATCATGGATAGATAGTATTATAGTAGATACAAGCTGAAAATGATGATGATGATGTTATTATCACAATAATTATAGTTTTGTGTGTGATGGGTGAACAAGGGTGAGAAAGGCGTAAAAAAAACTGTTGTAAGGTAGTACAGAAACTTTTAAAACTAAATTAATCTTATCACTGACAAATTCCAGACTGAATTTCTGATTGTCTCCACTTCAGAGAGCATTTTTTGTTATTGTTAATCAGTCAAATGAATTCAATTCTTTATTGTTTTTCCACAATGTCACTGTCAAATGTCAATGATAATTTATAAAACAATGTGAGACCTGTTGGGTGCAGTAAATTAGAAGAGAGGAGCCTTATTGTATTTTATTAACTATCTATCATTGTATTTTATTTATGCGTCTGGTTAGTGCCTCAAACTGCATTATTAGCGTCACCAGACTTATTTGGGGGCTGTGAGAAATTTAAAGGATTCCACAAGCAGTGTGAAACGAAGCACCATCAAAGGTTTTCTAGAGAAAATATAGCATCACACACTAGTGCGTGTCCCCGTTCTCTAATATTGGTCACAACAGAATTACTTAATTGATATGCTTGGAAACTTAAATTTATTTATTTATTTATTTATTTATTGGGCAGTCAACAAAAACATGTACCACCAAACAAACAGTAGATATAGGGTAAATGCCAAACTTATTCTAAGTACAGTTTTCAATTATAGACATAAATTATACATAAATATATTGATAACATCAATATTCGTAATGTAGTAGTTGCATATTTCAATAGCTAAAACCAATAAATTTTTTTAAAGATTTTTTGACGTATTTTCGACCTCATGACAGCGCCAGTAAGGATCAGCCTTTTTGAATGTTCACAAAGTGAGGTGTCGTCTTATATCATTATTAAAATTCGCCAAAATTGCAGCTTGCGGGTCTGGCAAGGTGAGGGCGGCTAGTGAGTGAGGCACAATCTGCTCCACTAGCTGTAGAGCATCTGGATTCTGCTTCTGCGTAACATCAGGTAGAGCTAGGGTGGCCATCTATACTGTTAAAAACATTGCTGTAAATGAAAATTATTAACTACTACTACATCCATAGAAAAATTGACCATATCCTGTAAACTCCGTAGATGTTGTAGTTTGTTTAAAAAATTTTGATTGTGTGGTCGATCTAACATGGGGGTCAAGACTACTAATAACTAACTCGGCCAATGTTTTTACTTTTTTTTAATGTTATATTTTTATTTTTTTATAGCTTGTCACTCCCTCAGTCAAAAGAAATCTAACGACACCTCATATGTTAAAATCCACCATGCCATTTGGACTGTAGGGTGTGCCAAAGAAACAGACATACATACATACATACATACATACATACATACATACATACATACATACATACATACATACACACATACATATATACATATACATACATACATATACATACATACATGTACATACATACATATAAACATACACTCGAAAAACAAAACCCTCCTTCTCTTCTGACGCAGTCGGGTAAAAATAGTACATACAGAGCATTTGTCCGGTAATCCAAGGGTAGTGGGTTCGATTCCCACTCTTCTTCTCGCTTCCAGAGAGTGGTTGATATTTTCTAGCAAAATTTTATCTTGTAACTACATTGTAGTATTGTGAATGCAAAAATATAAAAAGTATTAGGTAAGTACTGTTTTTTTTAATACATTATTTTTTTACTGTTGGACAAAAATAAACAAACTACTGTTGAAGTTTTTCATCATCATCATCAGCTCATTTTATGTCCCCACTGCTGGGGCACGAGCCCTCCCTATGGATGGATAGGGTGAATGGGCCATAAACTACCACGCGGGCCCAGTGCGGATTGGTAGTTGTTAACGACTGCTAATGTAGCCGGGACCAACGGCTTTACGTGCCTTCCGAAGCACGGAGGAGCTCGAGATGAAACATTTTTGGTCACCCATCCGATGACCGTCTTTTGCGAAAATTGCTTAACCTCACCACTTGCAGACCGGGCGCGTTAACCACTGCGCCATCGAGCTCCTCAAGTTTTTGATCTCTTAATTGATAAGTTGTGGGAGAAGTAATAAAGAAAGCATGTGTTAATAAAATACTATTAATTTTCCTTCTGCGACTTTATTTCTTGTAAAAAAAAATCGGCATCTCTAGGTAGAGCGCAGTCTTGCCATCACTTCTTTATAAAAAAATAACTTATCAACATCAAAAAATGCAACGCAGGAAAATGTCCGTCACAAGCATTAACGACTTATGAACAAACAAGGATATCTCGCCATCCAAGACCGTTAACACCCACTCCAATAACATCAAACGTGGGTTACCGTCGAAATATTCTTTTGATGTCGCCGACCCGGTTATTTTTTAACCGTATACTTAGTTATGGCAGTGTCTATGAATTATAATTCTCGGTTCAGATCTACAAACTTGGTTGTTATAATGATGAAGTTTCGCACGTAGCTGTTATCCCATTGCTAGTCTCAAGCTTTTGTATGGACAGCACAAGGGTAGATTGGATTATAAGTATGGTAGGTACTAACAGCAGTTACTTTTTGTGATTTTTTTTTTGATAGAGGTTGCTGTTTGCCTCAGACGGTATTTTCAGCTTCACCGGGCTTTTTTGGGGGCGGCGAGGAACGCAAAGGGTCCCTCAACCCGTGTGAAACGAATCACCTTCGGAGGTTTTCTAGAGGTAACGACATCGCGCACTAGTGCGCGTCCCCGTGCCCTATTAGATTCTCCGAAGGGTTCGGATCGGATCGGGGAGCGGAACCACCCGAGGGCGCCTCTAAAGGCTCGGACCTCGGCTCGGGTAGACCGGACCGTGGAGGAGGAGAGAAGCGCCCAGGTACATATCTGTACCTGGTATAGAGCGCGTGTGAACCGGTTCTTCGTACCCTTGTTCTACGAGTACGGTGTCTTGGACCTAAGCTAGTGTGCATGTTTAGTGTATTCTGTAAATGTGTAGCGACATTTAGAGGATCGGGCGGGGGGCGTTCGCAACTGTAACTTTTTGTGAAGCAACCTAATGCAACACGCGATAACATTAGGTGACAATCTTTTACTTTTGAAACCACTCGTTCCTTTTGTTGTATGTTTCTCATCGCGTGGTTGGTGGTAGAACTTGTTTAAGTCCGCCTGACTGTTAGTTACTGTCGCCATAACATCAATGTTAGTAGCTTTTTTGTGTTCTGACAGTTAGCGATAAAGATATCAGTGCTTCAGTAGTTGAAGATGCCGGGTGAAGTGCGCTTCCAGCTTCAGCCTTACCTAAGATCAATTGAGGTGGAGGCCAATTGCTAATACGTAAGGAAATACTGTCCTACCACCAACCAAACCGAGTACACAATCATGTAGCGGGAACCCAGGACCTTTAACCACGCTGCGTTGCAGCACGAAATGGGCAGGCTCGCCCGGCGTTAATACCACCCTCTCACAGAATATCGGCGTGAAACAATGGCACTCGTTGCTGTTGTGTTTCGTCCGGAGAGTGAAAGTAACGGAGGCCCATTTCTTACCCCTCCCCCCTCCCAATTCCTACTTCGTCCTCAAGATCCAACTCCTTCAACTGCTGGCAACGCATCTGCGATTACTTTGGTTTTGTGGGTGTCCATGGGCGGCGGTGATTACTTTCCATCAGGTGACCAGTCTGCTCGTTTGCGCCTCCTTTTAATATTTAAAAAAACCTCTGGATCTGAAACCGGTGCAGTGGTCTGAACTACTAGACCACAAAAGCGGTAGTGATCTAGTTTCGAGCGATCTAGCCATAGGTTATGCTATACGGCCCTTACAAATAAACAAAGAATAAGGTCCGAATAGTTATTCCGTGTTTTGTTCCTGTCATGTAAACGTCATTTCAAATTAGAGTAAAAGAGACAAAACACGGAATAACTATTCGGACCTTATTCTTTGTTTATTTACAACTTTAGTTTTTCTTACTTCACCTGAGCTCTGTCCATTATACACGACTAATATTGACATTGTCACATACACTATCGCCATGATATTTGCATATAATTTACTCAAAAACAACAAACGCCCAGCGCTTCTATTATTATAATATATATAGCCATATAAGCTATAGTACGTAAGCTTTAGTCTTTATATTGTAACCGTTCTTTTTCCCTAATAAAATAAAATAATAAGTAATAATAAGAGTAGCGATCTGGTCTGCGAGTGCTGAGGTTAAGGAGGAGCTCGATGGCGCAGTGGTTAACGCGCCCGGTTTGCGAGTGCTGAGGTTAAGCAACTTTCGCAAAGGCCGGTCATCGGATGGATGACCAAAAATTTATCATCTCGATCTCCTCTGTGCTTCGGAAGGCACGTAAAGCCGTTGGTCCCGGCTGCATTAGCAGTCGTTAACAACCACCAATGCACGCAACGCACTGAGCCCGCGTGGTGGTTCATGGCCCGTTCTCCCTATCCATCCATAGGGAAGGCTCATGCCCCAGTAGTGGGGTCATAAATGAGCTGAAGATGATGATGATGATGAAGAGTAGCGAAGTAATTAGCCTATTTACTAACACACCGCTAAGTGCAGTCCTCCATCATTGAAATCAAGTTCATCGCTACAATCGATTGGTAATGGGCAATGACTTATTCACCATGCTTTCCAAAGTCGGGTTGGCGATATCAAACCCAGGATAAGCATCGAAAAGTAGCAATGTAATTTCACCAATCTACTGTCCCATTGCTTGGCAAAGGTCTCCATCATTGAAATCAAGATATAGCTACTCGGATATTGGCTAAATCACCACGCTTGCCAAATGCGAGTTGGTGACCACAAACCCGGGATTAGCATCGAAAAGTAGCGAAGTAAATTACACCAATCTACTATACTACTGCTTGGCAAATGCTTCCATCATTGGTTTGTTGATCTGTACCATTTCTGTCTTTTTGAGAATCTCACCTTATGCGAATAAACCATTATCAAGAGAGCTTGGATAAGATCACAAACCCGGGCTAAGCTTCTGAAAGTCCGCAACACCGACTGACCGGAGCGTATCATTGTAATGTAACATGTTCGATACGAGCATTCGCATTGTCAGTACAGTACAGTGAGCCGAACCGCTCGCCGCAGGCTTATTACCAGTGATCGGAATAGGTAGAACTATTTTGGTTCATTGACCGCAAACGTATGTGTTAATATGGATATACCCCGGGATTTCGATTACAATACCGGGATTTTAAAAATAAAAAAACAGAAAAATGTAATGGATCATGTAACTAATTCCACTGATGATTGTTTCGGAAATGTCGCGTACTTCACTGTGTTTTCACCCTTATACCTCATTGTAAGCATCGCGCGATGTGTGGCTTCGTAAGAATTGTCAAGCTTTTAGTTAAGTAACTTCCAACTCAAATGAAATCCCGGGATTAATTTATAAACTGCGGGACGTAGGGCATGTCCATATTATTACATCGTATTATATTTCGTATAAAAGTACCAAAAATAGCTCTACCTATACCGATCTCTGCTTATTACCGATCTTTAAGTGGCAGTCGACAATCTCGACAAATTACAATTTATCGCTACCAAAACATATTCGTATTTGTACGGAACGTAGAACGCTACGACAGCGCCACAAGATGAACCAATTAAATGTGCATGACGGCGCTCTAAAATAATCCGACCGATTAGAACAGTAACTACGAGCATTCGCGATTCTCCATTCCATGCCATTATGCAATTAGTAACTTCTTGCTTTTTCCGATAAATGCCTGCCGCACTGCCCCCCAATTCTGCTATTTATTTTGATCTGAAACGAATCTGGAACGCTATAGTTGCAACGTTTATTATTCTGCTAACTACGAAACTATAGAGTTAATTTCGTAGTTAGCATACGAGTACGCTATAGTTTCAACATTTTCGTGTTCTGCTAACTACTAAACTATAGAGTTGATTTCGTAGTTAGCAGAATAGCGAAAACGTTGAAACTATACCGTTTCAGATCAAAATAAATAGCAGAATTGGGGGGCTGTTATTATGTTATGTTACAATGATTACTCCGGTCAGTCGCTACCATACCATATCATCATTCATCATCATTTTCAGCTCGTATCTACCTACTGCTGGGGCCTCCTCCATGTTACGCCAATCCCTTCGGTTTTGAGCTGATCGCATCCAGGTTTTTACAGCGACCAGCTCTATATCTCTGGCCCATCTAGCAGGTGGTCTACCTACCATATCATCATCATCATCAGCTCATTTAAGTCCCCACTGCTGGGGCACGAGCCTTCCCTATGGATGGATAGGGAGAACGGGTCATGAACCACCACGCGGACCCAGTGCGGATTGGTGGTTGTTAACGACTGCTAATGTAGCCTGGACCAACGGCTTAACGTGCCTTCTGAAGCACGGAGGAGCTCAAGATGATAAATTTTTGGTCACCCATCCGATGACCGGCCTTTGCGAAAGTTACTTAACCTCAGTACTCGCAGGCCGGGCGCGTCAACCACTGCGCCATGGAGCTCCTCTACCCACCATATACCTACTTATATTTAAAAATAATAGTCTAGTTCAACAAACTACTGTATTTACCTAGAACTTAATTCTCAGAACATGCACACATGGCAGGTTGGATAGCGCGTTTCAGAGAAGATTTATCATAATTGCTTTCGAAAACATCGTCTGAGTCGTTCCGAAGTCGTCGCCTTTACAAGTTGCAGGCCCGATTTGAATTTTACATGCCAAATGACCTGTGTACTTTAATTCGCATTTTTAGATGCGTCAAGCTCAGTTTGGTATGAAAGTTTTTCTTATAATATTTTCGAGTAAGAATTTAAATAAGCGGACATCGAACCCGCTCCTTTGGGCATTCCGTTGACTATTATTATAAAATATCTATTATAATAATTAAATATATGAATATAGTATTATTATCTTTCTTCTATATTGATGTAATGTAATATAATTGAAGTAATGTCTGTATTTAAGGAATGTGCTAAGATTACTTACTTGCACCCATTCTTCTTCACAGCTAAAAAATAGACGTCCTGAATGGGTAATAGGTAAAAAAATTATAGACGATTCAAAATCACTTTTCGTAACTTTATTTAAATAAAAAATTTTGACTTTAAGACTTTTTTTATTTTATTAGTTTGATATTTCAAACATGTATTAATTATGCATATTTTAGAAGTCTGTTCAAAGCCACGATTTCGACACATATAGTCGATAGAGAAAAAAACGCTTTAACGCTTGTTACGAAAGAAAAGAAGATGTTTTAACAACCAATAAGAATTAAAGCCCTTACTCTTCTCTTATTGGTTGATTACTATGGTACATTTTTTTCTCCGCTTTGTCGAGGGCTGAAGCTACTTTAAGTTTAACTTGGTTAATCTCTATAAGCCTTTACTAATAAAAATGAGACGGCAAACATAAACAGTTCCGAAAGTAAAACCTCAAATCATAATATAAAAAAAGAAAAAAAACGACTCAAAACCTCCTTCCAGTTCCATTAGCGATGCGTTTCGTTACTCCAAATCCGTACTACTACGAATGCATTAGCGTGCGAGATCTGATTACGCGATGCATCCCGGGCGCGTCTCGGAACGTTCCAAATTCGAATTTTCAATTTTAAAGTTTCGTGTTCCCGCCCAAATAGAGGTTTGACAGTTCGGCGAGGTGTTTATTCGATCGGGTGATTCCTTAAACTGGATAGCTTAAAAAGAAAAATGAAAACTTAGCTAGCTTTGAAAGAAAGAAGAATCTCGTTATTTTGACTAGGTATTATATATTATATATATTATATATATATATATATACGAATATTTTCTATTAATTATTTTCTTTTCTTAAAGCTGGCTTCTAATAATATTTTTTTACTTGACTTTATATTAATTATACGCGTAAATAGATGGTGAGAGAAGTATGTTAAAGAATCTTATTATTATAAAACTAGCGGCCGCCCGCAGTTACACCCGCGTGGTTCCCGATCCCGTGGGAATATCGGGATAAAAAGTATCCTATGTGTTAATCCAGGTTATAAACTATCTGTATGCCGAATTTCATCCAAATCATCCATCCGTTGCAGCGTGAAAAAGCAACAAAAATACACACACACAAACTTTCGCATTTATAATATTAGTGTGATTACTTTCTTATTAAATAACTGCCGCAGGTCTGTCTTAATTTAAATTACATAAAGGTTAATTGTAACTTTAAAAAAAAACTGTTTGACTTCTTTTGCCAGACGAGAATTAAAAATTGTCATGAGCAAAAGACAATGTTCAGATGTTCTTTTTCCATTATAATAAAACAAATGTAAGTCAATCTTGTTAAGGGTCATTCCATGTAACGGGTGTTACAGGTCGTACACTTTTAAGAGATAATTTAGCATTGATCTCGAAGGAAAACATACGTTTTTTAATGTTGCAACACCCACCTTTCAGAAAATATTTTCATAAAAACTTAACCAAAACGTAATATATCAATTAAAAGTTTGGAAAAGTCAAGCTTAAGTGGGTGTAACGGGTGTTACCTAATTTTGTTTGTAGTTTATTGATAGGTTTGCGTAAATGCAAAACTCTGCGAATTTAGCCAAAATAATATATTTTTAGCCACATTATACGATAAATGTTGAAAAGGATCGTCTGTTACGCCATTGATTGGGAAGTTTCAAAGTACATATAAATTTTAACGTTAATTTTAGCGTGTAACGGGTGTTACAAGCATTTGTAACGGGCGTTACAAGTACGAAATGAAAGCAATATCTATGGAAAATTACTTTATTTTTAAATAATTTAGAGAATTTCTTTTAATCTTTATTACTAAATACTTACATAGAATACCTAGTTACGCTTACTTTTCTAAAATATCAATTTTATTGATACAACTATAATAGGTGCGATCACCTCTATTTTTAAGAGTTGGGTCCGGTAATATGCTCGAAATAGTTTGTCTCGATTTCTTTTCTTTTCGCATGATATCTCTTTCAGTTTTGGATTCGATTCGTTTATTCTTAATTTCTTCTCTTCGTTTTTATCTCTTTCCCTCTCCTTTGCTAGATGTTCAGCGTGCTTTTCAGGATTTTTAGACCAAAACATAAACCACCACGCGGGCCCAGTGCGGGTTGGTGGTTGTTAACGACTGCTAATGCAGCCGGGACCAACGGCTTTACATGTCTTCCGAAGCACGGAGGAGCTCGAGATGATAAGTTTTTGGTCACCCATCCGATGACCGGCCTTTGCGAATGTTGCTTAACCTCAGCACTCGCAGATCGGGCGCGGTAACCACTGCGCCATCGAGCTCCTCTATAGCCCAGATAAGCCCAGATGAGTTACGATAAATAGGTAACACCCGTTACAGTAACGGGTGTTACAGATATGTATTCGCTAAAATATCTTAACTTATAAAGATTAGCAGCAAACAAGAGGTTAAAGTTGTTAGTTTGCAATCATAACCTTACTTTCCTAGAGTTATATTATAATCATCACTATAAATAAGGAGCAATGCAAACTTATTTGCCTTTTCTGTAACGGGTGTTACAGTGAAATGTCTCACAATCAATCTTAAAAACAAACAAGTAAAAAGCAGCAATTACCTTTTATTTTCGCATTTCACAACAGTTCAAAGACCTCTCCTTACGATAGTTAGTCATTAGCTATCAATTTCAAATTTTTTAGGCAATTTCCAGTGTTACCAATGTAGCGGAAAAAAATTACCATTGAGGCAATGCGTTTTGATGTCACTTCACTTTTAGAAATAATGATGAAATAAAGATTTTTAAGCAAAAATTTAGTCTAATTCAGATTCTTTGATGTTTGTTGATTAATTTAAGCCATTAATTAAGTAGATAATCGGTACTTTTAAATATATGATATTTTCGCGTACGAAATGGAATGACCCTTAACATGTTATTAAAAAAAATAAAAGAAAAATTTAGTTTTTTGCAGGCGCCTTGTTTTGTTTCAAAGAATGATTAGAACGGCCGTATTAAAGAGAATTCTTGAAACAATTTATTTAGTACAGTAGGTGCTTTTTCTAATTATGTTGTTTAATGAAGAAGGTTAATAGAATTTAGGTTTTGTCTTTATAATATTTTTTTTGTTTAATGTTACTGTTTCCATACGGTTAGCCTAATGGAAAGCGTCCACAGCAGTTCCTATAAAACCAAGAGTTACTCGAGCCTTTCGAATCCTGAATCTTCAGTTCTAATGCCTCTATGCCCTACAATTTCACTGGATCTAGTACATACCTGACTTTATACTTTTTGTGTTTATTTGTAATGGAAAGTGTCCTTTTATGATAGGGCATTTCCATTATTATGACGCTGTAAGGAATAAAAGAAATCCCTTTGCTGAGTGTCTTGCCGGTTCTTCTCAGTACAAGGTCTCCCGTCTTGTGTAGACTTACAAACCGATGTCTATTTAATTTATTTATTTAATATTAAGACACACAAAAAGAACACACATTATACATTGTCAATAAAAAAAAATTAAATTAAAAAGACACGTTTGTCATATTGACAATCATAAAAGCGATTTGTAGCCTAAACTGAATAAATGATTTTGAATTTTGTTTCTTTTACCCTTTAAGCCGGGACACCTCATTGCAAAACAATGGTACTTAACTGCAGAATAGGTATTAAAGTGGTGCGCCCTCCAGTCGTATTCAGGGCAAAAACAATAATTAAAAAATCATCTTGACTAAAAACTCTTTGGTCGATTTTTATGTATCGGTTACATACCTTCCTAACGACCCGGTCAACTCGAACAAAGATCATAGTCTGGCCTTTAGATTGCACGATCGGGTTATTCTGCTCTCGATCCGCTCGGAGAATAGTAGAGGACGGAGACACGCTTGTGTGATGCGTTCCTCTCTAGAAACCCTCTAAGGACGATCGATCATCACGACTTGAAGAACCTTTATCTTATCTTAGTGGGGCCTGCCGAGGTTTCTGTCTCCTAGTAGCACTTCGACCCATCGGGATCTTTTGTGCAACCCCCCTTTCACTCTTCTTCCTCTGTAAAGATAGATGCCATAAGTTTGGCAACGTCTATAAGAGCGAAAAGCCTGAAGTCCTCCGGTTTCGGATAGGCCGATCTCAAGAGTTGTGCAACCCCATGAAGAAGAAGTTCTGGCCGCTCACAAAAGCTTAATGGTGGATTCTACAGTCAAGCAAAAGAAAAGTTAAAAAAAAACTGCATTTTTCTTAGTTACGTTTACCCTGGTCGACTTTTATGTATCGCTTATACCGTGTTCCATTGACGATTTTTCACGCCGGCTCTGTTCGAGTGAACTCTGCATTTCCATATAAATACGCTTCAACCTTTGCGGAACGAAACGTCTTGTGTTGTGTGACGAATTAACGTTTTACATGGTCATAGTTCTTTTTTTAAATATCGTCGCCTGCCAGTTACGAATAAGAAATATTAAAAGTCGATTTTTCGATCCATAGATCATCATCATCAAGAACCTATTTGGGCACAAAAAAACAGGTTTTTTTAAAAACTTTTGTTGAATGTACTTTCTTGAATTAGCATTTGGTCTGAAAAACTTTGAAGTTTGAACCGAACCACAATTTCCCTTTTGAGGTCTCCCCATCGCACAACCTTGTTATTATAAATAAATTAAAAGGTAAATTTACCATTCTTTCGTCAGTAATTAAATCCTTCCTGCAGTTATTTGGCGCGGCTTGGATTTCTTTAATCCATTACTGACATTTCTGCACACGCAATATTAAATGACCCATTGTATAATAAACCTGTATGGTTCTTTCGTATTTCGTAAGGCGACCCTTTCAGACCGAGATCGCGACGTCCTCGGACGGAATCTCGACTTAAATAGTTCATTAACGAGTCGTCGACTAATATTATTATCATCGTCTATATTTATTTCGTTATTTCTTCGGAACACCCCCGGCTTCCAACTGTCGTCGCTGCTGCCGCTGCCGCTTCGTTGGTTTCGACGGCACCGATTACGGTGATAATCATGAAGCATTCAGAGTTAGAAAATCGAATTTTAAAAAATCCGGTCTAACAATCGCCTGAAACAGACGCAACAATCGGCCGTTAAGGGTCAAATTTGACCGTGGTCGAAGCGCACGATTGTATCAGTTCGTTTTGAAAGGGTTAAAGAATTTATACATGGATGTGCGTTTTTACCATAACTAGCAAGAAGAAGAGGTAGATATTTTTCACACAAAGATTAAAACAAAATAGTCACATATAATCTTAAAGCTAGTAAGACTTCTGCGCACGCGACCTGCTTGCAACAGTCCTAGCGTTCGAGCGGTCTACCACCTTAACTCCATTCTTACTAAAGTCCAGGATGCAGATGTGTTTGTAGATCCTATACATCACATTCATCATCATCACCAGCTCAATTTTATGTCCCCACTGCTGGGGCATGAGCCTTCCCTATGGATGGATAGGGAGGACGGGCCATAAACCACCACGCGGGCCCAGTGCGGATTGGTGGTTGTTAACGCCTGCTAATGCAGCCGGGACCAACGGCTTTACATGCCTTCCGAAGCACGGAGGAGCTCGAGATGATACATTTTTGGTCACCCATCCGATGACCGGCCTTTGCGAAAGTTACGAACCCAGGGTTTCGGGCGCTTCACTACATTATTTATTACTATTATTTATTGTAATATTTATACTTATAAGTACTTTAGCACTTTGGCCTCATAAAAATATAAAAACTGACCCATTATTGTTATTGATTGCATGGCAGTAGGTTAAGAACGAGGCACCCAAACAAGTATTTACATTACTCTCTGAGGTTGCCTCACTACATATTATGTAGGTATTTTATTGGGAAATGAAAAACTATTTTTGTTTTTATTATTTAGCTCAAAATCGTGAGAAGTGACTGTAATGGGGGGAAGGCTGCCTAACGATAGCATGATACAGGCTTACCGTAACTGTTTTGGAGATATGCCTTAGGGGTTAGTAAAGATGTGGAGGCTAAATCCTCATCAGTCATGACGTGAAACGTAACGCAGACATCTTGGGAGAATATCAAAGACTACGTTCCGTTGTTCAATCGTGACATATGCCAACCAACGCTTTTAAGGCGGGCACACATAGTCGAATAATTCAGTTACGTAAAAGTAGGTATATGTGCTTATGTTCGCGCACGCAATGGATACGTTCGCAAACGTTACACGGTTCATGTTTGCGAACGTATTCACAGCAGGAACAGTTGCTGGAACGTGGAGGGCGAGAGGTTTGCGGACATAGTGGATTTTACCCACCTTAAAGGTGCTTCGCAGACAGAAACGGAAACTATAATCTTTTTAATAGTTTTCGTTAAAGGTTGCCGCAATAGATTACGGTTGCCAGTTACCAGGAAACTAGCAATTTGACACGACAAGTACAAAAACAGTTGCTAGTTGCGGCTTGGGACAGAGATGAGTGGCAGATACGATAGGAGGCCGCACTCAGCAGTGCGTATCTCCGGGCTGAAATGATGATGATGATGATGATGATGATAATTGTAGCAACTGAAAACTATTGTCGATCATCGAAACTCGCGACTAGAGTTGCTATTCCTGCGCAGTTCTTTTACGTTATATGAAAAGAGCTAGTTGCGAGTTGCCTGTTGCCTGTTGCCTGTTGCCGCAACACGGAACTCAGAATTGCTGTCTGCGGAACGCCTTTTATGCATCAAACAACTTCGTGTGCGACTGCGTACCACTTACGAACACCGAATATTGTGTTCGTTAGAAATGTTCGTACTCGTGTTCGTCATATTACGTTCGTTATAAATGTTCTGTGTGGACGGTGTACGACGACCTTTGATAACTGTTACGCAACATAACATTGATAGGTAGGTGGCTGTTGTTTGCGAACTCTACACAGAAAAAAAGGATTTCTTTAAGCAAGAAAAATATTTTTCTTGACATGGTAATTAATTATAAGGAAAATTGTCTTATTTCAAGTAATATTTGTTTATTTCTAGATATTGACTCTCTCAAAACAAATAAATAATACTCTTAGTGCAATTTTTACAATCAAGGAAAAATATTTTAAATGAAGTAAAAGTAAAATTAATCTAAGAAATTTAAATATTATTGTTTTAATATAATGAAATACTTACTTCAAAATGAAAGTTTATTTATCTTTCTATCGTTCCGCCCTTTGTTACTAGATGGCGCTGACGGTAGCATCCTGAATCGCGCTATCGAGATGTTCTTTACGAAACTATAAGTAAAAATTGTAACTTTGATATAGTTAAGAGATTAAAGTCTGTACTAAGTCGCTTCCAAGCTACTGAAACTATCTTGGTCTTCCTTTGATTCTCTGTGTTCCTAGTATAGTATATTACTGCGGCACTAAACCCTGCGCTTTTACACCTGTGAAACGTAGTGGTTGGGTCCGTACGGCTACAAACCCTGTCTTAAAATTAAGTATATTTTATATAAAGCGAAGTTGTTTACTTTCTGAATTCAAATCAACATTTTCTTAAAATAAAAAAACATTCTAAGCTTACACCAAAAGAATCGTCGACTTACAATAAGAATACTAATAATTCTTGGTGAAAGATAGAATGTCTTAAATCAAGTGAAATTGTCTTCATTCAAGATTTGTTTTAATGTCAATTTAAGATATTTTTTTCCTTTACGTAAGAAAATAATAGTTTCCATATATATGAAACAACCATAATCTTGGTTTAATGCAATTTGCTTTCATGCAAGTATTTTTTGCTTATTTTGAGAAAACCGTTTTTTCTGTGTAGTCAGATGTTCGCGTTTTTGTTCGCACAGTCGAACCCGTCTTTATGTGTACACGTAAACTGAACGGGTTATAATCCTCCATTGTTGTTACGCATTAATATACAAAGCGCAAATTCGAGAGTATAAAACAAAATTGCAAACACGACTCTTCACTTTCCCGCCAAGGAGGTGCGGCTGTAAAGATTTTAAGGTTCCGTGGTGATAGTTAAGTTTTCTTTTCTTTTTGTTTATGGGTCCGCACTCTTATTGTATTTTGCCATTGTCGATGTTTCTCGCTTTGGCCTATAGCTACAGCGTTATTTTGCCTGCGGAGTGTGGATCTACCGTCTAACTTTATCCGCATCTTCGGTCTTGTGGTTGTTAGAACACCGGTCCCAGATATACAGGACCTTGGTTTGTTGATCATCACGTGATGTGAAGGCCAAGCCACTACCTGTTGAGGAATATGGAAAAAGGATAGGCACCTCCTCCTTAGTCGGTCACTCTTGACAGAGTGGTCGTGGTTGATGACGTTGCATTTTCATTGGCTAAAACAGCCCTCGCGATGCGCCTCCATTTGTTGCGGTCTTCAGCGTCTCGTGAACTCTGAACTATAGAGGTCTGTGTTGTTGCTTTGATGGCGTCTGTCCAACGAGTAGGTGATCGACCGCGTGACCGCTTGCCCTCCACCCGTCCCTGGACAACGAGTCGCTCCATGGAGTGTTTGTTTCTAACAACGCGTCCGAAATACTTGAGGATTTGTGTCTGCACAGTGGACGATAATCTCTGTTTGATTTTCAATTCTGCCAGGATCGAGACGTTGGTCCTAAACGCTGTCCAAGGAATCCGCAGCAGTCGCCGCCAGCACCACATCTCAAGTGCATCGATTTTCAACCGGTCTTTCAGGCGAACCGTCCACGTTTCTGCGCCATAAAGGAGTATCGGGAAGACTAAGCTTCTCATTAGGCGGACTTTCGTGGCTTTAGTGATATTACGGTTGCACCATACTTTTTTCAGCTTATCAACGGCAGATCGTGTGATAGCACATCTCCTTCTAATCTCGTCTTCAGAACCTCCAGTGTTTGCTATGGTGGAACCGAGGTATACATAGGATTGGACAACCTCACAGTTGCCAATCATAGAGATTTCAGGATGGTTTAGTTCAGCTCGGTCCACTATCATCATCTTGGTCTTGTCTCTGTTGACTGCGAGTCCGAAGGAGAGGCTTGTTGTTTCTAAAAGTGTCAGCAGGTGTTCCATGTCTTCTTTCGTTTGTGTGAGAAGAGTTGTGTCGTCGGCATACCTCAGGTTAGATATTCTTCGACCTCCAACTGAAACGCCTTGATCCCACTGTTCCAGAACGATTTAAGGCACCTATTTAAGTTTAAAAGATTAAAAATAAAGTTAAAAAAAAAAGTTTTAAAAATAAATTCACTTGCTAAGAAAAACACAATTATTACATTTTTAGAGAATTATGTACATAAAGACGGTAGTTCTGTTACAAAACAAAGTTAACCATTTTACCAATAGTATCCTATGCCTTCTACATTAGAGCAAAATTTTTGAGCACCCATCGCATGTTTGGACATCGCTTACGTTACTCCACATTTGCGATTGTACAAATCGATACAACGCGGCAACAGTCAACCCAATAGTCGCCAGGCCATTATAATATCGGAGACCACAATCAATGTTTAACGAAAATCACTAAACTATTTACAACATAGCTCGGCTTTTAAAATAGGTTGACCATGTTTTGTTGTTGTTTAAGAAATTACAAAAAACAAGGTAATGACTATCACCAGCTCATTTTTATGTCCCCACTACTGGGCACGAGCATTCCCTATGAATGGAATCACCACAGGGAGAGCGGGCCATAA
This sequence comes from Eudonia mercurella, assembly GCA_963082485.1. Lineage (NCBI taxonomy): Eukaryota > Metazoa > Arthropoda > Insecta > Lepidoptera > Crambidae > Eudonia > Eudonia mercurella. The sequence continues at coordinate 5,678,167 of OY720052.1, read as the reverse complement.
ACCACCACGCGTGTCCAGTGCGGTGAGGTGGTTGTTAACGACTGCTAATGCAGCCGGGACCACGGCTTTACGTGCCTCATCATCATCATCATCATCAGCTCATTTATGTCCCCACTGCTAGGGCACGAGTCTTCCCTATGGATGGATAGAGAGAACGGGCTATAAACCACCACATGGGCCCAATACGGATTGGTGGTTGTTAACGACTGCTAATGCAGCCGGGACCAACGGCTTTACGTGCCTTCCGAAGTACGGAGGAGCTCGAGATGATACATGTTTGGTCACCCGTCCGATGACCGGCCTTTGCGAAAGTTGCTTAACCTCAGCACTCGCAGACCGGGCGCGTTAACCACTTCGCCGTCGAGCTCCTGTTTCTTTCTCATTTTATTGTATTTAGTTTTAATTTAACTGCCTCATTTGATGGTTTCACCGAAACCCTACGCTTTGGCATTTTTGGCAAAATTTTCGTATGGCATTATGCTGAGCAACCATTTTATCGGCAATTAATGTTTTATATTCAGATTAGTTATACCTAGTTCTAATTCAAAAATATTTTAGTAAGCTAAGTACTACTTAAAAAAAATATTTCTTTATTGTCTTCTCTAGTATAAAATGGCGTTCCATTACATTCTACATTATAATAACTGAACGTTAAAAACTCAAGTTTTATATACTAAGTTGCTGCAGAAAATGCGGAGCTGTTTGCGATTCTATCTACATTATTATCTCGTGTGGTTACCCTACATACGAGGAGTACGGCTTTCCACCATCCCCGTGATAATTGCGGCAACGATTTAGCCAAATTGCTGTAATTACGGGCCTGGTTTCTAGCCTGGCTGAATTAATAGGGTGCCGGGGCCATGGCTTAGTCTATGGTGCTAGACTGCTAGATAAAAACTCGTTTCGGAACGGACCGACTGGATGACGCGAATGGATGACAGTTAAAACAAAATGGTGGGAGAAATATATTTTTCTACAATTGTGTTATTTGGTTACTTTTCGATTTTGTGTTACCATTTTGTAAATTTTATTAAAACAAACAAATTATTTGAATATGGTGCTTTAAAAAAACTTGATTTCAAATTGAATGACAGTTAAAACAAAATAAAGGTGCTTGTTTTTTCTACGTCTAGATAGTCTAGATATACGTCATAATGTTTTTGATACGGTTGAAAGTCTTCTTTGAACTTTACATTTGATAATTCTATAATAATTTAATATATTTCATATATTCGTTTGTTGTACAAAGGGCAGGGCATGTTGTTTGAACACGTTTCAACTGTGTTCAATATTTACATCATGTCATAATTTAGTGCTTACAACTGATTATTCACATTCACTTTGTATCAAAGCGCCGCAAACTTGAGGTTGATATGTGTTGACATTAATGTTTGGGTTCGGCGGATGTGATGAGCGACGAGCGATTTGCGATTTTAAGACCCTCCGTAAATCGCTAAAAGGACCAGGGGGCCGACCGCCTAACTCTCTCGCTTTCGATCGCTTTAAAGGCGAGGCGAGGAGGAGGCGTCATCTTGTCATTTCGAAAGGAATATGAAAGCAATATCGAAAGCTATAGGCTATAGCTTTCGATATTATTCGATATTATATTAGAAGGCCTTCAAAGCGATCGAAAGCGAAAGAGTTAGGCGGTTGGGGGGCTGGCCTTTTACCGATCTTGAAGCGAAAGTCGCGACAATTTATAATGTTTCGCTACCAAAACACATAATTCGCATTACGGAACGTAAAACGCTACGATAGCGCCACAAGCGAGCGGTCGGCTAACTGACAGTGCATGACGGCGGCTCTCAAATAAACCGACCGATTGTAGTAACCTCAACTTTACCAGTCGCGTTGCCATTATGCAATTAGCAACCGGTTGCTTTTTTCGGTAATAAGCCTGCTGGGTTCGATTTCTAGGGGTAGGTACATGTTTGTGTATAGTCAAGAGCAAAAGATGTAAACAATTATAACTCTTAATATAATGGAATAAGAGTGAAAGTGTATACATATCTGTGCTCTCTGTTTGGTTGGTGGTAGGGCTTGTTTTTCCGCCTGCCTAGCTACCACCATATGTTGGTAGTATTTTTGTGATCCGGCAGCTAGAGATAAGATAGTCAGTGCCTCCGTAGTTGTGGATTTCGGGTGAAGCGCGCTTTCACCTTCGGCGTTATCATCACTTAACATTAGATGAAGGCTAAGTGCTTACAAGTGCCCTGTATTAAAATGTTGCTAAAGTAAAAAATAAGTGTGCCAACCACTGGTTCATGTCGAACACCGGTGCAACTATGAATGCAAAGATAACCATTAAAAAAAACGACGGGTTGCACTCTGGGAGTGCCGGCAGAAGTGAAAACTTGAATATTAACGTTGTGCATTTTTGATATTTTGGAATGGTTAGGGAATAATTTTGCACGAATTGCTTTAATTTTCAGTATAAAAGTACTCTCATTTATGTGGTAGAATACAATATTTATTTATTGGGCTATCGTACACAAACATGACAATTTATATTACATTAAAAAGTTATATTAAGTTATATTAAAAATTTATATTACGCCGCGCCAGCTGTCTACTCTCCATCCGTCTTACGAATTTTCGATCAGCCCCCCAACCGCCTAACGCTCTCGCTTTCAATCGCTTTGAAAGCGAGGCCCTCGCCTCGCTTTCTAATATAATATCGAAATATAATATCAAATAATATCGAAAGCTATAGCCTATAGCTTTCGATATTGCTTTCGAAATGACAAGATGACGCCTCCTCCTCGCCTCGCCTTCAAAGCGATCGAAAGCGAGAGAGTTAGGCGGTCGACCCCCGGGTCACGTGTCCTGACGCGAGTTTAACATTTTTTACCCATTCCAAAAAAAGTGCACAACGCCGCTAAAGAAGTTTTCACTTCAATAACACTCTAAACCTATTTAAACCTAATCTTACATAAATTAAAATTAATTAATTAATGATGTTAATTCTCCACTTGGACCCCATTATAAAAAGTGACCCATATCATCCCCGCTCTGTCAACAATGTCCAACGCAGCGTGACCTCACCCTTGTTCTACACGTGTTAAAGCTGATTTACACACGTTTAGACTAGCGGCACAAAATAAGGAGACACAGAACCCAGATCTCTGGGTGCCTAGTGTTAGTTGATTACGAAAACGAAAAACTTTAAATAGATCACTAAGTTTTTATTTAGAGTATCTTGAGTGAGTCATGCTCTCTTTACTGTCTCTGCGGTGGTGGTCGTGGCGTGTGCGTCGGGTCGTTACGTTCTCTAAAATATGTTTAGCAAAGCAATGGCTGATTCATATGTCATACTCGTGAACGGGTGCCGCCTGTGGAGGCTGGTCTGCTAACGCATACTTATCTTATCTTTAGTATCATTCACTATAATTTGACTTTGATTTTCTTAAACAATTTTTGACTTTTACGATAGTACTGTAGTGGTACTGTATGACATTGTGGAAATTGTAACTTTTACCTGATGTAAATTTGTTAACGTATATTTTTTATTTTGTGTTTTTTTTTTACATGTTGTGGTTGTCTTCTATATTTTTTGTGTTTATTGTAATGAAAAGTGTCCTGCTATGATATGGCATTTTCCAATATTTTTGACGCTGTAAGGGAGAAAAGAGCTGGACACTTGCTGAGTTTCTTGCCGGTTCTTCTCAGTACAAGATCTCCCGCCCAGAGTAGACTTACGAACCGATGGCATAGTGACATTCATAAGAGCTACTTGTAGCCTAAACTGAATGAATGATTTTGAATTTTGAAAATTAGTATGGCGTTGAAGCTGCTCCTGGCGACATACTAGAAGAGTTAACATTTTGCCATACAAGCTCTCGTTTACGTTAACGTGAACGAATGGCGAATGATACTCGCAGTAGGCACCCAGGACAGATTAGAACACAGACCGAGCTGGTGGGAGATTCCGTTGCTCTCGTCAAGCGCGTTTGTATGAAGCTATATTCTGCAGGAGGAGCTTGATGGCGCAGTGGTTAACGCGCCCGGTCTGCGAGTGCTGAGGTTAAGCAACTTTGGCAAAGGCCGGTCATCGGAGGAGTGACCAAAAATTTATCATCTCGAGCTCCTCCGTGCTTCGGAAGGCACGTTAAGCCGTTGGTCCCGGCTGCATTAGCAGTCGTTAACAACCACCAATCCGCACTGGGCCCGCGTGGTGGTTTACGGCCCGTTCTTCCTATCCATCCATAGGGAAGGCTCGTGCCCCAGCAGTGGGGACATAAATGAGCTGATGATGATGATGATGATGGTATTCTGCAGCCTCCTTATATTGTTGTAGCAGTCTCGTGGTTAGAATGCCGGTCTCACACCTAAAGATGTTTTGTTAGACTAACACCCGTATTTATTTATAAAAAGGTCATTACTTAGCAATTACTTTGTTCTTAGAAATGTCAATAAGATCTAATTTCATTTTATATACAAGTAACGTTTAAATTAGAATAGAAGTTTTCTTATTCAATTAAATAAAAGTATTATTGTTATTATCAAATTCATCAATTTTATATTATTTTAGACATAATACAAACTGTCACACGGAATTTTACCTCAGTTCTAGCTTGTCACAAGCTTGTCACTATGAATTCTTTGAGTAACCTAACTAGATTGCTTGAGTAAAGATATTGGTGACTATTGCTTGGCTAAGAAATCTAGCTTTTGGCGTTTCTAACTTCATCGGTTTACTAAAGAATATGAAATTTTACTTAAGCAATTACTTTGTTTCAGTATGAGCTTTTACTCGTTTATAAATATGGGGGTTAGAGGTGTGGCTTGCTTGCACAGTGTGACTGGTAGTAAAGTTTACATAGTGGTAAGCTAATACCTGAGACAGAATTAAAAGTGACCCATTTATCCCCACTCTGTCAACAGTGTCCAACGCAGCGTGAGCTCACCCTTTTTCTACACTTGTTAAAGCTGATTACGCGCTTAGAGTGATGTTCTCGGAGTCTGCCGGTCTCACACCTGCAGATGCTTGGTTAGATTCCCAGCTGGCGATGTACCGTGGCCACTGGTCACTAATCTATCGCAAACCAAGAAATTTTATGAATCATTTCTGCAACCACGAGATACTCAATGGAAACTAGTGTTGTCGTTGAAGTGTAGTTTTTAACTGGTAAATAAGACAATGCAATACATTAAGGCGAAGGGTAAGGCACACTAGCGCCACCAATTGATAATTTGACAATTACTAACGGACCGGATCTTTTTTTTTAAATTGCGTACCGTCCGATAACAGGAAAGCATCCATAGAATTTATTTAATCATTGTGCACTACTTTTTGTTGCGTGGTTTATTCACAAAACGGGCTATTGCATTTATTCACAAACAATGGTCACTTTTGGTGTTAGCGAATGAATTCAAAAACAAACCTAAAGTAGTGCACAATTATTAAATAATAGATGTTTGCCTAGTGTCGGAAGGTCCGCAATGTTTGAAGCATTACCCTTCGCCTTAAGTTGGTTAACAGATGACTGCCTCAAAACCAGACACAATAGAAAATTTATTGTTTGTCGGTCACCGGTGACCATCACGGCTATTAAAGGCTCAAAGAGAGGTAAGTCGAAAACTTCATTTCTTTTTTCGCACTACCTTAGCACACATGAGGTTCTTTAAACGTGCTGTGAAGCGGGTTTGCGGGTCGGCAAGAGTTCAGCTCAGTTCAAGCTCAGTTCTCATGAGGACGCCTTGTCAGGTACACCTGCTCAACTAGCAGAAGCGAAGGCTTTTGCTCAACATCAGAAGCAGTTGAACCATATATATATAGAATAGATAGGGAAAGAAATACAATAATATTAACAAAAATCTCAATACATATTTAGAAAAAGTCCTGAACAGCACCGTCTAGCGACGAATTAAAGCATCGATCCACCGTGAGCTTGTTGACGGCGTACTGTTGACGGCATACTGTTGACGGCATACTGTTGACGGCATACTGTTGACGGCATACTGTTGACGGCATACTGTTGACGGCATACTGTTGACGGCATACTGTTGACGCCATACTGTTGACGGCATACTGATTCAACTACAAATTAGGCGTGTGGTTGAATGGCGATATGCTAGCCGTGAAATTAAACGGCTATTTAACCAGTTGGCTGCGACATATACATGTATACGCGTCTCTTTATCACATCACAACTGTAATAATACTGCTTTAATAGGTCATAGTAAGACCCCAGAAGACATACAAAAAGTATAACATCACAAGCACTGATTGTTTTTCGGCAAAATCATTACAATAAAGCTTTAACTACACTAACAGCCACCCGTAATTCGATTTTTATTAAACAGTCGTTATAGCACAAAATGGCCTGCGTTACGCTCACGTCGCGTCGACGCAACGTCGTAAATCGAATCGTAAACAGTAGGTAGGTGTATCGTAAACATTTTATATTATCTCTGCTTGCACGCATGGTGGAGACAATATGGTGTACGTACCGATTATTGGCGGTGAATGTGTCTGTGCGAATCGTTTTCGATCGTTCCTCATGAGGATGTCAAAGCTCAGAAAAGCACACCTTGTATAGTCGAGATTTGGTCGAGATTGAAATTAGGATTTTTAAAATTTCGGATTCAGATTTATTTAAGAGCCTTCGCCCACGTCCGATTATCGGTGACCGATATTTTAGTCGGCAAACACGTCCTACAAAAAGTCGGTCACAAAATTGGTATTATAATCTCTGCGAAAAAATCGGTTCGATTATCGGTCGTAGGTATAAAGAGTCTGTCGTGGGCGGGAGCCGTAGGTACGGCAACAATTAGAGGCTCATATAATACATACTTTACAGACTAACATACATACAAATAATAATGTATGAATTAACCCTTTATAGGGCAAATTGCGAAATCGCTCTATTTTTAAAAAACAGCTTTTTTATAGGAGTTTAGTCCTTATATCTATGGAGATACAAGTGGTCGAAATATAGACCGATTTCGCAACTTGCCCTATAAAGGGTTAAAACTATGCTACACGTAAAGGCGGCGGGCGACGAGAGACGCAGACGATTATAATCACCACAAATCAATTAAAAATTCACATTGTGGCGCCAATAGCCTCGCGTATCGTTCTATAGGGGTGAATCGTTGTTCGTTGAGGTTTGTCGAATCCGATGTAGTGGTTGGGTCTCTAAGGCATGTTCAATTGAGAAGATGGTTAGAATTTTCCACCGGCCAAGGATCCTATCATACAAAGTATTAAATCCCAGCCCCAGCACCATACTGCCAGACCAAACGATACGATAACCTTTTTCTGCGTAAAACGGAACGCATCCAATTAAATTGAAATGAGGGTATGCAAATTATTTATTGGTTGTGAGACTACTAATACCTCAGTTAGGGGACTGAGGTGTTAGTCGTCTGTCTGTGACCACGAATCCTGTAAGGGTTTGAAACGTCAGGATAAAATCAATGTGTAAAATAAACATTTAGTCCCTGTGGTCCTACTGCATGGTCCTACTAGTAGGACCACGGGCAATTTTTTTGTCCGTAGTTCTATCAGTAGGACTGTAACAAAGGCATCATTATTTTGTATGGGCAATGGTCCTACTAAAGGAACTCTACGAAACGGACCGCATCGCGTCGGATAGGAACTGATTTTACAATCTTTAAACGAAATTAAATCTTGTGTACAGTGTTTTAAGTCTATATTACTAAGTCAGGCACAGCAGCTTGACAGGCGAACCAGGCGTTTGGTGGAGATGGACCTTAGATCTGTAAAATTTGTATTAATTAAATGTGTAGTGTTTGCGTAAACTTTAGAAAACATTAAGAGGGACATAGTAAAATTTTCTAATAATTTTAACGCAAATTTTGTTGCGAACAAATTACAAAAACACAAACGTCGAAAAAATTTCCACGAGCAGGATTTGAACCTGCACCCTTCTGACATACCGGGTCAGGTGCTCTTCCAATTGAGCTATCGTGGTTCTAACCAGCCCGCCGAAATTATTCAACACTTTTTACTTTGAAAACCAAAGGCGCCCATTCAATATCAACAACTACCGTCACTAACATCCGATCATAATATTTTTACAAATATTAAAGATCAGTTAAGAAGTAGGCAAGCTATTTATAGAATGTTCTAATATTTTTAACGCAAATTTTGTTGCGAACAAATTACAAAAACACAAATGTTGAAAAAATTTCCACGAGCAGGATTTGAACCTGCACCCTTCTGACATACCGGGTCAGGTGCTCTTCCAATTGAGTTATCGTGGTTCTAACCAGCCCGCCGAAATTATTCAAAACATTTTACTTTGAAAGCCAAAGGCGCCCATTCAATGTCAACAACTACCGTCATTAACATCCGATCATAATATTTTTACAAATACTAAAGATTAGTTTAGAAGTAGGCAAGCTATTTATAAAATGTTCTAATCATAGCTATTTATAAAATGTTCTTATCATTTTTAACGCAAATTTTGTTGCGAACAAATTACAAAAACAACATAGTATTTTTTTTTGTTTTTCAGTAAGTGATAATAGATAATAAATGTTTAATGATAAATGATATTCTCCTTGAACCTCTAAACTTTATAAAACAATTTTGTACACGTTTCGGAATAAGAGAGCAGGTGATTAAATACATGAAAGCAATTTCTTTTTGAATTATTGTAACAGCAATGGACACTGGGCTTAGCTCACAAAGAGTAAGCCTAAAAACAAAAAAGAGAGTACGTTTATCTCATGAAAAAAATAGCCTTTACACTTTTTCTATTGATATTTTGAAGCGGTGTTTATTTAAATATTAAAAAGGGTACTTACATTCAATATTAATACCGTTTTTATATGTTTTAACTTACCTTTTGAGTGTAAAGCCTGAAGCTATGAAAGCTTATACCGATAGATATAACTTACTGTCATTATGCTGGACTGGACACGCGCGAGTTATTAAAAACATATTAGTCGTGTCTGACGATGTGTTCTAGAATAATCTATAAATGATGTAAGTAAGTTACAAGTCCGTATGACTAGCTGCCATATTGTCTAAATCTGTAACTGAATCGAAATATGTAAAGTATCAGTACCTGAAGTTTGTGAAATAGAGTTGCTAAAACCGTTAAATGGAATAGAGGCACCAGAAAATAACCTAAACAATAACAAAACACTACACTAGGGGCCTAGTGTTTACAAACTATACAAATATGTGTACAAAGTTTCATGATGATCGGTTAAGTAGTTTCTGCGTGAAAGCGTAACAAACAAACTCACATTCATAGCGGCCGCCTGCAGTTTCACCCGCGTGATTTCTGTTCCCGTGAGAATATCGGGATAAAAAGTATTCTATGTGTTAATCCAGGTTATAAACTATCTGTATGCCGAATTTCATCCAAATCCTTCTATCCGTTGCAGCGTGAAGAAGCAACAAATATACAAACTTTCGCATTTATAATATTAGTGTGATTAGTAAGGATTCACTCTTGTGATTGAATTGGTAATTATAAGACTCTAATCAAGTAATGTCAATTTCTTGTAAAGTAATAATAGTAATCTATATAAAATTGTGTCATGTCAGTATCGACTTACAATCATCATCTCATCCAAAAGACGTCCACTGCTGAACAAAGGCCTCCCCCACGGATCTTCACAGCAATCAGTTAAAATTGCTTAATTAACGCAAACGACAAACCGGTTATACTCAGGAAACTGTAAAATCTACACATTTGGAAAATCCAGTAGCGTAAGCATTTATTAGAATCCGCCATATTGTCCATAAAGACGATATAAAAATCTCATAACCACCACCCGTTTACGGAGGAAGCCATTTTAGCGAACGCGATAGTACAACGTGGTATTATGCAGTTTACTGCCCAGAGTTGTTTGGGAATTAACTCGATTTTTGATAATACCACACTTGATTTTTTTTTTTTTCTTTTTTGGACAATATTTTTTTTACCGGTTATGTACACTGTACAGCCACTGGGTCGGTCAAATTCTCAGAACAATAACTAAAGCTTTTATAGTTATTGTTCTGAGGTCAAATTGCATACTAGTCTGTTCAGTATAGTTTGATACCCATGACAGAAGTCAAATTGGCATGCCTAGGGTTGAGACAATACTGAGGTAATTGCATCAAATGATAATTGAAGTTATTAATTAAATATCATTATCCTAATGAAGTACTGTTCCTATCTAATGTGCCAATTGATTTTCTTTTCTAATTTTTGGAAGTTCTGTAAAGACGTCAGTACTCAAGAAAAATAAATAAAAACTAACAAATTAATGAATACAGCTACGATGAAAATTATGAAGTTTTTAATCGATTGGTTATTGAATATCAATTGAATTTCACTTGGTGTACTATCGCAACACTAGTATTTATTTGTAATGAAATGACCTTGTAAAAGAGTACGTTTATTTTATTGTAATGTTTTAAAATTATGAATGATACTTTTACAAAGTCACGTCTTCGATTTTGATGACTTCTGTCACAGGTATCAAGCTATAATGAACAAACTATAATACATATTATACATTTAATTTTTCGGGTCTCCTTTTCCTTATAAGTAATAAACTTTAACTATACTAAATCTCACACTTCCTCCGTGCGCGTAATGTTTATCACATTGCGCGCGTTTTTCGAACTAGCGGAATATATATTATGACGTAAATTTTACTTTTTTCAGTGCTAATTGCTGCACTTAAGCTGAATTATCTATACTAATATTATAATATAAGATATAGGGAAACAATTACATGCCTACCCGACCCAACCAGGAATAGTACCTGGTTCTTCCGAAATCCGGGCGGCTGCACTGACCATTATGCTACCGGGAAGGCTGACGTAGATATTACATTTTTTCACTATATTTTATAAATATACTAGCTGACCCGGCGGACTTCGTACCATTTTGACAGTTTCTATGACAACAAAACAAACAAATCGTAGAACATTTTGTATTGGAAATTAAATTGTAAAAAAAAAGTTTGGGGTGGACCATCTTTATCACTTAGAGGTATGAAAAATAGATTACGACCGATTGTCAGACCTACCGAATATACATATAAAATTTCATAAAAATCGATCGAGCAGTTTCGGAGGAGTATGGCAACTAACATGAAACACGAGAATCACACTAATATTATAAATGCGAAAGTTTGTGTGTAATGTGTGTATATTTGTTGCTTCTTCACGCTGCAACGGATGGATAGATTTGGACGAAATTCGGCATACAGATAGTTTATAACTTGGATTAACACATAGGATACTTTTATCCCAATATTCCCACGGGAACGGGAACCACGCGGGTGAAACTGCGGGCGGCCGCTAGTTTTATATATATATATATATAGATATTTTGAATACTGATCTCCAAACTTCAGTATGAAGATGGCACTAAACGATGTTGATATTATGTAGATTTTTAAGTTTAAGAAAAACAACATGGCCGAAGGTAAATTTTTTTTCCCGCGAAAAATGCAGCATCAGGCGGCCATTTAATATTTTTTTAAAAATCAAGAACAAGTTCTAACGTAAACTTGTAAAGGTCAAATTTGACAAGGTTGTATTGGCGTTTTGATACCGCTTCGTACTTGCACGATCGCTTTTTAATATAAATTTTTAAATGTCACTCTTTTTAAATGTCACTTGTTTCGGGGAATGCTTTCTCTTTGTAGCTACTTATAATATGTAAAAAAGTGGGTCGATTGGAAACATTTTTTCAATAATAATTGTTTTTGGTGGTTTAATTACTTTTTAAATTAAATAATGGAAAAGCGCTTTGCTTTCATCTTACCTGATAGTAAGTGACGTTTTAAAGAATAACGCCGTAACAACAAGGCCAATAGCATTGTTATGCTCCGATAGGTAGAGATACATACATACATTTAGGTATACATTTTTAATTTAATAATTAAAACGGTAAAAAACCAATTACATTAATTAACAGCATAATTACATATTACCAATACAATTCATAAACACAACAAAATAAAAACAAAGCAAATTCAATAAAAAATAAAAATATAAAAATTAATTAAAAACAAATAAATGCAATTATACAATAAGATATTACAGTTCATTAATTACTATACAAAACAAAGGGCTTTTAAAATTTAATAATATACGATTTCCTTTTTTTCCTTCACCTCTCACAATACGACAGACACTCCGACAATAATTCGGGCCATCCATCCGCAAACAAATCATAAGATAAGATAAGATAGCCAGTTCCACAGTAGTTGAGGGTTCCGGGCGAAGTACGCTTAAATCTCGGCCTCATCGTTATTTACCATCGGCTAACATAAGGCATCAATGATAGCAACCTGTCATTTAAGTTTTTAAATATACGTTTGTACACAACATAACGGCATACATAGGTATTACCGGAATCGCGTCATTAAACAAATTTTTACAGCAATGTAGGCTGTATGGGCCAGATTACTTTGCCTTCGTAACGTTATAAAGAAAAACACTTAACTGTCATTTTATATTCAGTGACAGTTTTTTTTAATCGTCTTATCATACTTAAATAATGTAGGTAGTGTAACGCGAAACTCACCGTCTTCCAGCTACTGCGGCTCACCGAAATCACGTGACCCCATGACCTTTCCCCTTTTGGCGAACGCCAGCAGAAAAAAGTCTTGCCACCGGGCGGCGAGTCAAGAGGCTAGCGCGGCCGCCTGCCATGTTTGTTTGTCGATAAACACGGTAAGCGCGGCCAAAAATGGTTTTTTTTTTTTTTTTTTTTAAGAAACTTACACAATCATGGAGCTCCTAACCTGAAGTTGGTTGATAGAGGTCACGTTTGCTTGTATTAAATGGTACGAGTAGTTAATATAATTTAATTGGTTTTTGTATATTTAAAATGCAGCAGTAAGATATTTCCTTGACACTTCCAATTGTTGTATATATTGATTTATACAAATAATTTTGAAAGTTTGAGGAACTCGATGGCGCATTGGCTTGCTCATTCAAATTGATTCATACATCTATCATTCAAGGACAAATTCATCCGATCAAGTTATCAAAAAACGAGAATTTGTATGGCAACATTTTAGCTCTTCTAGTTGGTGGTTCTCTTATAAATCTCGTTTCGATACATATCACACTTGTGACAAATGAGATGAATTGCAATTTGATACAAGATTATCACTTTCTTTAAAGTGATCGAATAGTAAACAAAATCTCACTCGCACTTGCCTTCTTTCATTAAGTTACACTTTTATCGATATCGATAAAAGTGGCGCGTCTCTCGCCGTTCCACCTGTTTAATTTGGAGAGCCCTTAGCTGCACTCAAAGTCGACCCATTTTAAGCATTGTCGCCCTTTGTTTGGGCTACACCGTCAGTTTTAAAACGTTTATACTTTTTTTCTGCAGAAAAGATATCCAATTAATCAAACAATGCCAAAATTAATTAGTTTGAATAGACTCTAAGCTTTTGGAGGATAACGGAAGTGTCACATTTTCGGTTTGTTTTTGTTAATTTTGGTTTTTAATTTGGTGATCTTAACTTAACTGGATCGTTTATATTAAGACACATTAATATATAACTATTTAAACTATCATGGTCACTTGCAATAGAGTAATTATTAACGGGATTCTTACCATGTTTATTGCTTATGAGTATCCGATATTTCGGCACAGTTGCATGCGCCATGATCACGGAGTTACTGAAGTTAATGCGGGTGGGTTTTTTATGAGCAGACAAAACGATCTACCCTCTTCCTTAGTCGTTTTTAGCGCTTGATGCCCGTACCACCAGTTTCTAAGTCAGTATTCACTCGAAATTGCTCACGACACACTACACTCACAGTATCGGAACTTTGGTCATCCATTCAGGTTCCCCATCCATCCATCCAGATACCAGAAATGTTGCTTAGCTTTCCCGATCGCATTTTATTTTTGTAGGCAAATGACTGCTCTGCCTTATTTTAAGCACTAGCAGAATCCAGATGCGAGGTCGGCTAGTAGAAAAGGATTCACCCCGGTCTGATAAAAATCTTTTAAAAATTTGAAGAAATTTAATCTTTCGTTGCAATTTTTCGATATTTTGTATAGCATATCGCCATTTTATATAAACTGTGTTATTAATGTAACATGAAGCAGTATTGTGTGATTAATATAATTATTTGCTCTCGAGCACGGCAGTTTTGAGGAAGGAGCTTCACATTTACTGTGCAATTACAGCAATGCTTTAATCACATTTTAACAATTGCTACAATAAATGACCCCCCTAAAAGACTTTAAAAAGATTACCCAAAAATAAACTTACTTATTTTATCGATAGTTTTCACTCTCACATATACACATCACTACAATTTCACCTGTATAATTTGAAGGGTTCTCGGCTGTAGCACCCTCACGCCGCCCTCCTTACACGCTGTCGCTTAATTCCTTTTGTGTGCCGCCGTCTGGTACCCAAGCAGTGTTGCTTCCGAGTACGAAACATCGATACATTTAGGGATAATCGCGCATCATTAATTAATATAATTATAATTAAATTAAAAGATAGACGTGGAAGTGGCCAAGGGGCAAAGCGCTCAGACCAATATCCGAAGGTTCTAGGTTTAGCTTCCAAGGTTGGGTCGATTTTCCGATGTTATTAGACCGGGTTGTAAAAAAACCCGCAAGCGTGATGATTAAGCCAATACCCATTCATTATAACGATGACTTAATTTCAATGATGGAGGTTTTTGCATAGTTATGGGGCAGTATAATGTGCAGACGTTTGCACTTAAACCTATCCAACTGTCAAATTTCTTCAATAAATGTTCAATCATATGCATACACATGAAGTTCAAAGCCTATAATAGTTATTTGTTATACAAGAGTGCAAAGTTGCTTTTTAACCTCGTGCTCAATTTTGATGACCGAGCAAGCGAAGGATTCTAAAATTGAATCACGAGCGCAGCAAGTGATTCAAAAATTAGAATCCTGAGCGTTAGCGAGGGAATCAAAAGAGCACGAGGTGAAACATCTTTGCACTCGAGTGCAACACGTAACTTTTCATCCCACCTCAGCGAGGAAATTACTAAATGCAAAAAAAAACATTTACAATCACAAGATAATTGAAATTATTTAAAAATTTAAGGGTAGTGTGTTTGTTGCACTAGCTAAATATAGCAGACATTAAAAAGAAAAAAAATCAAGTCCTTTCAAAGCTACAATGAAACAAAAAGTCAATTCCGCAAAATAAAAAATATGTCAATTTAAAAAAAAAATTGGGCCATAAAGACACAAAATGAATAATCATTGTTATTACTGAAGCCTAAGTAACATAGTCCTAATTAAATGTGTTTAATAATATTAACAACCTGTATTGAGTTTTAGAAGTAATACACTTATTAATGAGTGAGAAAAAAACGCCAATTTTATAGGTAAGGACTTAATAAGTACACACATAATACCATGGACTAATGAAGAGAATCAAATCGTTAAATTATTAACTGCGACACTTTTAATGTGTATTTAATTAAAGCATGTAGCTGTTGATTATTTACATATAATTTTACGCAAATATTGTTGCGAACAAATTACAATTTGAAAAAAGACAAAGTGTTGAAAAAATTCCACGAGCGGGATTCGAACCCGCACCGCACCCCATGACATGCCGGGTCAGGTGCAGTATCAACTATACTATCGTGGCTCGATCCAACTTGCCGAAATTAATAAACACTATCTATTTTTACTTGTAACATGTAACATGTAGCTGTTGCGTTTAGTTACGAAGTATTATTAGCTAATTCAGCCAGTCAGTACGTCCATGATGATAAAGTGTGTAACTTCAAATTCAAACAAAAACATGCTAATAATCCCTTTAACCATCATCACCATCTAATTTTTATGTCCCCACTGCTGGGACAAGCCATCCCTATGGATGGATAGAAAGAACAGGTCATTAACTACAACGCGGGCCCAGTGGGGATTGGTGGTCTTATAGGCTGCAAATAAAGCCGGTACCAACGGCTTAACGTGCCTTCCGAAGCACGGAGGAGCTTAAGATGATACATTTTTGGTCACCCATCCTATGACCGGTCTTTGCGAAAGTTGCTTAACATTAGCATTGCAGACCGGGCGCTTCAACCACTGCGCCATTGAGCTTCTTAATAATTCCGTTAGTAATTTACTCTAATTAAGAGAATCGATCGTAGGCATATTAGAAATAGAACAGGGTACTGCGTTCTCTAACCAATATCTTGAGCAAAAACACTACGTGTTTGCTCAAGGCAACACATAACATAATAACATAGAACCACAAAATAAGGACATTGCAGAAGGTAAGCTTTATACTACAAATGAGCTCGAGCAACGCACACAGACAACCTCTCACGGCCACAGAATCTCGCAACAGCTCGGACGGTTCCGAGCTGATTCCGTGGACGTGAGAGGGTCTATGTGTGCGTTGCTCGAGCCTGGTATAACTCCTACCTTCATCTTCTTGGCGGGAAAGTGAAGAGTCATGTCTGCGGTTTTGTTTTATTTTCTAAAATTTGTGTTATGTCGAATATTAATGTGAAATGATGGTGGATTATTAACCGTTAACCCTACAGTGGTCGCGCCCCCAAAAGTCACACAACTGGTCGCGCGGATTACATATGTAGTCCGTTTTAGTTTCAGGTTTTTTTTTAATAAATTTCCTTTTTTTGCCGCTTTCTTTATTAATATTTCGAGAAAACTTATCTACTACTCAATATAAACTGAAAAGAAACTCAAAATCAACATAATTCTTCTAAAAATCAACAAAAACATAAAGTTCTTGAAAATTGTCTTTAAATAATCACTTTGTATAATATGAGATCAAAGAATGAGTATTACTTATATTTATTCATTATTTTCTAAACATGAATTGCACACATCTAGAATGGTCCGGATAAATGTTTTTGCTGGTCACATTCGTGAAGCCAATTCTGGATTTGGGCCCCTTTTCTCGAATTTATTTTTTTTCTACAAAATCACAATAAAAATTATAGTTTTCAATACTCTTTGTCGACATAATATCAATACGTAACAACATAATCAATATTATACCTTCAAATGTAAAAATTAGTTTGAAAAAAATACGCACGTAATAGGTCGCGCGGATTACGTATGTAGACCGCGCGCTTTCACACCCTCTCCCGAAACAACCACCCATCGCCAATGCGCGAGCGCAACCGAGCGAGGGCGGGGAATATCGAGCTTAAAGTACATGGAGTCTGAACTCACAAATTTGAACCGTCTGAGATATATTCAGTTTTTTACCACCCTGGATTACATATGTAATCCACGCCACCACTGCAGGGTTAACTGTTCGTGAGTGTGCATGAGTGTTGGCAAATGAAACAAAACAATGCAACGACACTTTTCAAATTCTCTCAAGAAGTCCGCCTGAGAACTTAGTAAAGCCCCCACATCTTTACTGAGATACTTGAGGGGTTGGGGGGTATATCACTTCTCACTTCTTATTTCTATTATCATTCATCATCATCATACAGGAAAGAAATATTGTTTATTTATGTATTACTTGTAAGAAAAATTACTTTGACACTGGCTAAATGTGCTAATCGCACGAAGCCATCAAAGGTCAAAAAACTCTTACCTTCTGCCGTCTCCGTATTTTGTGATACCTATAGCTAACATCCGTGTGTAGAAATGTTCGTCTAAACTAACAGTACCGAAGTTAATAAGCTGATAATGAAACGAATAGGTTTACCATTCATGCTCAACCCGCCCTTTTCAAATATCTACTTTTAACAATAGAAATGGTATGTTAACATAAATTGTTATCTCATAAAGATTTCAAATTGAACAACCAAAGGAATTCTTATCAATTCATTCAATTAATAACGGCCCGAAGTTTTTGGAGGGGAGCTTGTTTAATGTACTGTTATCAACATATTTGTGTTGGCATTTGATTTGGAATAATAGCTTTTATTGTCACTGTACACGGCTGTATCAAGTAACGCTACAATTGATAGAATGATGAATTGAAAGATATGGAAGCATAGATGTCCTGATTGTTGTACAATAGAATTTGGGAGCTAGCGGTTCAATGACCTTGGTTGGTTTTTTTTTTATTTATAAAAAAGAAGAGCTTGGATTCACCTCATCTGATGGTAAGTTATGATAAAGCTGAAGGTGGAAGCGCACTTCACCCGGAATCCTCAACTACTAAGGAACTGGCTGTATTCTTTCTGTCTTTTTTTATATTTTTTTATAAAGTTCTACAATACTGGTTTACAAGCTTTACTTAAAAATATGATGGTGGTAGCTAGTTAGGCGGACGAACAAACCCGACCACCAACCAAACCGAGTACTTAAACATGTATCCCCCTCTGGGAATCGAACCCGGGACATCTGGGTCTAAACCGGTGGTCATAGTCACTAGACCACAGAGGCGGATAAGGTGGTAGCTAGCCGGGCGGACAAACAAGGCCTACCACCAACCAAACCGAGTACACAATCATTACCTCATGTTGGGAATCCAACCTGGGCTCTCTGGGTCTGAGACTCTGTCTCTTGTCTTAACCAATAGGCTACAGAGATGGTTGGATTATTATACTCGTATCTTAATTATACCAACTGAAACCAGAGGACTTTACAAAAACACAAATGTTGAAAAAATTTCCACGAGCAGGATTTGAACCTGCACCCTTCTGACATTCCGGGTCAGGTGCTCTTCCAATTGAGCTATCGTGGTTCTAACCAGCCCGCCGAACATTTCTGTTTTTGACATTTTCAACATTTGTGTTTTTGTAATTTGTTCGCAACAAAATTTGCTTTAAAAATCATTTTAAACATTTTATAAAATAGCTTGCTTATTTCTTAACTGATCTTTAATATTTGTAAAAATATTATGATCGGATGTTAATGACGGTAGTTGTTGACATTGAATGGGCGCCTTTGGCTTACAAAGTAGGAAGTGTTGAATAATTTCGGCGGGCTGGTTAGAACCACGATAGCTCAATTGGAAGAGCACCTGACCCGGAATGTCAGAACGGTGCAGGTTCAAATCCTGCTCGTGGAAATTTTTTCAACATTTGTGTTTTTGTAATTTGTTCGCAACAAAATTTGCTTTAAAAATCATTTTGAACAAAGGACTTTAATTTGATGTGTTTGTAGTTTTATATTATTTGAAAAGTCACAACCTATCATTATGAGTTTCTTCAAAATCGGCGCATTCATTTGAAAGATAATTTAATTGTACATTACTCTAATCAGGGATGTGGAGGCCTGGCGACCTGTAAAACGGGTCTTGTACTTTAGTGCGGGCACCAGTCTCCACAATAAATTTAATTTAACTCACATTTGTACTTTACAAGCCAAATTTATTGTTAAACAAATTATTGTGAAGAGAAATAAAGCATTATTATTATTATTATTATTATTATAATGAACTCGTTTTAATTACAATTTGAAAAAAGACAAAGTGTTAAAAAAATCCACGAGCGGGATACGAACCCGCACCCCATGACATGCCGGGTCAAGTGCACTACCAACTATGCTATCGTGGCTGGTTGTTTTAATTAGTATGTTATTTGACTTTACTGTATTAGGTTTTTAGATGAGCAGTTAAAACATTTAATGTGTGATGTACCAAATAAGGATTTTTTCTATTTTTATTTAAAATAATCTGGACATGATCTGAATGCCTCGGAGAATCTAGCAGGGGACTGCGTGATGCCATCCCCTCTGCAGTAGCCCTCTGACTTCCGAGGATGTTGCGACTGCACGGATTGAGGAACCCTTTAAGTTTCCCGTCGCCCACAAAACGTTTGGTTACGCTGTAAAGGCGGTAAACTAACTCTACAAAAAAGTAACAAGAGCTGCTTAAAAATTGGCGGGAAAACTTACGCTAAGTTTGTACATCAAGAAAACACCCATGTTTGTTTACTAACACTTATCTGTGCCACAAAAAAGTCCTACCAGAAAGTATCTACCGGTCCAAAAAGGTTGACATTACAAAAAAGGTGGCAGCGCTCTTTTAAAAAAAGCAGAAAGCAGGTGCGGCGTTGACATTGAGATATGTCAAGCGACATTCAACCTTATAAATGAGGGTACAGGTCAACATATTGTGTGTAGTGAAACTTTTATGTGCTATAATTTTATTTATTGTTGTCTCGCGTTCTGAAAAAATTAGACTACTTTAAATTACGTCCTCTTGGCGAATTTCACTCTGATCCCGTTGCTATGTTCTGACGTTGAAAAGTACAAAGAAAAATTGGTAAGAGATTTTATAATAAACTAGTTGGGAATAGGGATGCCAAGAGAATATTATAAAGTTAATATACCTGATAATTAAAGGACCCTCCCAACTGAATGATCAAAGGGTATATTCTACCTATATCTATATAGTTATCAAATATGTTTAACCCTTATGTGTATATTATTATTACATAGAATCCTCCAGGGAGTTTATTAATACGCCCTAAGCAAACTTTATTGCGAATATATTTTATTACTGAAAAAGTGTTGAGGCGAAGTAACAAACATTGTTGCTCCTGCGTTGGTAAATAATCAACGCCTTCATATTGACTCTGCTTAGTGGATTATTTAAATCTAGTTTCACTATATTGTTAATATTAATACGTGGAGCAAAAACTTTGTACTCGTTTTTACGAAAATTGCGCGGACGGAGGAGTATGAAATTTCGCAACACTTATAGTTAATATAGAGAAGGTTATCCAAATATTAATATTTTTTTTTAAATTATGCGTAAAAAATACATTAAATCAACAAAAACAACATTACACCCATTACCATATCTTTGACACACACGTATTGTTTGTCTTTAATGCGGCCAACATCTGTCAATGCCAATCCAAACTCACTTTCTATCTTTTTAATTTTTTATTGTTTAGGATACAATCCGTGCAGCCTTAATATAAAAATTACGGTCGAGTTTCGACCACTGGGCGGCCACTAGTATTGTTAAATTCATATGGCTGTGTATTGACTGTATTCTGTCTGCGTAACTATCTTAAATTAATTAATTAATAAATAAAGGCACTCTCGTTTAACTTGCACATTCGCTATGAAATTAACCTAAAAATATTAAAACTTATACTAACACTGTTGTTATGAAACCTACATGCATAACTGTTCTAAAAAAGTTACAATCAACAGAAGAGTCACAGACAAAACATTAAAAAAGAAGTAAAAAAAAAGCAACGTCTCGACGATCCCTGATGAAAGGGCCCGCTAACTCGAAAAGGCGGGAAAGAGAAAAGACAAGATGGCCGATCATAAATCATTCGTTTGACTGTGACGACTGCATGTTTTGTTTGTGACTGCATTTTGGATGACTGTTTGTTTGCTTCTTTTTTTTTTTTGTGTGACCGATTCAATTTTTATGGGAGCGTTGACAAAGGAGGTTGGATTTCGTTAATCAAACCTTCGTTCCATGATGTTTCAAGTGGCTAATAAACTTTTTGGTTAAATTCTATTTAAAATATTTAGCGCGTGGACACTGGGCCACTCACTAGTGAGAGCCACAGCAAAGCCAACAGTAAGAAACCAAACGTTTTGGCGTTCGGTGAAAATAGAGCGTTTAAGTGACCGCGTCCGGTTCGGTAGCGGCCAGCGCTGGTTTTAAATTCGGCGACGTTTTCTACGTTTTACATACTCATATAATGAATAACAACCAAATCAATAGTATGTCCATTTTTACACCAAACACGTCCAACCAATTGTCGTTGTCATCGATCATTTGTTATTCGATCAATTGGCTTTCAATATGGCGTACGTTACCCATTTTTTCCATGGCACTAGAAGGTACTATTTTCGTGTAATTTATAACTAGGTATAGGTACCGTCAGAAAAGTCTGCAAATGCGTTCTGGCACGGTACAGTCGGCAAAATAATTAATTAAAAGCCCGTTGTCTGCGATGAAACGAAAATACTGCACTCTTACTGCGTTAGGGCCCTTAGCTGTAGTGCAGGGGATAGGGTGCCTGAATTTTATAGGCTACAATTGTAAAACAAATATTTTAATATCGAGTATGAATAAAGATAAGCTCTTTTTTAAACTTTTGAAGTTATTTTGGTAATTCTCTTGTTAGGTAACATTATGATCATCACCATCATCATTCTCTCAGCCAAAATACGTCCACTGCTAGACAAAGGCCTCCCCCAAGGATCTCCTCAACGACCGGTTTTGTGCTGCTCGCATCCAGCGGCTTCAAGCTACCTTTACCAGATCTTCGGTCCACGTAACATTGTGCTTTTGTAACAATACATGTATACTAGATAATAGGTAATATATATATTCAGTATGCATTTTTTTTAAACTGCTTTCCTGTATCTTCTTGAAGTATAAATAAATTGTTAGATTTTAAACCACTTAGGTAGTGAAATTGTAAATGAAAATCGCGGAAATGTTACAAATTGTTTCTTTTGTTGAATATAAAATAATATATACCGCTTTAATAAAAATCAGAGAAAATGAGCTAACAGTAATAACATGAAAGCTAGCCAATTATACTGAAATGTTGCAGTGAAGTTCTTATTTTTATAATAAAGTTAAAATTGAATGAGGAGCGTCATTCTCACGCTATGATATCAATAACGAGTGCTCCCTTTTCTCCTATTCAAAGTCACTATTAGATAACTTATTTTTGATACTGAAAATCCCCGAACGGTTTGTAAATGTAATTAATGCAAAAAATATGATACTTCATAATGTCTTTCAGTGCACTTTTAACATCGAGTACACCGGTGAGATTCCAAATCCTGTCCCCCGGACTAGCCGTCATTAGCAGTGCTTTTACACGGCCCAGGGCAAGTAACCTGATATTATAAGAATACAAGAACAAGCTTAATACTTAATGCATCTTCGCATTTGTGTGACCCCTATTTGTAAAGGTGTAGAGATGAAACTCCCCTGACTAGTAGGAGAGGGGTTAATGCATTGACGTCATAGAAACATAAAGTGGATTAAGTATCAGCAAATGTATTATTTAGTAAAAGAATGGAGCTATTATGATGTTGTATGAAGATAAAGTTTGTGGTGTACACAGGACGTTTGTATACACACACGCATGCATACATACAACTATACAACTGTCAAATTTCCTCGATATACTTTGAACTTTACGTGTATGTCATATGGTTGAATATTTATTGAAAAAAATTGACAGTTTTGGATAGGTTTATGTGCAATATCTTGCATAGAGCCAGGTTCGTAAGGATTATATCTATTAACAATAAAAAAAGCGAATGATTAACTACCTATCAATAAAGAATAATAAAATAAAAATTTTTGCTAGTTATAAATTTGTAACTATCTGTGCCCCGCAGTTTCACCCTGATGATGGATGAAATTCGGCATACATATAGTTTATAACCTGGATTAACACATAGGATACTTTTTATCCTGATATTCTCACGGGAACGGGAACCACGCGGGTGAAACCCACCCGGGAGCTAGCAGCTACTTGGGCAAGCGTATAAGCATTGCTATCCAACGTGGCAATGCTGCTAGATTTGTGTCATATTGTAGCTGTACGACAGTTAAATATGTGAGACTCACAAACCAATGTGTAACACCACAATGTACCATATTTTTACATACGTTACAATTGCACGAGTTATCATAAATGCATTTTTTTTATTGTAATTAAAATACAACAAATTATTGACATTTTTGATGATATTTTTTTTTTAATTTATTTGTCATATTAAAAAAATACAATATGTTAATAAGGGTTGTATTTAATCGATCACCAAACTAACCTAACCTAACCCACAAAAATACTAAGTTAGCACCTAAACTACTATTTAGATGCTAACTTAGCATTTTAGGTGCTAGCCTACTATTTTTTTGTGGATTAATTTATTATTTCTCTATTAATAATTATCAAGCTATGTTATATCAAACCCTGTATAGAGCTCCACATATTGGTGAACATGTCTGAAAAGCACCATATGACCGGAAATATAGAGGTTGTTTTTATGGTAACAAAGCGCACAGGAAAATTGCAAGTGAGTTACGAGCGTTTGCGTGCGTTCGTACTCTTCAACCGCTCCCGTTCAAAATGCGTTAACTCAACATCCCTATAAGTCAGCGCATTCAAATTTAACTAAAGCTATTATTGTTCTGGGTGCCAAGTGCGAGTTTCATTCGCCATTCGATCACGTTAACGAAAACGAGAATTTGTATGGAAATTGTTTAACTGTTCTTGTACGATACCAGGAGGCGCTGCTTCAATCCCATACTAATTTTCGTTTTCGTAAACGTAATCGAATGAATACGGATCGTAAACAAAGCTCACAGTAGGCACCCAAACCACCGTTTTCTCTCTTTAACTCAGTGACATTTTATGTACCTATTTGTAAAAATCTTTTATTAACAAATCCCTTTCCCTTTGTTCCAGGATCATCGCCTCGCGAATGACATCGCACGAAAAATCAACGCCAAAGACTCCAGTCAAATTAAAATCAATAATACAGCCAGTATTATGTGATAAGTGTTCAGTGGTAGTGAATTAGTTTCTACGTAGCGGTGGCCATTTTGAATATGGGCGCCATTTTGTACTGCACGAGGCTCGGCGATTTGTTCGTCCAAGCTGTGGTGCTGTTGACGCTGGGGGTCTACTCCTCATACGGTGAGTGTTTTTAAATGTTTTTTTTTCTTTTTCTCTCTTACTCTTGCCACCTTTTTGTTGTTGGAGATTGTATAACTGTGAAATTGGTGGTATTTAGTTTGCCTCGACTGGATTCGGGAGAAGGGTATATATACCCACTAAAAACCTTAGCATATCCTCTCACTTGCTGCCTGGACCTGAGTGAATGAAACCGCCTTTTAGGCAATCCCAAAAATCCATTCCTTACATACACATACATCGTCAGCATCACAGGAACACCTCATTTTATGTCCCCGCTGCTGGGGCACGAGCCTTTCCTACGGATGGAACATCAACGGGCCATAAACCACCGGTGGTTGTTAAGAATGCTAATGCAGCCGAGACCAACGGCTTTACGTACCTTCAAAAGCACGGAGGAGCTCGAGATGATACATTTTGATTAGCCATCATATGACTGGCCTATCCGGAAGTTGTTTAACTTCTGCAATTGCTGACCGAGTGCGTTGACTACTACGCCATCGAGCTCTTCACACGTACTGCCTTATATTCTGATCCTATATAAAAAAAAATCCTTTCTTTTTCAGTTCTCCTCCCATCTCTCCCTACCACGATTCCTGATCTCCATTGTCCATCAAAGAAACGAAGACGTTTTGTAAAGAACAGATTTCTTAGCTATCTTCTTTTAATAAAAAACGTTTGTCTAAATTATTTCTTCGTCGTCATCCGATCATCTCAGCCAAAAGAAGTCCACGGCTTGACAAAGGTCTAACCACAGAACACAGCTGGTGTTCTGTGGGTCTAACGAGGATCTCCTCAACGACCGGTTCTGTGCTGCTCTCATCCATTGGCTACCCGTGACCTTCACCAGATCGTAATCTTAGTTATTTATTTGAAAGTAAGTAAATAGCCTATAACTGTCCCACTGCTGGGCAAAGACCTCCATCTTTGAAATCAAGTCATCACTACAATTGATTGGGTGATGGCTTAATCACCACGCTTGCCAAATGCGGGTTGGTGATCGCGAACCCGGGCTATGCATCAAAAAATATAAAAGACACTGCCCGACCTGGCAATTGAATCCTGAGGGCCTACCACGAACCACGTTCGGCGTGTTGCCTCTCTGTCGCACTTGTAAATTCGGGCGTAAGTGTGACAGGGAGGCAACACGTCGATCGTGGTTCGTGGTAGGCCATCTGGAGCTTAGTGTATCAGGCCGAGCGGTTTGCCACTCGACCATCGAGGAGAGGCGAGGAGGCATTTGGAAGTAATAGTAGTGAAAAATATTGCCGCTTTGCTTCTTAAGGTGAATGGTGGATAGATTTTTAGATGGAAATATTTATTGGCTTTCTATGGCATTAACATATGGTTTTTAATCTACATTCCACACCGGAGAAGCTTTTGACCTTCAAAGAAGCTCACTTCACCCGGATTCCTCAACCACTATGAAATGGCTAACTTAACTGTCGGAACAACAACTGCTACGGACATTGTTGTGTGGCTTATCTTGGCATAGCCACCATCCCATCACCAACTCTAAATCTGACTTTATACCTAGACTAGCTGTGCTCCGCGGTTTCACCCGCGTTATTTCCCGTTTTTGCAACATTTGTCATTGCTGCTCCTATTAGTCATAGCGTGATGTAATATAGAGCCTTTCTCAATAAATGAACTATTCAACACAAAAATAATTTTTCAATTCGAACCAGTCCTGAAATTTTTTTTTTTCATTTTGTTGATGGCTTCGTGCGATTAGCACATTTAGCCAGTGTCAAAGTAATATTTCTAACAAGTAATACATAAATAAACAATATTTCTTTTCTGTATGATGAAGATTAATGATAATAGAAATGAGAAATGATATACCACCCAACCCCTCGAGTATCTCAGTAAAGATGTGGGGCTTTACTAAGTCCTCGGGCGGATTTCTTGAGAGAATTTGAAAAGTGACGTTGCACTGTTTTGTTTCATTTGCCAACACTCATGCACACTCACGAACACTTAACGGTTAATAATCCACCATTATTTCACATTAATATTCGACATAACACAAATTTTAGAAAATAAAACCAAACCGCAGACATGACTCTTTACTTTCCCGCCAAGAAGTCGGTCCAGAGATTAACGCGTTCAACCAAACAAACTATAGATAGTATGTCGACATATTATTGCAGATCTTGTCTACGACATGTAGTTTTCCAGATACAAGGTGGCAAGGTGGTCATGCCAGGATGAGGCTCATCCTAGCATGGCCACCTATGACCCCCTATAAGTTTTGAACGTGAGACCGACAAACGTGATTTTTGGCGACATAGGTATTTCGACATACTATCTGTAAAGTCATATTTAGAGTTGGTGATGGTGGCCATGCCAAGATGAGCCACACAACAATGTCGGTAGTAGTCCTAAATATAAACGTTTAAAAGTTAAAGAAATTTATTTATTTTTTATAGTAAGACATAATGTTTATTACTCTCAATTAGTTCACACTGCATTTAATCATTTCTGAATATAAATATAGGCTAGATACACGATTTAATGAGTAGTCCATGATGGTACTAAACTATTCGGACCCTCATTAAAATGCAGGTAAAAAAAATGAACACTGACCACACATCTAATAAAATGTGAGGCCATAGTCAAAAGCTCGTCAGAAGAGCACCTTACCTGTCGTCAGATTAGTTTTTGGCGTTTTTTATCGTTTCTCAAGGAGGTTATATTTATTTATTTATTTTAATTATTTATGGTACACAACACAGTATGTTTAGCTAGAACATGAATAGGGTAGGTACGTAATAATATATAAAGAATTGTGCTATTACTACAATCCAAATATGTGTGCACACATCATAACTTAAATATCAAGATTAGCAAGAGATGCTTTATGTTATAATTTAAACAAACAAACAAATTATTTTTTTTTATAAAAAAACTAAGTTGAACCAAAAGATACTGTAAGCTCTTTCTGCATAAAACGGAACGCACCCGATTAAATTTTAATGAGGGTATACAAGCTACTAACTAATTATGAGATGACCAACATCTCAGTCTCCCTGTGACCACGAACCCTGCAAAGGATTCGAAACGTCAGGATAAACATTAAATAATGTGAAAAGTAAAATAAACGCGAGTAGATCCGTAAAAGTTGTTTCATTTAAATGAAAACTTGAAATTCTAAAGACCAAGGAAGGGTATCCCTTCCTTGTCTCGCGTACACACCCCTACAGATCAGACTACCACAACTGTCAAATTACCTCAAAAGACTTTGAATTTTATGTGGATGAAATAAGGTTGATTATTTATTGAAGAAATTTGACAGTTTGGATAGTTTTTTTAATGTTAAAAGGAGGCAAACGAGCAGGCGGGTCACCTGATGGAAAGTAATCACCGCCGCCCATGGACACAACCAAAGTAATCGCAGATGCGTTGCAGTCCTTAAGGAAGGAGTTGGATCTTGAGGAGGGAGTAGGCATTGGGAGGGGGGAGGGATGAGAGATGGGCCTCCTGTACTTTCACTCACCGGACGAAATACAACAGCAACGAGTGCCATTGTTTCACGTCGATATTCTGCCCATTTCGTGCTCCAACGCAGCGTGGCTCTACCACTCAGACAGTGTCACTCATTTAGCACTACCCAGGGGTCACGTGTAGGGTCTCAAGGGTAAACCTACGGACGCGAGTAACTTTAACCCCCAAAAAAGGTTGATATACAGGCGTCTGTACGTGTCCGATGGGCTGTGATGGCCGCTTTCCATGGGTTATTGTAAACTTGCTATAACAGTTAATTCGCCATCGAAAAAATGTTGAAAAAAAATTTTGCTTTTTAATTATTTTGGTCTAAGTATTGTAAACTCGCCACTCTAGGTGTTTTCGTATGGACTGCAGAAGAATCAAACACTTTCCATCAGGCAAACCGCTACGCTCATTTGCAGGGTAGGTAACAAAAAAAAATACCGCGGCAAAGTTATTATACTGTCTTTAACTGTAAAGGAAGCTTATAAAACGTGCCAGCAATATAATAAATTGGTCCACTCACGAACAACACATCTCCGATGTTTCGACCACAATTTGTGAACGATTACATATTATTTGATATAATTTCAAGATGTGCTTGTGGTTTTATAGAGTTGAGTACGATTAGAATAGGCATTTTATTATTTTACGTATTCTTTTTCGTCTTAGCCTTCCTCAACCATTTTGGTGGAGGACTCCTTCAAACTACGCCATGTGTGTTTATTGTGGGCTTTGTGCACCCAGTTCGATCCGGCCGCCTTCTTGGTATCATCTCGCCAGCGCATTTGACGTCTTCCAGGTGGATACACGAGGAGCTCGATGGCGCTGGTTAACGCGCCCAGTTTGCGAGTGCTGAGGTTAAGTAACTTTTGCAAAGGCCGGTCATCGCATTGGTGACTAAAAAGGTATCATCTCGAGCTCCTCCGTGCTTCGGAAGACACGTAAAGACATTGGTCCGGGCTGCATTAGCAGTCGTTAATAACCACCAACCCGCACTGGACCCGCGTGGTGGTTTATGGCCCGTTTTCCCTATCCATCCATAGGGAAGACTTGTGCCCCAGCAGTGGGGACATAAAATGAGCTGATGATGAGGTGGACGGACGCCTTTAACCCTTGGTCTCGCCTCGACGAGATATTTGCACCAAGAGTCATTTTTTCTAGCGACATGTCCAGCCCATTCCCACGATTGGGCGATCTTCTTGACAACATCGTCGGTGACTTGAGTTGACGAAGCCAGGTTTTGGTTTTGTGATCCCAAACATTTTCCTTCAAAACGAATTTCTTTGGCGAGCTAGCAAAAGTCTAAATGAGTTTTCTAAAACAAAGAACTTTGATTTATTTTATTCTAGCATAGCAACACCAAGGCGGCTATTAAGTGAAAATTTATTTAGTAAATATTTGACTCAGGCCCGATTTTTTAATCCACAGATAATTTTTATCCAACGAATAATATTGTTATTTTGACATATTTTCTAAGGAGAATCTGTCAGTATCTCAAAATTATTCAATGAATAAATTTTTACTGACGATTGAAAAATTAGCCCTAAGTGAACTTTAGTTTTTGTTTTGTTTTTCAATATTTTTTAATTATTTTATGTTCTATTGTCCACAAAAACCTTGTTAATTAATATGTTTTTATCTTATATCTGTATGTATGTTATCTTATATCTTATATACTACTCAAAAGAAAATAAGGGCCACTTACATATTTCTGTTTTTGAGTAAATTTTTAGATGTAAACTAATTAATAAGTGACTAATTAATGATGTCCGGCCTCCTTCAGTATCCAACCTCTTTAATGCTGGTGTTTAAGTCTTACAGCTGGCCAGAAATTGAAGCAAATAAAAAAAAACGAGTTTCAGGTCAAATTCCTTTCAGATGGAATCACAATTTTATTCTGTTAAAAAACTATTTCTGTCCATCTTTTGCTTCTTTTAACATCTTTTGTTAAAAGTTGCCACGTCAACGATGGCATATGGATACCATTACTGCCACCAGAGCCGTTACATTGATTGCTGAAGGTCATTCACAGCGGTCTGTAGCTTTTTCGTTGGGTTTCTCTCGCCGAGCCATCCAAAATGTGTGGGATCGGTTCCAAGAGACTGGCAGTGTTGCAAGAAGGCCTGGATCGGGCAGGGTGCGAGTGACTACGGCACAAGAGGATCGCTACATCCGATTGAGTGCCCGTCGAGAGCACTCTGTGACGGCACGTAAGTTACAAAATCGCCTACGGTTGACAACGGGGACTCGTGTTAGTGACCAAACGATACGTAATCGACTGCATGAAGACCAGCAAAGGTCCAGACGCCGAGTAGTACGAATTCCTTTATCTAGGGTTCAACGTGGAAATCGTTTAAGTTTTTGCCGCGAACATTCAGATTGGAGCATGAATCAATGGAGTATGCTCTTCACAGATGAGTGTAAAGTGAAGCTTTGTAGTGATGATCGGCGGATTAGAGTATGGAGACGACAGGGTGAGAGATTTTCCGATGTCTGCATCAAGGAAATTGACCGCTTTGGAGGTCCTAGTGTGATGGTTTGGGCTGGGA
Source organism: Eudonia mercurella (assembly GCA_963082485.1). NCBI lineage: Eukaryota > Metazoa > Arthropoda > Insecta > Lepidoptera > Crambidae > Eudonia > Eudonia mercurella. Next base: position 5,647,588 of record OY720052.1, on the reverse strand, counting down.
TTAGTTACAAGGCAAAACTGAGCTGGTTTTCTTAAATCAAGGCACAGTAACTGCACAACGGTACATCGATGAAGTCATCAGGCCTCATGTGATTCCATTCTCACAGAGAGTGGGGTCAGGGTTCTGGTTAATTCATGACAATGCCCGCCCACATACAGCTCGGGCCACTCAGACTGTACTGGATGACTCCCATATTCGTGTCCTACCATGGCCAGCGTATAGTCTGGATTTAAATCCAATAGAGCATATGTGGGACCAATTAAAACGAAGGGTTAGGGAGCATGAGCAAGAGGTTCACAACCAGCAACAGCTTATGGATGCTCTGACACGTGCGTGGGAAGAGATATCTGATGAAAACATCAGAAACTTAATCGAGAGTATGCATTCAAGGCTCCAGGAGTGTGAAAACAGGAGAGGAGGACACACCCGTTACTAAACCATTAAAAAAAACAGCTTGTGTCAGTTTTTGTTTTGTCTTGCAAAGAGTTTCTGTTTAGTTTTTGCTGTTGACAATGGACTAATTTCATGTTAATTGAAATAAGTGAAACAATTGACTACACAATTAAATGGTTATTAGCATAAGTTAAAACAAAAGCTTTGTTACATGTTATTTTAATAAATATACATTACTGTTTACTATATTTTTCACGTAGCAATCAAAATACTAAGTGGCCCCTATTTTCTTTTGAGTAGTATATATCTGTTACCTATATCTGTATGTATGTTTCGCGTGCTGTTGGTCATCCGAAGACAAATAAATAAATAAAATACTGTTCTTTGGTTAGCACTAGGAAAACTCTACCGCTATGTCGCATGATAGTAAGTAAAACTGTCCCAATGCTGGGCAAAGGTCTCTGTTATTAAAATCAAGTCGAATGGAATGGTGGAATGTAGGGGAAAACGTCCAGGTATAACATCTGTATTTTTTTTTTTGCTTTTTTGGCTTTGTGCTGATTTAGCCAGTGTCAAAGTAATTTTTCTAACAAGTATAACACTGTTTCTTTCCTATATGATGATGAAGAATGATAATAAAAATGAGAAGTGGGAAATGATATACCCCCCAACCCCTCGAGTATCTGAGTAAAGATGTAAGGCTTTACTAAGTCCTCGGGCGGACTTCTTGAGAGATTTGAAAAGTGACATTGTACTGTTTTGTTTCATTTGCCAACACTCATGCACACTCACGAACACTTAACGGTTAATAATCCACCATTATATCTATTAGAAAATAAAACAAAACCGCAGACATGATTCTTCACTTCCCCGCCAAGAAGTCCAAACATCTGTCTGTATTTTCTATAAGCGCGTGTGGTTCTAGTACGGTGTCTTGGGCTTATTCTAGTGTGCATGTTTAGTGTTTGAATGTGTCGTGGCATTTTGATGAAGGGAAGGACGGGTTTTTAATATGTTTTAGTATTTGTTAGTGATTGTAAAGTTCCCTCATGCAGCTAATAGATTTTCAATTATTTCTTCCAACTTTTCTAATGAACCGTTATAAATTTACCTTTCGCGTGTACAAATTGTTGTAATATACAACGATTTTTTCTAATTGAAATCACCATTGACCAGGTATTCCATGTAATGGAAACAATACATGCTCATTTGCATAACGCGGTGTTATGGTGTAGTTGTAAGGTTAATCGCTTTTTAATTAACGCTTAAGTGTTTTATTCGTTAACTTATAATGTCCCACTGTTGGGCACAGGTAACCATGACTTTAAAGCAGTTTTACTAGAATTATATTTCATTCCCATACTGGTCTGGGAGTAGGGTTGCCACCCGTACTTAATTATAAAGTATTTTACGTTATTTTGGGTAATTGTACTCTATACTTTATGAGAACAATAAAGTACGCGAGAATACTTTATTTCACTTTTTTTTTTCTATGGGATACTTTTTAAATTAACACACAAAAAAATTGCTGTGCACATATTTAGCAGTGATAATCATTTGTTAAAAGTTGCTAAAAACAATGAGGAACAAGTATGTTTTTAAGCGAAATAAATAATCGTACTTTATTTTGACACATTGTACTTTTTTTTCTACCTTGTAATAATCAATGTGGTTATGCAGTCTGATTTATTAATTACAAAAAAAAATTGTCTTACTCTGAACTACTTACACCATCTCTAGCATTCTTGGTCCATAAATGTATTAATTCACAAAGAAATCGTTTCTAAACTGTTTATTTTCGTATTATTATTTTACGGTCCCAAAGTTACCTATTATTAATTATCTGTGTTTATCAAATCGCCGCGCTGATCGACACAAAAGATTACGCGCGCAAAATCTTTTCAAACCGAATCGGTACCTGATTCAATTGCATCCCAAAGAGTTTGTTTCATTCCAAATCAGTTAATGTTTATATCGCTAACACAAAATAAGGAGATTACAGAAGTAAGCTTCACACATACCGCGCTACTAGACAATCCACGAACACGGAATCTCACAACAGCTATGCTCGAACTTTTCCGAGTTATTTCGAGATTCTGTGTCGAGAGTTTATACACTCAGGGACACATCTAACCGCCCACCCCGTTATTTCATACAAACATGCTCACTTACATACATAAAAATGTCAATTGTCAATCATCATTGTCATTTCTGCAAAGATCTGTATGCTAATGTTTAGGTTATGCGTTCGACTGTCCCAATTAGCACTTTGAACAGTTTTAAAAAATTCTTCCCGTTTCCAAACCTTCGTAAGCAAAGCATTGCTTTATTGGCCATATCACATTGTGTGGAATGTGATGTTCTGCCTCTATGTACAAATGCAATGGTTTCGGTACTCTTTCAAAATGCTAATTGGACAGTCGAACGCTTAACCTAATAAAAACATAAGCATACAGATCTTTGCAGAAATGTATTGACATTTTTATGTATAGAGTCGCAAAGTGAGCATGTTTGTATGAAAATAACGGGGTGGGCGGTTAGATGTGCCCCTGACTGAGTGTATAAGAGTGCGTTGATGAAGCGCGTTTCATGACCCCCCCCCCCCCCCCCCCCCCCCGCCCGATCCTCTAAATGTCATTACACATTTACAGAATACACTAAACATGCACACTAGCATAGGTCCAAGACACCGTACTCGTAGAACAAGGGTACGAAGAACCGGTTCACACGCGCTCTATACCAGGTACAGACATGTACCTGGGCGCTTCTCTCCTCCTCCACGGCCCGGTCTACCCGAGCCGAGGTCCGAGCCTTTAGAGGCGCCCTCGGGTGGTTCCGCTCCCCGATCCGATTCGAACCCTTCGGAGAATCTAGTAGGGCACGGGGACTCGCACTAGTGCGCGATGCCGTTCTCTCTAGAAAACCTCCGAAAGTGATTCGTTTCACACGGCTTGAGGGACCCTTTACGTTCCTCGCCGCCCCCAAAAATACCCAGTGAAGCTGAAAATGCCGTCTGAGGCAATCAGCAATCTCTCTTCAAAAAAACAAAAGCGTTTCATGAAGCTTACCTACTGCTGTCTCTTTTTTGTGTGACTACGTTGTCACAATTTCATAAATAAAATAATACAGGATTCTGCAAGAAATTCGACTCGATAGCGACCACCTATTCTGCCGCTAAGTAGCACTGTTTTGCATCGATTTAAGGGGTAGATCCAGTGAAATAACGGCATAGAAGATTCAGCGCCAACATCATCGAACTGTGTACATACATTGTGAACAACGCAACGGTCGAATTTTGATCACTAGTCAGTATACTTTATTTTAGAATATTCACTTCTAGACCTTTCCACGGTCTATGGTCAAGAATGTAATGCGTTTTTGATTGCCCTATAAGAGGAAAAAGAGGTAGAAATCATGTTTTGTTTGGCCAAATGTGTAATAGGAATACTGCACTTCACATCAACATCTCATTTTTATGTCCCACTGCTGGGCCACGAGCCTTCCCTATGGATGGATAGGGTGAACCACCACGCGGGCCCTGTGTGGATAGGTAGTTGTTAACGACTGCTAATGCAGTCGGGACCAACGGTTTTACGTGCCTTCCAAAGCTCGGAGGAGCTCGAGATTATAAATTTTGGTCACCCATCCGATGACCGGCCTTTGGGAAAGTTACTTAACTTCAGCAATAGCAGACGCGTTTAAGCCACTGCGCCAATCGAAAATAAATACAATATTCATAAATTAATTAAAAGAGGTTTCGTAGTGAGGGCATAAAAATGAGCTAGTGATGATGATGATGATGATGATGATGATGATGATGATGATGATGATGATGATGATGACATTTATTTTATCACTCCAGAAAAGTTTTAAAAATACCACGAGCGAGATTTGAACCCGCAACTTCGTCTTATATAAGGTCACATTTTATCAACTGCAAATATTTTGAGGATAAATTCAACAACATATATAAACAATTTTTTATGAAAAAACCTTAAAGTTTTATACGCTAGTTTTCAAGAAAAACGCCAAAAGACATTTCGATTAAAAAGAAAAACAAAGCACTTCCGGTAGTTTCAATTCAAAGGAGCCGAAACAGAGAGGCCGCTCTTAAAAATATTAAAATTTTTGTGTCAAGAAAAGTAAAAAAAAAAAACAAGCCTGAATATTTTTTTTATTGTTAGAGCCTTAATTCTCTGATATAATTAGATGTTTTGTCAAAATATTGCAGTTGATAAAATGCAACCTTATATACCGACATATTATTCCACATCACACACTCGTTGTTATTAGTTAATCAACAAAACTATTACTACCCAGATCAAACTAATTACAATTCACAGTCTTAACCCTACCACAATCATCCACAAATTAACCCCAAATTCACCGTTACCGCATTCGTGGGGCCCGAACGACCCCACACACTGGCATGTAAGGAATGTGTGACAATGTACAGTGTACGCAAAAGCAGTGTTATAACTTTACTGGGAAAGCTTTTGGCGCAGTAACTAATTTTAGCATTTCGGTGCTTAGCATACGACTTAACTGAAGTATATTTCGTTATAGAAAGATTATTTGCTTTTTTAAGAAAGTTTAAATTATTTCTTTTCTTTTTTGTGTACTTACACTTACAGTTAACGGTTTAATTAAAGTGTAAAAGTTCAGAGTAGCTTCAATCAGCAAACCATGGTGACAGTCTATTATAAAATTACGTAGCTAGTTAGATAGACAAAAGCTACGCAGAGAGCTATAAAGTAATAATATTCAGTTAACACGTTAATAATAGAATAATAGTCATATTAACTAAGACAACTAATAAATTCGCTTGTGATATGTATGGGGTCATGACAGTTTAGGTGTACTAGATGCAAGCACCCAAGCAAGTTGTTTTTTTTTGAGGGATTTTGCCTCAAACGGCATTTTCAGCTTCACCGGGCTTTTTTGGGGGCAGGCAGCGAGAAACTTAAAGGGTCCCTGAATAGCCTTCGTAGGTTTCTAGAGGGAACGGCATCACGCACTAAGGCGTGTCCCCGTGCCCTACTAGATTCTCCAAAGGGCAAGTTGTCACTGCGTATTCAGCGTTGCTACGATGACATTTAATGAAACGCCATACACATCAAAGTTAACCTATTCAAGAGAAGGCTTACTGTTCTTTTACTGTACTGTGGTACTTACGTGAGATTACAAAGTTTAATGAAATCAGAATTTCTGTGTACCAATGTTCTGGGTTTTAATGGTACAACAATAGTTTTTAAAACGAAATGTGTAGTAGAAACACGACTATTAAAAAAAATGTTTCTGCATGTAAGATTACTGCAATGAAAACTTTTTTATTTTCTACATTGTCACTGAGATGTGCGTTCCTTTTTAAAATTAAGATTCTTATAGTGTTATAGTGTCTCGGTTGTATTTTCTGAGGTTGTGACGACATTTATAATAATTGGTCAAAAAAAATGTCTGCCAATAGGATTAGAACCCATTGCAAACATTACTAATAAAAACAAAACTGAGCTTATTAGTTAAAAATGAAACGAATGAAAAGTGAAGTTGCACTGCTTTGTTTCATTGTGCCAACACTCATGCACGTTTACGACTACTTAACGGTTAATCATCCACCATTATTTCACATTAATATTCGACAAAACACAAATTTCAGTAAATAAAAAAGAAACTGCAAACATTGCTTTCCACTTTCTCGACTTAAAGTCTCTTTTTTCATGAAAATGTTGTTATTATTATATAAAAAATTTCATTGTTTTTATTTGGCATTGTTTGTTTTTCTATTGTCAATGGTTACATAAGGGAAACAGAAAAACAATGTTTCTCCTTCCTGTTGGCTATTGTGGGCGTCGAAAAGCTGTTTTCCTTCTTTCTCCCTGAATATCCGGTACTACACTTTTCAAAGTTCCAGTTACAAATTCACCACACTAGGTCTTCATACAAAATTTTGTATTTGTCTGCCAACAATTTATTGTTTTCTAAAATTACTCAGCTGAAAGCAAGTGTTATTTATTGTACTAAGGTTTATTAAGATATTCTATATATTATTTTATTTGCAAAATACAGCAAACGACGGACAAATCAGGTGTTTTCTATCCATGGTCTAGTAAAAGAAAAAAAAACTAAGCGTAGATATGTAAATTAAAACAAAAAAGTTTGTCTATGACAAATTAATGAACATTGGCAACCATATCCCTCAGCCTAAAAACGGTTTAAGAAAGCAAAGTAAAAAAATAAAACAGTGCTAGTATAAATCAGTGAGTAAGCTCTAAGTTATTAAGTTCAAGTTATTTACCTTAAAGCTGTGCTTAATGCAAACTTAAGGGATCCCCGATTGTCATAAATTCGTGGACGCCACGCCTTGTAATGTATCAATAGAACAACGGTGGAGTGGAGACGCTATTAATATTTTATTATTAAGGCAAGCGTCATGGGCAGGGCTTTGAATAACGTAAAAAATAGATAACGTTGCCTCTTTCATACGTAAATAACGTTAATAGCAAAGGTAACGTTAGGCTTGGTATCGTAACCTGAGTGGTGATTTTTACCGGTAAATTAAAAAAAACCGCTCTACGTGCATTAGATAACGAAAAAGTAACGATGCTTTTTTAGATAACGTTACTTTACGATGCTTATAGTGTGAATTTGGTAGCGTTATCAAGCCCTGGTCATTGGTTTATAGTAATCTTGTGATTAGTTGTGCCATGTTGTATGGCGACGAACTTTAATGAGATAGCGGTGACCAGGATCTCAAGGCTGCTAATACAATAACGTCTGAATGATGTGTCGGTAGTCTGATTTAACATTAGGACTACGGGAAAATTGGTAAAATCAGGCAACTGACTTACGAATGAGGCCTGATTCTGTAATTTTACAACGGTTTGTACACATTTTAAATAGTAGAATCGTGGCCCAGAAATAGGTAGAAGTAAGTTATACATATACGCTGGGTGGCAGTCTTACCAATACCTATACCATAGATGTGATTAAAAATTTATGAATCTATAGCTGTAATATTCTCTTTTGTCACAAAAAAGTTAACATAATTAAAACGATAAACAGAAGCGACTCCACAAATGTCGCTGCTCTCCTTAAAGTGCATTTTAAACTCCATAGATTTATTTTGAAGTTATTTCCATAAAGCAAGAGGACGCACCCTATTCACAGGAGTCTGGTACATTGACAAGCATGGCGACTGTAAGTAGTAATGTTTTAACCAAATGAACTTCGTATAATTATACCATTAGTTGTTATTATTAGGTACCTACTATGTTTTTTATTTGCCAGATTGTAATTTCAGTGATTTAGTGTACAGCTGTGAACGCAAATATCTTACTAAAAGAGAAATAATCTCATTGTAACTATTATAACATTAGTGTTAGTTAAGAACTTGAGATAACAACTACGATATATGTAAATGTTTCATTAATATCTCCTGTTGATTTGGATTTTCAGAGTTTCGCATGTTCATATTATATTTTAAAATGTATGAAAATGATTTGTAAGATTTTTACTAATACTATTTAGTGTTATTTTAGCCTTCAAAAGACTTAAATAGTCTTTAGACCCTTCATAAGCGCAATGGCGTGTGCTGTTTATAAAAAAAAATTAACCATAAAATTTCATGTTTAAAGTCGTACCACCTCGTCGCTAATAGCCGAAACGTGCCTCCATGCTTAATTTCAAATATGGAACGCACCAAGCCGACGGTGTTTTCAGAAATCCCGCCTTATCCCGCTCAGGGCGCCATCTGTCATCGGCTTTGACAGTTGACAGTGAAACGTTTTAAAAATAGAACGCTTCCGAAGAAACTGCAGATTGGTTGTAAATAGGGTTGTGCCATTCAGTGTACGCGATTGCATGCAATATTTATTTGTTTAAGTTAGTTAAAGCTTACAACTTATTTAAATTTTAGGTACTTCCTTATTTTATTAAGTGACATGACGATTACCGGTGACTGGTTTTGTTATAATCAATTTCGTCGTTCATTTTTGGTCTCCTTTACTCATTTACTTTTCTCATTCACACACTATTGCGTTCCGTTTCAAGCAGTCACTCAGTTTTATGTTTTATCTCAATAACAAAACTAATGGATGTACTTACTATCTGACACATAATATTACTAGACCTAGTGGCTATTTAATTAAACGTAAATATGAATAAAGCGACGAAGAAACAACGTCGTTTCATGTTTAGCCTAAACATCGGTACGATCAATCAAATCAAAGTAAATGTTGTCTGTCAACCCTAAATGGAATGAGTTCTGAGAGAAATATTTCAGCGTCTCGTTATTAATGTAGTTTTCCCAGACAATGCTAAGATAATGTTTTGTTACAATTTACTTATAAAACCTCCTTTTGTGGTGCAAACTCCGTGGCTGCCTAGCCTCTTCTGATTCATATTATGCCCCAACTCACTAGATACCTACAAAACAGTCCTTAAACAGATTCACAGATTAAATGCCGTTGAAAAGATGTCATTGTTCATTTATTTTTTAAATATGATATAACACAATACCGAAACCAAGTGTTTCTTTGAGTACAAGCAAATCACTTATCGTACGATGATTTATTATAAGACAACTGCTATTTATGCATCAAACTAAAAATATGGTAAACTTTTTGTAGCTAACCGTTTTTACATTATCTGCATCGAATGTCACTGTCAACAAACTTTTTAAATGTGACACATCACGCATACGGAGTGAAGTGACACGCGCGCTCTCATCTGTCATCGCAAACGATTCCGAATTTGAAAATAGAACGGGTTAATATTTAAGGGGCTATGGCGAACTTCCGGGATTAGCCCGGCATAGACTTATACTTTAATTTATTACGGCATGACTAATATTAGGTACTTGCTGTCAAAAATGTATAATCCTATGTTTAAATAAAATCCTTATGGCCAAAAATATTATTAAGGCGCAAGTGTGTTTGTTTTATGCTCCTTCATTCACGTCAAATCGTAGCAACAACGGTTCGATGTGATTTCTAATTCTTTATCATAGACGTGGGTAAATGACTCGAAAATGCGTCTCATTGAGTAAAATAAAACTAATTAAAAAAAAATTGTGTTCTTTCTCAAAACATTAAACTCTTTTTACTTTTATGATATTACGTCACATATTAAGGTCTATACTTTAATACACCCAGATGTGAGACGATCAGTCTGAACCCTCGGCTTTTCAGCGTTCCACCAACGTGTATAGTAACAACCCAGTCCACAGGATGTGTGAAAATTCTCGATATGGAACTTGGTATCTTTTATCAAGATATCCAGAACTTTAACTCGAAAGTCAACTAATCGAGTGTGTTTGTGTTTATTTTAGAAGAACAAATTGATCCATGTGCTGTGACCTAACGGCTTTACGTGCTTTCCGAAGCACGGAAGAGCTCGAGATAACGTTTTAACCGCCTCTGTGGTCTAGTGGTTAAGACCACCGGTTTAGACCCAGAGGTCCCGGGTTCGATTCCCAGCGGGGGTACATCTTTGTGTACTCGGTTTGGTTGGTGGTAGGACTTGTTTGTCCGCCTGGCTAGCTACCACCATCTTATCTAAATATGTCGCCATAATAACAATGTTTGTAGCATTGTTGTGTTCCGGCAGCTAGAGATAAGATAGCCAGTGCCTCACTAGTTGAGGATCCCGGGTGAAGTGCGCTTCCACCAAATGGCCTTATCATCACTTAACATCAGGTGAGATCAAGGCACTGTGCTTACCCGAAAATATAAAAAAAAAAAAAAAAAAGAAGATGATACATTTTTGGTCACCCATCCGATGACCGGACTTTGCGAAAGTTGCTTAACCTCAGCACTCGCAGACCGGGCGCGTTAGCCATTGCGCCATCGAGGTCATCAGTGCCCATCAGTGGGACGGAATAGGTTGAAGAAAAACACAAAACAACTTGGCCTTACATCGTTCACGGTTCCCAAACGGAAAATGCTCGTTATGTAAGTTTGTCACGAAAGACTGACGTAAATTATATTTGAATTATTTATAACTACGTTTGGTAAGCGGCGCAAGTTGGACAAATCGGTCTCAGTTCTGAAGTTCACATGGTGAAGACAAAAGTATTTCATTCATGAGTTGTTCTTTTACATATCCTGATATACGACTTAGAAGAAAATTAAATGAATAAAAGTTTATTTGACTACAACACACAAGACAAAATATAAAACAACAATAAAAAAATTACAAAAAGTCAAAATTCAAAAAATTCAAAATTCAAAATCATTTATTCAGTTTAGGCTACAAATAGCTCTTATGAACGTCATTATGCCATCGGTTCGTAAGTCTAGTCTGGGCGGGAGATCTTGTACTGAGAAGAACCGGCAAGAAACTCAGCAAGTGTCCAGATCTTTTCTCCCTTACATCGTCAAAAATATTGGAAAATGCCCGATCATAAAAGTCATCATCATCATCAGACTATACTAGTCCACTGCTGGACATAGGCCTCTCCTTGTGCACGCCACCGAGCACGATCCGCGGCTACTCTCATCCAGCTCTTGCCAGCCACCTTGCGGAGATCGTCGCTTCACCTAGTCTGAGGGCGTCCCACACTACGTTTGCCGATACGCGGTAACAAAAAGTATTTAACATAAACATAGTGCCCTTATCACACCGATTGACGACCTCCTTGGTCGAATGGCTTGCACACCGGTTTTCATGGTGTTGCCATCTCTTGAGGTCCCGGGTTCGATTCTCGGTCGGATCAATTTAGAAATACCTGTTTTTCTGTATTGTTTCGGGTCTGGGTGTTTCCTATGTATAATAAGTATGTATTTAAGTGAATTAAGTATATTTATCCGTTGTCTAGTTAACCATTTATCGAGTTTCTTAAGGAAGCTTTTCTTGGGGCTAGATAGATAATTGATGTGAGTGTGGGAAACATTTTATTTTTTATTTTTTACATTTAAGTCTCGCGGCTTCAGCCAAACAGGCCGCCAATTCAGCATTTTGTCAGGCCCTCGGGCCCAACGAAAGAAACAAAGAAACATCATCACAGAAATGCCACAGCTATGCCCACGATCCGATCCGAACGCCTCGGAGAATCTTGTAAAAAACGGGGACACGCATTAGTGCGTAATGCCATTCCCTCTAGGAAAACTCTGACGGTGTTTCGTTTCACTCGGCATGAAAAACCCTTTAGGTTTCCGTGAAGGTGTAAATAACGTTTGAAGCAATCAGCTTACTCTCCAAAAAAATAATCTTTAAACAGTATTACTACAATGTTATTGCAGTTATGGAGCTCGATGGCGCAGTGGTTAATGCGGCCAGTCTGCGAGTGCTAAGGTTAAGCAACATTCGCAAAGGCTGGTCATCGGATGGGTGACCAAAAGTTTATTATCACGAGCTCCTTCGTGTTTCGGAAGGCACGTTAAGCTGTAAGTTCCGGCTGCATTAGCAGTCGTTGACAACCACCGCACCGCATTGGGCCTGCGTGGTGGTTCATGGCCCGTTCTCCCTATCCATCCATAGGGAAGGCTCGTGCCCCAGCAGTGGGGACATAAAATGAGCTGGTGATGATGATGATGATGAAAGCAGTATTTAACACAAAAATGCTACTACTCAATACGAGAGTTGCGTCAGACAAAGACAATAAATAAGTTCTTGAGCATGTCCACGGAATGCTCACTCTCTATGCAACATTTTTAATTTTATTTTTTTATATTTTGTATGTAACATATATAACAAATTTATAAATGAAAATTATTCATTATGTAGTTTAAATATATAAAAAAAGATTATTTACATATAAAACAAAAACTTAATCCATTTAAGAAAAGGTAAACAAAAATAAAAGAATAACACTTAATTAGTAAAGTACTACTCACTTACTTACTTACTATACTTTACTTTTATTATGTAACATAATTTAGCATTCATAAATAAGAATAATTATAATTTTGAGATGCCCTAACAGGGTTTGTAACAGGCCATCATTCTATTTATTACTGTATGAAAGTAATACTATAAACATAAGTGCAATAAATAAATAAATACTGCATGGCAGCATAATAGTCGCCAACCATTCGCATTCTTATAGCAATCGTTACACTATACTAAGCGAAGGAGTTGTGTTTTGCGATCCTAAAACAAGATGCATTAATCAATGTTGCCATTGTAAAATTCGAAATCTCCCAAATTAAACCAGAGACAATTTTCTTTGACTTATCTGTCAGCTGTCGGGACGGGCATAATTGTAACTCTTTGAAATTGAAAATAGATCTGGTTGCGTGAAGCGCGAACCGCCCAAGTGTTTGAGCATCTAATTTATTACCACTCGCCGCTTGTTACATTCCAAATTTATATTTGTTAAACCCAACGACGGTCATGATTTCATTCGGCGACGTTTCGTAGCAATTATTAGGATTGGTGTTCCGAGTTCGAAATTATTTTGAACGAGTGTGGCGCGACTTTTTAAACGGTCACAGATTAGTTTTTGTTTTTTTTTTTCTTTTATAATGGCTTGGCGCGGTTTGCGTATTTAGTCAATGTCAAATTAGGGATATATCATAGAATACTTTCTTTGTTTACGATAGATATCGAAATCCCAAACAAATTTCGAAGTTCCAATTTTTTCAAACCTAATTCGGTATTATGAAATTTTCTATGCTTAGCGAAAATACAGCAATCCGAGTTATCCTAATAGTTAAATGGAAATGAATCTTCCATAGTGGACTTTAAAATTAACTCTCATAAATATCCGAACCGAGATTCCCACGTATCCTTGGATACGGTTATTTACGCGAAAGAAGTCGCGGCCGGTCGCTAGCAGTAGGTAAATTAGAGTAGCAGACTGGAAATGTGCGACGGACGGTGAACGTTTAACAGGACAAGATGGCCGCTAAGTATTGTTAATAGGGCGGCCATACTTCACTTTGATGTTAGGACACGAGTAACAGAAAGGTTTTTGTAAAAACAGTGTAGGAACACGGTATAATAAAATTTAATGAAGCAAATCGGTTATTGAACGTGTAATTAAACTCTTTTTACGTATTTACAATCGTTTATTTATAATCTTATTTTATTTGTTACCTTTCTACGTTAGCTTTAATAATATTTGTAATGCCATGGCGTCATTTTAAATTGGTTCCTTTCTGTATCTTACGCCATCTGTAATTTATTTAATAACTTATGTACTATATCATAGTAACTTCTTTATAAGCAGTAGTAGCAATTAGTATAGAACGCTAAATGTCTCGTTAACGAAACCAGATTTTCAAATAAGTGTCGACGTGTAGGGCATTTGCCTGGCTTCGACTTTTATGCACGATCTATTTATTACAAGCCAGCTTACCGGCAGTTTCGATTTTATCTCTTGCTAACGTGCGATTTAAACGAATTCTCAAAGTTTTTAATTATTACTCAAATTAAAATTAGATTTTTATATTTAATAACATATATATTTTTTAACTATTATGATCACTTAGTTTTTTACATTAGAATAAGTACCTGGATGACCTAGCTTTGCTCGTTTTTTTTATAATGTTTTCTAAAAAGTGAGGTATTACGCTAGATCGATTTATCGCCCCCGAAACCCCCTGCATACTAAATTTCATGAAAATCGTTGGATCCGTTTCCGAGATTCAAATTATATATATACAACAAGAATTGCTCGTTTAAAGGTATTAGATTATTATTAACTGTGCCAAAATATCAAATAATCAAAAACAACAAAAACATGGTGGTAATAAATCTGTCAATAATAATAATATCCTTATACATTTTACACTTTTTGTAACGAGTAAAATGGTCACCCTACCTGTCACCGTGATCGCGCCAAAACGTCGCGCCATTATTGACTTTTTTCTTCAACACCAACGTTTGAGAAATGGGCAAAGGAAATATGTTCGGGCGGTCGCAAGTGTCCTTTACGTAATTAGCTTTTTGAGATCTAGCCTTCTGGTAAAATGTCGATGTTGTTTGAGCCAAATTCAATTTTCTTATTTAAATCCTTAGTGTTCTGAAAACGATTTTATTTAAGCTTTTTTAAATCACAGTTTTTATTTAAAGTATTTTTTTGAAATTTACAAACATTTACACTTAAATTAGGATATTATTACTATATTGTTAGCACTTTACTTACATACATTCTCTGAAATAATTGTAAACCGTTAAAACTTAGGTTAAAAAACAAACATATACTTAATCAATAGTTTAAAGTCTGTAATGGCAGGGTGCCTCGTGTGAGTTTCATTTGACATTCGATCACGCTAACGAAAACGAAAGTTAAAAATCTTTTTAAAAAAAAACTTTTATTTAAATGCGCTAAAACGAAAAAAATAAACTTTTACTATCAACTTATAACGTCATTACACAATTTATGTGATATTAAAGGTTGTCGCGAGATCGACTAAGGACGAGGAAGAGGGTAGATCGTTTTGTCTGCTCATAATCGAGGTCACCCACCCGCAATAACTTCAGTACATCCGTGATCATGGCGCATGCAACTGTGCCGAAATATCGGATACTCAAACACAACAAAAAACATGGTAATAATCCCGTTAATAATATTTATTCTAATGTAAGTGACCATGATAGTTTAAAAAGTTATATTCTTACAAGTAATACATAATAATAAATAGTAATAAATGTTTGTTTCTGTTTATAAATACACAATATTTCCTTCCTGTATGATGATGATGAATGATAATAGAAATGAGAAGTGAGAAATGATATACCCCCCAACCCCTCGAGTATCTTAGTAAAGATGTGGGGCTTTACTAAGTCCTCGGGCGAACTTATTGAGAGAATTTGAAAAGTGACGTTGCACTGTTTTGTTTCATTTGCCAACACTTATGCAAACTTACCACGAACACTTAACGGTTAATAATCCACCATTATTTCACATGAATATTCGACATAACACAAATTTTAGAAAATAAAACAAAACCGCAGACATGTCTCTTTACTTTCCCGCCAAGAAGTCCCAGTTAGTACTTACATTAGCCGGCTGCTTAGAATTAAACATAATTAGTCAACAGTCTATTTATTAAACTTTTAAATTCCCACAGATAACATTTTACCTTTTATCAATAGAGCTACGAACGAGTCTAATGCATTAAGCAGTCCGTTTTTATCTTAAAAATAAATGGAAGACTTGATAATTCAAAGAAACTTTGTATATTTAGTTAAAATACCCTTTGATGTTTAGTTTAAACAGTGTTCTTTGAATTGTAAACCTTAGCTCTTTAAGAATAAGAAACTTTTAAAAGGTAATTGCATTTGCTTTGTTAATGAGTACGGGGTTACTTATTTCTCATTCTGTAATTGTTTGTGAAATAAATAAAAATTGTGTAGATGGACAACGCCTCGGTGGTCGAGTGGCAGAGCGCTCGGCTCGATATACGAAGGTACCGGTTTCAACTCCCAGGTCGGGCAATGTGTCTTTCGGATTTTTCGGTGCATAGTCCATGTTTGTGATCTGCCCGAATTTGGCAAGCGTGGTAAGCAAGCTAATACCCATTAATCACAGCGATGACTTGGTTTCAAGGATGGAGGCATTTGATAACTTTGGATACCTACTGTCTCAGGCCTTTTTACTTTAAATTAGAAGAGAAGAGTTCGCGATATAACCAATAACAACATACAAAATTTGGGGTTATAGTCGGGTTCAAGGGCTTAAAATGCTTTCCGAAGATCGTAGATTTCTTGATAGACTCGCTTCTGCAAAAGGTTCTTGAACTGTACGATCGAAATCAGAACTTCCTTGATCAGATAACAATATGATAAAATAACAACTAGCTAATAACTGTGTAAGCGCTAATTCAACATTGCTATTAAATGTATACTCAACCAGCGATTTTAAAACCATTTAAGAAGAATAAATTACTACAGTAGATTTTTAATTCATAGACAACGTCTAAAATTATCCCATAGACAACTTCAGACAAAACAAAAGTTCACCGGTATAAAAACTCCTTGCCTTGCCATTAGCAACGAGTTCTAATTTCAAATTCTTCAAAAAAGGAAAACTCGCTCCGACGGCCATAGCAGTTGACATGGCGGCACTCCAGTGTTGCCATCAATTCTACCCGCCCGTTCTGGGTAATTTGCTGAGACGTGCACCATCCTATTATTTATTCTGCGTTCATTGCTTTAGACGTTGTAAGTCGTCAGGGGTGTTTAATTCCCGTTTTAGTGACGTTTGTTTTGAATTATTTAATCTGTGGGGCGCAATTACCGTTTGCGAATTGTTGTTAAATGGTGCTACTTAGCTTATTACAGTTTTTACGCTGTTCTACGTTAAATAGATATCATAATAAACTTGCAAATGCAGTAATAAATATGAAAAATTACGACACATCTCGCAATTTTCTATTTTATAGAGCACTATTCTAATATAGTTGGAGAAAAAGACGGAAAGAAAGCTATAGGGACAGCTATAGCTACCTAAGGTTATTTAATTTCATAGCATGGGCATTATCATATCACGAGATTGATGAATCGTATCAAAATTGAATTTGATAGATAATAAAATAAATAAATAGTAAAGATGTGGGCGAAGACCTTACCAAGACTTTTGATAGAATTTGCAAAGTGATGAATGATTGTTTCACCGTTTTCTTTCGTCTGCCAACACCGTTGCATATTCACGAACATTAAACGGTTAATAATTCACTATTATTTTACGTTAATATTCGGCAAACCATTGTTTTTGATAATACAATAATATTGCAAACATTACTCTCGCCCTGCCCGCCAATAAGATTTAGTTCTTTGAATATTGCCATAGTTAAAAAGGCTTTATTTACTTATTAATATAATTATTATTTTTGCTAGGTAATTATTAAAAAGCAAAGGCCATACTTCGGATGAATCTATCTAATGGAAATTTAAACATATCTTTTGAGCAATTAGAATACCTTCCTAACACTTAATTAAGCTCGTCCCGTTCGAAGCTAAATATAAAGTAATGAGCTTAAACTATTAATACATCACTAGCGATTTCCTTAAAATCTGTCGGAACATCGGTGTGAATGCACGTGCGTAGCATATGCTGAGAACAGAGAAGCTGTGGAGTCACACAATACCTATATTATTTTTGTGATATTTTGAATAATATTAAAATCCAATGACATTTATTTATTAAAAGGACTACCAACAAGACAAACACAAATACAAGTAATTACTAAGTAGAACATATTGTAGACTTAAAGCTAGGTGTCGTCTCAATTAAAGGCTGCCACGAGTCGGCCAAGTGCGAGTAGGACTCGCGCGTGAAGGGTTTCGTACCATTATCTATGAAAATGTTTCAAGTTTCTACCTGTTATCGTTATTAAGTCCGACAAAAAAAATTGGAAAGAAATCACGTTTGTTGTATGGGAATTAATTTTATTTTAATTTAATTATTTCTTTTTAAAATGAATAATATAACTCAATATTCTGTGAATATTTCAAGCGTCTACCTGTTGCCGTTATCAATATCGAGCAAAAACGATCAAAGTTGCTTTACTGAGTCCTTGGGCGGACTTCTTGGAGAATTTGAAAAGTGACGTTGCACTGTTTTGTTTTGTGTTTGCCAACACTCAAGCACACTCACGAACACTTAACAGTTAATAGTTAATCATCATCATCATCATCAGCTCATTTATGTCCCCACTGCTGGGGCACGAGCCTTCCCTATAGATGGATAGGGAGAACGGGCCATGAACCACCACGCGGGCCCAGTGCGGATTGGCGGTTATTAACGACTGCTAATGCAGCCGGGACCAACGGCTTTACGTGCCTTCCGAAGCACGGAGGAGCTCGAGATGATACATTTTTGATCACCCATCCGATGACCGGCCTTTGCGAAAGTTGCTTAACCTCAGCACTCTCAGACCGGGCGCGTAATAGTTAATAATCCACCATTATTTCACTTTAATATTCGATATAACACAAATTTTCCAAAATAAAACAAAACTGCAGACATGACTCTTCACTTTCCCGCCAAGAAGTTCAGTGCGGCAGTTATACTCTGTTTATTAGTACGAGTAGGTATATGCAAGGAGGTAAAAATGCTTCAAAGTCAAAACATTAAATACAGCTGCTAGCTACTGTACAGATTCCGTTGCAACTCGCAAGATTGTTTAAAGTCGTTCATAACGAATGGGTTGTGGATGCCGCCCCATATGTCATGTCGACAGCCCGACACCTTTTTATAACTAAACTCGAACCTTTTAGGGTAATTTGATTTTGATACTGGCCCCTCATATTGAACTTATGTAAATATTTCTCCATTGTTGGTATTAATATTTGTAGCTTTGTTGTGTTACCAGTTAGAGATGAGATAGCCAATTTCTCAGTAGATGGGGGTTCCGGGTGAAGGGAGCTTCCACCTTCAGCGTTATCATCACATAACCTAAAGTGCTAATTGCTGCACTGAACTTAGGGTATGTTCCGATATACACTGCGAGCACTGTCCAGTGCTTTCGCCTTTTTTGTACTGTAAGCACTGGCATTTTCGAGATAAAGTGCTCTCAGTGCTTTGATCACGTGATCAACAGCGTCCAGAAATGATGACATGGATGACAGCCTTAGAGCATTTACGACAGCATGGATGACAGTATACTGGACTGCGTTCCGTTTTAAACAGTAACCAGTATAGCTAACTATAAAGAAACGGCTTCGCAGTATACTAAATTGACGTCACATCTTACAGTGCTCGCAGTGCATATCGGAACTTAATAACATATAAATATTTGACCGTACTATTCGTTTTTTTTCTTTAAAGTCTTGACATTACGTAAACAATGTAACAAAACCTTTTACACAAATAAAACGCTAATAATTTTTTGATCAAAATTCAAAATTCAAAATTATTTATACAGTTCAGGCTACAAGTAGCTCTTATGAATGTCACTAAGTATGCCATCGGTTCGTAAGTCTACTCTGGGCGGGAGATCTTGTACTGAGAAGAACCGGCTAGAAACTCAGCAAGTGTCCAGCTCTTTTCTCCCTTACAGCGTCAAAAATATTGATCATCCGTGTAACTGTACAAAATAACGCATACAAACGAACACAGTTCATTAAAGTGACAAGACACAAGCGCATTCTATATTGTCCGTGTTGACAATAAGTCTATGGTGTCTATGGTCCAGACAGTGCCGCCCACTCCTGAATTATCGACTTGGGCAAAAACGTACAACTATAGATCACATAGACCCGCCCACTGAGAATGCCACTTTGATTTTCTGCTTCTAATGGTTCTTTGGTCGATATTCTTTTTAATCAAGTACCGATTTAAATGCATATCTATTTAAAATAAAACTCGTTAAGACTTCTGAGGAGCTCGATGGCGCAGCGGGCAAAGCAACTTTCGCAAAGGCCGGTCATCGGATGGGTGATCAAAAATTTATCATCTCTACTTTATCCGTGAAGGCTCGTAAAGCCGTTGGTCCCGGCTGTATTAGCAGTCGTTAACAACCGACAATCCGCACTGGGTTCGCGTGGTGGTTTACGGCCCGTTCTCCCTATCCATCCATAGGGAAGGCTCGTGCCCCAGTAGTGAGGACATTAAATGAGCTGGTGATGATTATGACTTCTTGCAGAGAAAATTAAGAGTCATATATGTGTTTTGTGAACTTAAATGAGATTTGGCAAATGAGACAAAACAGTGCAACTTAATTTTTTTCTGTCAAATGTTCCAAATGTCTCGTGACATCATTACGTGGTTTCATTAAAGTCCTATATCCTTATTCCTTGCTGACTCTCAAATTGGTTAGTTGGGAGGAATGTTATCCAATATTTATCATGCATTAATCGCTTCTCATCGAAATCCGAATCACCTTTTCTCATGTCAAAAGAATTGGCTGTATGGACTAGATTAGATGCCTTTGCCTATCTTATAACAAAAAAAAAATAAGAAAGTAAATAAAAAACGTCAATTCTCTTAATCTTTATTTCCGTACATAACGTAGACATACATAACGTAGTGTTGCAAAAAACTCAAGTCCTTTAGTCTTTATTTCGAGACTTGAGTCGATTTTCAAGACTAGGACTCGTTAGTCACAGGAGTCTGAGTCTTTTGAGTCCTTTGTGTCTCTAAGTACTTTCGAGTCTTTTATGTTCTTTAAGCTAGACTGAGTCATGAATTTGAGTTGGTGTATTATAATAGGTAATACTGGGTGATTTTATATTGTTATCCATATTTATTTACTAATCTGATTAAAAATAAATCGTACAATAAAAATTAGTAACATTTAATTGCATTTAACTCAAATAACCTAATCAAAAGTATCCACCTGGAGACTGACGGTTTGCTGAATCAAAATGCGAGTTAAAACGTCTTAATAAAGCTATTTTATTTACTTCAAACTACAGCTATAGATTTAGAGGACTCAGTCATAAGTTCTTTTAAAAAGACTCAGTATTTGAGTTCTTTTTGGCAGGACTCAAGTCTTTTTACAAAAGACTCCAAATTCTGAAGGACTTGAGTTCTAAGTATTATTTATAAGACTTGAGTCTTCAAAAATAGCTTAAGTCTTATTAAATAAAACTCGCAAGACTCGAGTTTCTTAAAACACTGAGCGAGTTGCTACTTATTAGTTAGATATTATGTATTTTTTTTAATAGATCGCACACAGTCCATACAAGTGATAGTGTAACCAATTGGTCCATCCAATTTATGTGGCGATTGTAGCCGTGTCCCCCAATGCCGCTTCTCCCCTAATGTACACATTGATTGGCCCCGATTCCTAAATGAGTATGACACAGTTGAAAGAATCACATCACATCGAAACTTAAAGCCAGTTCAATAGCCATTTTACATTTTGGTATCTCGTACAATTTTCAAAGCTCTATTTCTTTTCTCTCATTATTCATTATCATTATTTCTTTATTTATTTTTCTCATATAAATTTACATTTTTAAATATTTTCTAGAAACAAAATAAATAAAACATTTAAAAATATTAAAAAATATATATTATATTATTATTACAATGAAATTGACATTTAATTAAAGAATAACAAATTGATGTTTTAATTTAGAAGCTTTGTCATTTCCAAATCACTTTAAACGGAAGATAGGTACCTATTTATTTTATTTTTAAATCTGTTTTTTTATTGTACTAAATAAATAAACGTGATTTGTACAATACTACTAACTTTAATTTCTTACCCATACCCATACAAATTGTACCAGTCAAACATGTATGATAAGAGAAAGTTTAAAGAAAAAGGGACATTATGATAAAAAGACGTTTTCATCTCTGTCCCAAGCCATACGCATCCCTTACCGCTACCTAATTTAGTTTAATCGATGTTTGACCAATTGTAGTTTTGACATCATAATATTTAATTGAGAGATTCAAAATGTGACTTTTGACATGACCCACTGCTTCCCACTTGCACTGTAGCTTGCAACGAAGTGTGGAAAACTCGTCGCAACATTATCGCGTTCTTACCACAAATCGAGCTGACGATGTTCATCCCTGCAGTCTCCCCGCTGTGTTTTAGTGTTGGGCGAAATTAGTTTAATTTATCGGCTGTGTTCCAATGCTGCTCTAAGTTTAATTAGGAGACTTCTTGGCGGGAAAGTAAAAGGACATAATTCAAAAATTCAAAATTCAAAATCTTTTATTCAGTTTAGGCTACAAATAGCTCTTATGAACGTCATTATGCCATCGGTTCGTAAGTCTACTCTGGGCGGGAGATCTTGTACTGAGAAGAACCGGCAAGAAACTCAGCAAGTGTCCAGATCTTTTCTCCCTTACAGCGTCAAAAATATTGGAAAATGCCCTATCATAAAAGGACACTTTCCATCACAAATAAAAACACATAATATAAAGGACAATCACAACATGTAAAAAAAAAACACAAAAAGAAAAAATAAATAAATAAAATATTTAAGTCTGCAAAAACATCATTTGCCAGTTGAATTTTTACAATGTCATACAGTACTAGTAAAAGTCAAAAAAGTTAAACTATAGTTAATAATAATAAAAATAACCTTGTAGCCAGGATTATCCATCAGCAACTTGCTCTTCGATATGGTATTGTAGAATCTGAGGTGCCGTACTATAAGTACACGCTGGTGCCAGTTCTCGAAAATGGTTATGCAACGCTCTACTGGGATCGATCTGTCATCACGGACAGGACTGTTATTGCAAATAAGCCTGATATTGTTTTGACAGATCGATTGACGCGCCAGGCAATGCTCATCCACATCACCATTCCGCATGACAAGAACCTTGTGAAAGCCGAGAAGGGCAAGCTTACTAAGTACCTTGACCTGGCTCACGAGGTGACCGCTATGTGGGATGTGGATTCGACGATCGTTGTCCCCATAGTCGTATCTGCAAACGGCCTTATAGCGAAGAGTTTCGACCAACATCTCAAGAGACTTTCGCTGGATGGCTGGATTAAGGGTCAGATACAGAAGGCAACACTCCTGGACACGGCACGTATTGTCAGGAGGTTCCTCACTCTGCAGCCCTGACCACCTGTAGCTTGGGCCCTGCCCCGCTGCTGGTGGTACTCTAGGATTAGGTTTTTATAATGTTAAAATAAAATAAAGGGGATAAAATAAGACAAGTATGCAAGAGCAGACCTGCCTCCACAGGCGGCACCCGTTCACGAGTATGACATAAACATATCATATAGTACCATATCCTGAACGCGTTGTCTGACCGCTGGGATTCACCGATGCTGAAACACAGGATGTGACAACACACCGTCCTTTAACGGTGGTATCCAGTACGCCAAGCTCGTTTTTGTTTTGTTTTGGTTTTTTTTTTAATTAATCCTTTATTGTACAAAAAAAATACATTTAAACACACGTAACACAGGACATATACAAAGGTGAGCTTATCTCTAGAAGAGATCTCTTCCAGCCAACCCTAGCTGTGGTGCAATAAACAAGTATGCGGGACTAATAAATTGTAAATAATACCATACTAACAAACATATGTAAACTAATGACATAACTAATTTAAAATAAAATATTATATTATAAATATATACTTACCTAATACATATTAAATGTGTATTTTAATTTTTTTCTTGTAACTGACATGTATAGTGTATAAGGTCTATTGTAATAACTAACAGTATGGAATTTTTCTGAAATAAATACTTATTATTGTACTCTTTATTTATTTTAATCTTAGATCTAGGTTTTATAAAAATTATATAAAAAGTAAAATATAAAAAATATCATTTAAAAAAAATACTATCGTCAAGTATAATCGTCTAAACATTTTTTAGCTACTACCCATTCAGGACGTCTATTTTTTAGCTGTGGAGAAGAATGGGCGCAAGATACTCCACAGCTTTAATATAAGTACTTAATGACATTTACAAAATTATATGCCTGATACCTAATACTGATACGCAAGGGGTTTGAAGAGAATATCATTAAACATTTCCATTAACACTCATTATAATCTACGTAATCTATACTAATATTATAAAGAGGAAACCTTTGTATTTTTGTATGTATGTATGTTTGCAACAAACTCAAAAACTAATAGACCGATTTAAAAAAATCTTTCACCATTAGAATGCTACATTCGCGCTGAGTAACATAGGCTATATAAAAAAAAATGCTAAAAACGTCAATTTAATTTTCCAATACAACACGATTTGTTTGTTTTGTTGTCATGGAAACCATTGATAATATATATATTAACTCAATGATGGAAACTGTCAAAGCGTCAGCTAGTATTACTTATATAGTACCACCTACTTACAGATTTTTTTGTTATTAATGAACTTATCAAATTAATGTTTATCGTATTTTGTTTCAGGTAAGATCCAGTGTTAAAAAAATATGGCTGGTTCAGATGGCGCGGCATGAAAATTTTATTTTATATTCAGACAGAGTAGTCATTCGCCTAACTTAAAAAAAAAGGCTAAGCGCGCCTCCGATGTTGTGTTCAACAAAAGAAGACGACATTAGATCACCCATCCGACAATCCACCACGCCGAATGTACCTTGACTTGAACGCTTGGTTTATTAAACGAGAGGTAAACTAAGTAAGAGCCTTCCAATAATAGTCATTAAATCATTCTTTTTTATGTCCCCACTGCTGGGGCACGAGGCCATAAACCACCACGCGGCGGGCCCAGTGCGGATTGGTGGTTGTTAACGACTGCTAATGCAGCCGGGACCAACGGTTTTACGTGCCTTCCGAAACACGGAAGAGCTGAAAAAATTTTGGTCACCCATCCGATGAACGGCCTTTGCGAGATTTGCTTAACATCAGCAATCGCAGACTGGGTGCGTTAACGAGAGTTAAATTAAGTAACTACCCCCCTGTAATAGTCGTTAAATATTCCATTTATGATAAGACACCCTAGGGTATAACATTAATTTATCAAAACTCTTACAAAATTGTGTAAACACTACAACGCCATATTAAGCAGAATATTAGACTCTCTCGTACGTATAATTCGTTGTGAATTATAAATTTCACTTTGGGTAGAGCTGAGAACGCGCAGAAGTGACAAGTGGCGCTTTTACAGTCAATAAATAATAAACTTCTTGAAATTATTACTAACAACAAAACTTACACGATTTTAAAATTTGTAAAGCGCCGGAAGTATAGTTGTAAATAACAATTATTTATTAATATTAATTAATTAAAAAAAATTAAAAAATTAATCGTCCTCCATACCTTTACCAATAATGCAGTGCCTGACAGGGCCCATAAAGTATATTATATATTTTTAACATTATATCGTTTATTTATTTATTTATTTACATTACAATTATATTTATTTACAACATAATTAAAAAAAAAGGAAATAGAAATAAAAATATACACATAATTTTTACAAATAAAAAAGGGACTCCAAATCGCTGCCAAGCGGGAGAGTGCCCAGGACGCTGGCGGCGTTGCCTCTTTGAATGACCAAACTATATATATATATATTATATATTATATAATACTATTTTTAATTTTTAAAACTCCTTTTGAAACTTTTATGGTTAGTAATAAAATGTCGATGATCGAGTTTTTTTTTTACTGAGACAAATTGAGTGATAAAGTGAGTAATAATAATTTATGATAATTTTATCTGTCTGATTAACGTTTGTGCTAGGTATTAAATCTTATATAAATATTAAATAAATATATTTAGCTTAATGCGACTTTCAATCGTTAAGTTAAATTGATAAAAAGAAACACTTGCCGCCTCGTTTTGAACCGCCTCTGTGGTCTAGTGGCTAAGACCACCAGTTTAGACCCAGAGGCCCGGGTTCGATTTCCAGCGGGGGTACATGTTTGTGTACTCGGTTTTGTTGGTGGTAGGGTTTGTTTGTCCGCCTGGCTACCTACCACCATCTTGTCTAAATATGTCGCCCCAACATCAATGTTTGTAGCATTGTTGTGTTCCGGCAGCTAGAGATAAGATAGTCACAGTGCTTCACTAGTTGAGGATCCCGGGTGAAGTGCGCTTCCATCATTGACCTTATCATCACTTAACATCAGGTGAGATCAAGCAAAAAAATGTGATTATTATTATTTTATTATATATGTGAATAGTCCTGATTCAGAATTCTAAATTAGAGAGATTCTGAAATGAATTTGTGTCCATTTCGCCTGCGTTTGTTTCTATGTAATTACCTTTTTCATTCATGACGTTGCATTTTATCTAAAAATAGTTAATATCAGAATAAGTATATGTTATATCAAACGATCATCTACAGTTTATTTACACACGTATCGTTATTGAAAGCTATAAAATTAACGCTTGAAGTTAGATATATTTATTTGTAGGTTTAAGAGCCTCGTAACACGCATGACTACTAATGTAAAACCAAGCATTGAAAGTGTATTTATGAATCTGTTAAATTCCTAATTAATCCGATAGTCTCTATACTAATATTATAAAAAGGAAAGCTTTGTATTTTTGTATGTATGTATGTTTGCAACGAATAAACTCAAAAACTACTAGACCGATTTAAAAAATTCTTTCACCATTAGAATGCTACATTAGCGCTGAGTAACATAGGCTATATTTAAAAAAAAAGAAAAAAATAAATGCGGTACAAAGTCTGCCGGGGGAATTCTTGGCGGGAAATTGAAGAGTCATGTCTGCGGTATTGTTTTAATTATTTTCTAAAATTTGTGTTATGTCGAATATTAATGTGAAATAATGGTGGATTATTAACTGTTAAGTGTTCGTGAGTGTGCATGAGTGTTGGCAAATGAAACAAAACAGTGCAACTTATTTAGCAATTTATTTTCATTAATTGTATTAATTGAGTACGTAACTTTGAATCGTTGACTTGAGCTCCAGTAATACCGATAAAGGTTTCGAATAACAGAACATAATATGTCGTATTCACCTTATTCTTTTATTAAATTAGTAAAGAAACAATATCAATACCAATTACACGAATTGTACATTAATTAAGAATTTAATATACAACAGGACCGAGAGGAGGAGAAACTTAATTAAAATATTCATTGTCATAAATTACATTAATACAAAACACCAATTAAACAAACATTAAATCGAAATGTCAAAAGTTAAGTAAAGTAAAATTAATATTGTTAGTGATGTGAGTAATGGAAATTTGTGAGAACAGTGAGATGTATTTTATTAATTTCATTAAAAAGTTATCTAAGCGCGACTGCCTTAATTTAAAATACTAAAGAAGACTAAAGTATATTTTTAGACCGGATTTATTTATATGCTTAACTAGTTTTCGTCGCAAAAAAATAACAATATATAAAAAAATTTCATTGAGTTTTTATTGGATGACAGCTGGTAAACAGTTTTGCTGTTTTCAGTTGTTGCATTATTCAAAAAGCAGTCCCCTATTTTTTTAATGGAGGAAACAAATACCAATCACTGGTTCCTATCGAAAGCAGCTGTTAATCTTATATTTTTGTTCACAAGGATACAGAATATAGTGTCTCCAAAGTTGCTCTGGAGTACCTATACGCATGTTTACTACAAAAGGTGTACTACTTTGCTTGGAAGCGCCTCTCCCCAGAGAGGGTTAGCAAGAACTATCCCTCCCTGGAAATTAAGCATAAAACCATGAGCGACAAGTTCTATAAGCAAACAGTGTGCTAAAACAACAAAAGGTGTCTCCGTAACTGGTAACAACAGGCGAACACCGGAGTTGGTTGGCAGTTTTAATTGCCTCGGGTTAGTTTTAACTGGATCAAGCCGGTTCTCGGTTGGAGTATACGAGCGGGGAGTTATCAATAGTTTGAAGTTAACACCAAGTTTGCGAGATGATAATGCGGGATATATTGTGTTGTGATGCCGCTAAGGTGAGCGGGCTTTTGCCTTTTTGATCTTTTAGTTAGTAAGAGCAGTCCTAGTGGTGGTTTGATAACCAGCCCGGGGTAGATGTCATCATCAATCTACTTGGTTTCTCGTTCTTTCTTTCTTTCATCCCTGAACCGGATTTTACGAGGAAAAAAAAAATTAAGCACACCTAGTGCTTAATTTTTTTTTCCTCGTGATCCCTTGATGTCAAGGAAAGTTACGGGTAAATCTGTTTGGTTCTGACCTGTGACAACATTTTGGCGTTCTAAGTTCGGTTTGGTTTATGCGATGATGATTTTTCTTCAGTCAGTTAAAGATATATAAGAAGATATAGGTTTTATTTGATTCATCATCATTTATTATTGTTATCAAAATATTCTGTCGTTTGTTATGTTACGTTTAAATACATTATACTTATTTTTTTAAATCAATCAGTAAGTAAATTATTAATGGCAAAAGAGGAATATTTTTTATTACAAAATAGCACGAAGATATTTTATTAAAATTTTCCAGTCGACCCTGTCTAACAATACTTAAATCTACGCTCAAAGGTTCCATACCTCTTATAGAATATTAAATGCTCTTATAACGGAATGGAGTGAATACACATTCAACAATCATTATCAGCTCAGTTTTAATTATTTGCTTGATTAATATCATGTAATTTGCTGAAATAACATCGCTAAGTTAAAGAGCCGTAATACAAACTTTAAAGTATTTAAAACATTCTATAGCTTTCTTTATTATTTCTAAAAATGGAAATGAATATTGATTCGTTTGTTTGTGCGCCATTACTAAATAAATAAATGCTTATGGAGAAAATAAGGAGATAATAATATATAAGGTTATAAAAGTTTAAAATCAAAAAATGGCCGATTAAAAAAAAACAAACATTAAAAATTTTCTAATTTAAAATAATTTAAGTATTTAGTTGTCTACAAAAATAAGCTCTTATGAATGTCATTATGTCATCGGTTGGTAAGTCATACACATGGCGGGAAGACCTTGTACTGAGAAGAACAGACAAGGAACTCAGCACTATATCATCATCATCATCATCATCATCATCAGCTCATTTTATGTCTCCACTGCTGGGGCACGAGCCTTCCCCATGCCTTAAACCACCTCGCGGGCCCAGTGCGGATTGGTGGTTGTTAACGACTGCTAATGCAGCCGGGACCAACGGCTTTACGTGCCTTCCGAAGCACGGAGGAGCTCGAGATGATACATATTTGGTCACCCATCCGATGACCGGCCCATGCCATAGTTGCTTAACCTTAGCAATGGCAGACCGGGCGCGTTAACCACTGCGCCATCGAGCTCCTCACTGCGCTACCGATGAAGTAAAAAGTAGGAAAAACCTCTGTTAGTAGTAAAAACTATTTAACACTAACTATTCAAAGCTTCATTAGAGAATTGGATCATTGCTCTTTAACGGCATAATGCAGTTGCATTGTTAGACAGTGTCTTTTATTTTCAAATTTTAACAAATTTTAAGCCGTGAAGCACGAAGAATCGTAGTAATATTATTTAAGTAAAAAAGGTAGAATAGGTACTAACAAACGAACGAAAGAACGCAACTGTATCCTTTTAGCCTCAATCGCTCTCGAAGGAGACATACAACGGAGCCAGTTGACATGACAGTGCCAAATTTAAATTTAATTTCAATAACAAATTTGTCCATTCTTTTATTATTGCTTTAATTACGTTATTCCTTTGACATCGTTTGACAATACATTCTAATAAATATTAGCTAGTTTAAATAAAAAATGTGTCTATGCTGCCACTGCGTTCGAGATTCGAATGAAAAATTTAGATTTTTTTGCAGTTGTTTTATGCTATTTTTTTGGAAAGAGTTTGCTGGTATAATTGTTTTTTAATTAAGTACATTATTTTTGCATGTCTGAAAAGACTAAAGGCGTGTCTCCTGCGCCTTAAAATGACAAAACAAACTAACAAAACATGTTAGCAAAACATTACAGTCTCCTTCGACTTTAAAAACACGAACATCAACACGAATCACGACTTCGGACGAAGAAGTACTCGATGTTTTAGAAGTTATTTTACATACAGCAAGAAAAATAAACTATTTCAGCATCATTTAGTTAAATATTTTTTTGACAACGTCACACAAACGTAAGAAAAAGAGACAAAACAATGATTAACGCTGCCAGTATCTTCGGAACCTTGCCTAAAGGGACTCCTTTTAATAATTTATTTTAGTTATTTTTTTATATTTTTTAAGGTTTTTAGTTTTATGATTAAATAAATAAATGCTGAAATAGTTTTTATACACAATGCACAACTTCAATGTTCGCAAGCAACGATGAAATGACATTACCCCTCCCCCCGCAGGCGAACACGGGGATGTTTTCTGTCCGCCTCGGATAACATGTTTGCTTGTTTGAGCCAACAAAACAGTTAGGCCACGCCCATATTTTGTTAGATGTTTGATGTTAGGTGTTAGAAAACACAAAACAGTGTCGCAGGAGACCCGGCTTAAAAGTGAGATACAAGAATGTGTATGACCATTAAATAAAGAGAAATAATAAATTGATTCACAAAAAAATAGTAGGCTAGCACCTAAAATGCTAAGTTAGCATCTAAATAGTAGTTTAGGTGCTAACTTAGTATTTTTAGGTGCTAACTTAGTATTTTTGTGGATTAGATTAGGTTAGTTTGGTGATCGATTAAATAAAACCCTTAAATAAATATGTATTTTATTCTATTCTGGTCTCAGGCGGCATTTTCAGCGTCACCGGACCTTTTGGGGGCGACGAGAAACGTAAAGGGTTCCTCAAGCTGTGTGAAACTAGAGGGAATGGCATCACGCACTAATGCCTCTCCCTTTCCCTACTAGATTCCCCGAGGGGTTCGGGTCGGATCGACTTGTGATGTCAACCTTGCCGAATTCGGCTATGGTGACTCGCTTCTGTGCTTTAAGTCATTTGAGCTTAGATAGCGTACTATTATGCAAACGTATCTCTACATTTATTAGCACAAAGATGGTTTGAAATGCTACCAACCCGTCATTATGGCAACGAAAAGATAATCCTTTAAATAGAAGCTCGTTTTGCCAGGAAACCGCCGATTTAATAACATGATTAGCTACTCAGTTATTTATGGGAGATTTCATTAATTATGACCGTGCTGTAGCGTAAAAGTAATACCGCGTTTAGGGAACGTAATTATTATGCTTAAACAAATGCGGCCCAACTACCTATATGGTTCTAAGTGGGTTTTTTTTTAAATATATTTTACGGGTTACTCACCTGATGATAAATGATGATAAGATCATTGAATCGAAGCGCACTTCACCCGAGAACCTCAACTAGTGAGGCACTGGCTATATTATCTGTAGCTACCGGAACACAACAATATTACAAACATTGATGTTATGGCGACATATTTAGATAAGATGGTGGTAGCTAGCCAGGCTGACAAACAAGCCCTACCACCAACGAAACCGAGTACACAAACATGTACCCCCCCGCTGGGTATCGAACCCGTGACCTCTGGGTCTAAACCGGTGATCTTAGCCACTAGACCACAGAGGCGGTTGAAAATGGTTGGAAAATTGGGTAGGTAACTGGTTAGTCAATAGAACATTTTTGGAACTGTCACAACGTTGCGTTGTTGATCAATTGAGTGTTTATTAATATTAAGGGGGTGCAGCGCGGACGCAAAACTGCGACTTTCAAGTTTCTTTATGATAGCGAGCGAGCGGCGCGTGGCAGTGGTGTGACAACGGCGCACGACAAGAATACGCACGCACACTAATATCTGTACAGAGTAGGCTGGTGATTTAATTAGAGCAATGTTAACTTTCGTAAAATCATAGGCGTTTGGGTAAAAAATAAGAAAAGTCTTAATATTTTCATATTCATGTTTTTTATTGAAAAATAAG
Source organism: Eudonia mercurella (assembly GCA_963082485.1). NCBI lineage: Eukaryota > Metazoa > Arthropoda > Insecta > Lepidoptera > Crambidae > Eudonia > Eudonia mercurella. The sequence continues at coordinate 5,616,070 of OY720052.1, read as the reverse complement.
ACAACAGTGACCTGCGGAATATCAATACAAACATTTTGATGTCGGATCATTGTTTAATTTGTGCTATATTTACAAAGTTTCTGAAGAAATAAGTTTTTAGATATCATTATTTTACGAATTGTTTATGCAGTTTCTGGGTATTTGTTTCAAATTCCAAGACAACCATGACCTTGTGAAAGGATCAAGCTAACCTATACTAGTCCTTTTAATGTATAAGACCTATTCAGCGCCTAGCACCAGTGACTTAAAAACACGTAAATTTTCAAATTTCGCGCTGCACCCCCTTAATGTTTCAAAACACCGTTACGTGATTTCATTTAAACGTTGTTATAATTATTGTCGTTTTCAACATCCTCATTATATCCATTATTTCCCGGCTGCATTAGCAGTCGGCCCGTTCTCCCTATCCATCCATATGGGAAGACTCATGCCCCAACAGTGGGGACGTAAAATGAGCTGATGATGATGATGTGATGGTTATATTCTATCCCAAAGAAGGATAAATGTGGAGATAAAACATAAGAAGAATAATTATTGTCTTTACTGTGGTCGTAATAAAAAAAGGAAAATAAACAGCATAGACAAGAAAATCACAGATATTCGCTGTTATTTTTATTATTATAGTGTTTCCAGTGTTTTCTATCTCCGATAACATTATATTATACTTACTAAAGTAAAAAATCGAAGTAAATTATGTAGACCTATTATTTATTTATCTTACTGAACATAAACATTCCCGCCAAAACAAAGTTAAGCTCCAGCTAAAACGTTCAACAATGAACGCTTTTTAATCGCGCATAGATAATAAACTTATTTTTTCAGGCAAAGGAACAAAAACAAGACATCCTCGTCGTCGCAGCCAGCAGCGTGCTTATAACGAAAAAAATAATACTCGATTCTCGATATTTCCGCAGTTGATCTAACGAATTAGCTTTATTTAAATTCAGCGCGTTGTCCGCGGGGGTAGCGAGCGACTGGTATTTTTCCAAAGCTATTATTCTTTTTAACTGGGCGAATCAAATTTCATCTGTGTTGTTTCCCTTCGAATCAGTAAGATTAAAAAATAAAAAGGTATTGCGCCTTTTTGTTCTTTGTGCAACTTATATTTTTAAAAGTGGCAACCGTTTTACGTTTATTTAGCAGCACTGTGTTGTTCTATTTTATCGATGATTGGCATAAAGGTTATCGATATGCTTTTTTTTTAACTGATATTACGTGAACAATCTCTTTCCATTCTTTATTTATTTAGATAGGACTGTAACAAGACATCTTCAAAAAGGCTGCAGTAATTTCGACCATATTACGCTCTCACGGGCACTGATCTCGGAACAGCTCGCAACCAGCAGCTCGCACATCTGGGACGGTTCCGCAAAGTACCTTCTCGATGCTTTGGACAGATTGCGCTCGTCGCGCTGTACGCATTATCGGCAACGCAGAAGTCACAAATACTCTTGAAACTCTGCAAATGCGTAGAGATATTGCGTCACTCAGCGTGTTTTACCGCTTATACCATGGCGAGTGCTCTGAAGAACTCTTTGACCTCATCCCACCTTCTCCCTTCCTCCATAGGAGTACACGTGCTACTCTCCGGAGTCACCGCTTCACTGTCTCAAATTTTCCATTCGCGCACTAAGAAATTTAGTGACTCATTTTTTTGTCGCACCTCCAAAACATGGAATAGCTTGCCAGCACACGTTTGGGACTCCTTCCTATGTGATATGGGGTCCTTCAAACGAGGCGTGAAGAGGCACCTTGTGGGTCGGCAGAGTGAAGGTAACTGATGCTACGTTGTTTTCACGCTGCACCAGTTGTCGTCTGGCATCTGGATTCCATATTCACTTAACATCAGGTGAAATGGAGTCATTTGCCGTGCTACGTATAAAAAAAAACCAACAGTCCGAGCGCAGCTGTCTGTTGCGAGATTCCCTGTCTTTGGAGAGGTTGTCTATTCTATATGACTGTGTTCATTGCTCAAGCGCGGTATGTATTAATCTTACCTTCAGCAGTTTTATTTCGTTGTTACTGGTTCACATAGGTACGCGCTTTATCAGTTACAAACTCCTATATACTTAACTTTTGATTACGGCAGTTGCTGCAAATAACGAATTCCCCCGATCATATGGCATTCCTATGTATTTATGTCCGTAATTTGGTACAATATTGTTGGTATTGCGCTTGCGGACACAATATGCACCGGTTCCCAGGCTTATTCGGCCATCGAAGCGAATAACCGACCGAATTGAATAGTGATGCGCTGAGGCAGGGAGTGCAGTTATCGATAAAATACTTTTTAACTTATTTTTTTGTTTTCTTTTTATATTACGAATAAGCACTTGGCCTTCATCTCATGTTATGATGTTAAGTGATGATAAAACTGAAGGTGGAAGCGCTCTTCACCCGAAATCGTCTTCTACTGAGGCACTGGCTATCTTGTCTCTTGCTGCCGAAACACAACAATCCTACAAACATTGATGTTATGGTTATATATTTATATAAGATGGTGAACCAGTTAGGCAAACAAGCTCTACTACCAACCAAACATAGTACACAAACATGTTCCCCCTCTGGGATTCGAACCCAGGACCCAGGATCTGGGTTTAAACCGGTAGTCTTAACTACTAGACCACAGAGGTAATTAAAATGGCTTTGTCACTAAACTGCGTAATATTGAACATGCTGTAAATACTGTATATTACTTCAGTAGTCAAGTATTCTGTGTGAAGTGCGCTTCCACCTTCGTCCTTATCATCACTGAACATCAGGTGAGATAAAAGTCAACTGCTTACCCGAAATATATTTAAAAAAAAAATGTCATACAGCCTTATAAAATCGATTACCAAGATTACCAAGATTAACCAAGTACTGTACTAGATTTACCTTTAGATAAGTTTAAAAAACATGTGAAATCTTTATTACTCGTAAAAGGTTATTATACAGTCAAAGAATATTTAGATGATAAAACAGCCTGGTTATAATAAAAACACATTATACTCTAGAATCATCATAATAAAATAAAATTATATAATTTTTATACTGATATGATAGCCTTTATCAATAGTGTCCTACAGATAACAAACAGCGTTGCGTTAAATAGATCACTAAGTTTTTATTTAGAGTATCTTGAGTGTGTCATGCTCTCTTTACTGTCTCTGCGGTGGTGGCGTGTGCGTCGGGTCGTTACGTTTCCTAAAATATGGTTGAGCGAAGCGATGGCTGATTCATATGTCATACTCGTGAACGGGTGCCGCCTGTGGAGGCTGGTCTGCTCACGCATACTTATCTTATTTTTAGTGTTTTTCACTATAATTTGACTTTGTTTTTCTTAAACAATTTTTGACTTTTACGATAGTACTGTAGTGGTACTGTATGACATAGTGAAAATTGTAACTTTTACCTGATGTAAATTTGTTAACGTAGATTTTTTATTTTGTGTTTATTTTTTACATGTTGTGGTTGTCTTCTATATTTTGTGTTTATTGTAAGGGAAAGTGTCCTGCTATGATAGGGCATTTTCCAATATTTTTGACGCTGTAAGGGAGAAAAGAGCTGGGCACTTGCTGAGTTTCTTGCTGGTTCTTCTCAGTACAAGATCTCCCGCCCAGAGTAGACTTACGAACCGATGGCATAGTGACATTCATAAGAGCTACTTATAGCCTAAACTGAATAAATGATTTTGAATTTTGAATTTTGATTGTCGATAATACGACTCAAAATTGAAAAGCTTGGTCGCAACACTGACTCCCTTAGGCTACCTTGCTAGTACATACTCTTTGTTGTAACGTCAGATACATGCACAATGGCAAAATGCTTTATTAAGGCGAAGGGTAAGGCACACTAGCGCCACCAATTGATAATTTGACAATTACTAACGGACTGGATATTTTTTAAAACATTGAGTACCGTCCGATAACAGGAAAGCATCCATAGTATTTCTTTATAATTGTGCACTACTTTTTGTTGCGTGGTTTATTCACAAAACGGGCTATCGCATTTATTCACAAACAATGGCCACTTTTGGTGTTAGCGAATGAATACAAAAACAAACCTAAAAGTAGTGCACAATTATTAAATAATAGATGTTTGTCTAGTGTCGGAAGGTCCGCAATGTTTGAAAAAAAATCCAGTTTACCAGTTATCAAATTAAATTTATTAGCGGCGCTAGTGTGCCTTACCCTTCGCCTTAAGGCTGATAATAGAGTAACCTAAGAAGTATTTATTGAGAATGATCGTAAAGAATAAATATTTATTGAAAGTAACAGCTATTTTGTTTATAATCATATATTTTTTAGCTAGAGAACAACGATTCATCCCTAGGATGATACGCGAGGCTATTGAAATAATAAAAAAACATCTTAATTTCAATAGAGGAGATGGTTGGAATCTACCACCAGCCTGGGGGATCCCATCATACAAAATATTAAATCCCAACACCATACTGCCAGACCAAAAGATTCTGTAAGCTCTTACTGCGTAAAACGGAAGGTGCAGTGCTCGACACAGCAACCAAGCGAGAAATAATATAGAATTTCATTAAAATATTAAGTAGGTAATTATAATCATGTTTTTTTTAAATTTTGTTATTTATTTGTTTCGCCCGTTTCTCAATAAATAATAATGATTTTTTTCTACATTTCTTAGTCTAATATTTACAATAATTATGTCAACACAAACTATACATTAATATGATACGACACTTAACAATACTTAATAAACTCTAACAAAGTTTTCCATAGATCTTACTTTTTATTAATAAAAAATATTGTTTATTTAGGTATTACTTATTTACAACATAAATAAAAAAAAAGGAAATAGAAATAAAAATATACACATAATTTTTACAAATAAAAAAGGGACTCCAAATCGCTTTTTATTAATAACACTGACTGTTTCATGGTTAATGAGACCATCTATTTTTTGCTCCAAGTTATGTCTTAACTAAGCTTAATAGAGCAATTAATAATCATAATATGTATTTGCACCACACATAGTGGTCTTGAGTTTAAAGTTCAGGACATGAGCCCTACAAGGGCATTGCAATTTTTTTGATCTAAAATATATAATTTAATTAATATAAGCTTTCTTATCTATGAAAACTATTATTAATTAGAGATCTAAATTTAAGGATAACAAAATAAAAATACAACTTTTACATTTAATACTGGGGATATATTTTTCAGATAGGCTATGTGGGAATATATCTGACACGCTATATGCTCAATGAACTACTATAGGAACTAATAGGGATTCATAGACAAGCACAACAACTATACGACACCGGATATGAGAGCACTCTAGGGTGAAATATCATATAGAAGCCATCTACATAGGGACGGGGTCAATGAACTGAGGATAGAGTTAGAAGTGTCCATATTTATGGCCATTTAATTATTAGCATAACTTATTTAGTGTACGTGTAAGACCAGTTGGGTATTTAGAATCGGCAGTATTAATATCGCGATACAGCGCCATCTATTGGTAACTTTAGGAACTAACTCTAACTATAATATTAGTGTGATTATTCAGTGTCTCCATTTTTTTTAAAGTATCCTTATCACCCTAAATGTATCGTGCCCATTCAGTCTTCTGTTATATGCTAAACTGGCTGTGCCCCGCAGTTTCACCCTCGTTATTTCCCGTTTTTGCAACATTTTTCATTGCTGCTCTACTCCTATTAGTCATAGCGTGATGTAATATGGCCTATAGCCTTCCTCAATAAATGGACTATTCAACACTAAAATAATTTTTCAATTCGAACAAGTAGTTCCTGAGATTAGCGCGTTCAACCAAACAAACAAACTCTTCAGCTTTATAATATTGGTATAGATAATAATGAATAATAAATAAAAGAAATAGATGCATATAATCCACCATTATTGTACATTAATATTCAGAAACTTACAGCTTACAGCAAAATAAAATTCCTAGAAACTGGAACAAAACTGAATAAATAGCTATTCACTTTCCCGCCAAGAACTCGGTGAGTGCAGATATTTTCGAGGAACTGCCTTACCTCTCCCAAGAAGATTAATTGGGTAGTTTATTATTTTATTATGATTCCATTAAAATTTCCGTGAAACTTGTGTGATTCATCCAACTAAAACGTGCTAAATAATAATCTGTTAAGAAGGTCCCATGGCTTATAGTGTCTGATTTATCTCCAAACCTTAAAATACGGCCCAAGATTATAAAGATTTAAAAGACGGAAGATTTATGCGCCATTAAACATATCAATTGGAAATTAAAGGCATCACCGCACCGAATGAGACATAACTGCAATCGGAAACCATAAACATTCCAAATTCCGGACGATTTCAAAGACAATCCTCTGAACTTTTGTAGTGTCAACACGGTGTTCAAGTTTCGGAACGATTTAAGAAAAAAAACAGGAAAGCGTCTTTTGTCTGTTAGCTTTTTTTCTCCCTCGCCTTTAAGTTTTATTGTCATTGTAATGAAACAAATAGAACTAAAGACCTATTTTTATACGCTTGATGATTATTGATTTATGTCACCTAAATTAGTTCGTTTTGAGTATTCGATTCTGACGATCTCGACGTCTTTGAACAGATTGGTTGGAGACCTCCAAATATCAAGAGTATAAGTAAGGTTTGGTGGAAATCTTTGCTATTACCGTTTCTAATTTCTATGTAAATTTATTAACCCTTAGCACCACTCGCGGTGGCTAGATGGGCTAGATCCCTTTGCCGTTCCTACATCAAAAAGAAAAGCACTTGAATTTAAGCAAAATTTTTATTGCCACGACTATTTATATGTAAATTAATATAAGTAAAGAAATTTTACCAAAATATGAGACAGAGGACATATTTATAAATACACAGTACGTAGATAACTATAACTAGCTAAAATAAACAATTTCTTATTTTCGTTAAAATCACAAATACTCAGCCGTTTTTATTCAAAGCAAAGAATGAATAATGTAAACAGTATTTTATTTATCATTTAAAAAAATATTAAGCTATTTATAACCCACTTCTAGAAAGCATTACATTAAGCTAAGACCACCGGTTTAGACCCAGAGGTCCCGGGTTCGATATCCAGCGGGGGGTACGTACATGTTTGTGTACTTGGTTTGGTTGGTGGTAGTGCTAGTTTGTCCACCTGGCTAGCTACCACCATCTTATCTAAATATGTCGCCATAATATCAATGTTTGTAGCATTGTTGTGTTCCGGCAGCTAGAGATAACATAGCCAGTGCCTCACTAGTTGAGGATCCCGGGTGAAGTGCGCTTCCATCATTGGCCTTATCATCACTTAACATCAGGTGAGAACAAGGCACTGTGCTTACCCGTTAATATAAAAAAAAGCAAATAGAGATACAAATTACATTTACATCAGACTTACTAAAGTTTTTATGCATTATGGTAATCTTTTAGCCTACGGAAAATATGTCTTCCCTTTTATTTAGTTTTCTTTTTATTAAAGCTTTTTAAAAAGAAATACATGAGGCTATAGGACTTTAAAAAACTCCAAATTTCATAAAGAATATGGTCGAAATTAACCACCTGCATGGGTTCCTATCATACAGGTTATTCAATCCCAGTCCCAACACTACACTACAAGAAAAATCTAAATATGCTTTAAGCTAAGTTTGCGTGAAATGGAACGCATCTAAAAAAAAGTCGGGCAAAGTGAGTTTCTGATTTTGATGCTTATCCCGGGTTTGTGATCAGTCACCGCATTTGGCAAGCGTTGTGATTAGGCCAATACCCATCAATTATGACGATAACTTGATATCATTGATACCTTTGCCCAGCAGTGGGTTAGTACAGTATAATAGGCTAATACCTATAACTATAATATGACGGCTGTCTTGTAAAAGGTAAGTTTCCGTATAAAAGAGTGTTTTATATAGAATGAATTACGAAATAAGTTGTTGGTGTAATTAAGGGAACAAACGCACGAAAGATAAGGCGAAGGGAGTTGTTTCATTGAGCCTTGACACGACACTAGCGGTGGCCAGTACTTTCTTTGTAAGTATTTAGATATTAAATTTACTTACATGGTGGACCTTCATGGCTGAGTTTTAAAGCGCTCGGCCCGATACCAGAAGGTCTCAGGTCCAAAAGTGTGTAAGGGATTTTTCGATGCATAGCCCGAGTTTGTGATCACCAACCGCAATTAGCAAGCGTGGTGATTAACCCATTACCTATCAATTGATTTTAATGATGGAAACCTTTGCCCGACAGCGGGGCAGTCATAGGCTATTTTACTTTTACTTTTTCATCAACTTTGAAACAGCCCACCGCTGGGATTTAGCCTATCCTTTTTTAAAAGAGAAAGCTGTTGGCCGCTGACAGTATTTACAGCGTAATCGGTCTTTTAGGGGCGACGAAAAAAATCATTAGTGGTCCGAGAGTTTCCAAAGGAGGTTTCTACCATCGCTTAAGAATGAGATCAAATGCAGGCATAGTTTTTAATCGAATCAAATTATAATTTGCATTTGTATTTCATACTCTTTGTTGGCACATAAAATGTGCAGTAAAAAGAAAACATTTGAGAGTGGTGCGGTTTTCAAATTTAGAACGCTCAAACCCACAACACAAGATGGCCGGTTTCGTGTTTTGTTAAGTCAATATTATTGCTTGGCCAGCGTTAGATCTTTCCTCTCCAGTCTTAAATGGTCCGTTCTTAGTACGTCCGCGTTTAAATCAAAACAAATTCGTCATTCGCAGTATATTTGGTTTCCAATTAAGCGTAGTTTCATTTACTTGTCAGTAATTTGATTTTGATGAAGCCAGTCAGTCTGAGGAGATTTGTATTAATATTTTCTGTTTACAATGTCAGGTTAACAGACGTTGATTTATTAAGCAGTGACAGTTAAACTTTGTACAAAACGAATGTTACTAGAACATTTATAAGCTAAGACCTAAATGTACGTTTCTTTTTTATTATTGTTGAACTTGCTATTTGTGTCTAACTGAATTTATATTACCTAATGGATTGTAGATATTTATTTGCATGATATCGCCTAGTTTGTTTTTTGGATAAAGTTTTTTTTATATATGGTGGTAGCGCTGCGTTGCAGCACGAAATGGGCCGGCTCGCCCGGCGTAATACCAGCCTCTCACAGAACATCGGCGTGAAACAATGGCACTCGTTGCTGTTGTTTCGTCCGGTGAGTGAAAGTACCGGAGGCCCATCTCTTACCCCTCCCTCTTCCCAATTCCTACTCCCTCAAGATCCAACTCCTTCCTCAAGACCGGCAACGCATCTGCGATTACTTTGGTTTTACGGGTGTCCATGAGCGGCAGTGATAACTTTCCATCAGGTGACGCGTCTGCTCGTTTGCCTCCTTTTAACATTAAAAAATATATAAGTATTTAATCAAGCAAGTTATTCAAAAAATTATTCCCCTTTAAAATTTTAAAAAAAAAGTCCGCGATAGCATATGTCTAGCTTTTAAGGTTGACTCACTATAACCTTTTTAATGGTAATCAAATTAGTTCTAAAATAATACATTATTTGCAAAGGTGTTTTAATAAACATGATACTAATCCTTATCCAAATAAATAAATTATTTTTCACAGGCACTTAATTTACGCAGGTGAAACTGCGGGTCACAGCTAGTTAATTATAATACGCTTACCACATTATAAGCGGCACTATAATTATATTACACTAGCGGCCCGCCCCGGCTTCGCACGGGTGTACTTTTATTTTTAAACATTTTTTTAATATAGCCTATCTATATAGCCTTCCTCAATAAATAGACTATTCAACACAAAAATAATTTTTCAATTCAAACCAGTTGTTCTTGAGATTAGCGCGTTCAACCAAACAAACAAACTCTTCAGCTTTATAATATTAGTATAATTACTCATCGACGCTCACTATTATTAACAAATTTAGTTATGAAGAGTGTTAGTTGTTGATCGCAAGTTGTGAGAGATGGGCGTTCTAATTGAGAATTCAAAGTCTTATTATTTATTTATTTTTATTCATTTATTTGGAATAACAAACAATTACAAAATGTGTCTTTCACTACAGCTTAAAATGTACAATGGGTAATGGGTAATGGCTTAATAGGAATGAGTTATTATTAATAAATAATCATAAATTTATTATAAGAGTGTTTTCAGTACCAGTATAAAAATACTTATACTACTTTCCAATATCAAAAGCCTCTCTTTTCATTAAAAACCTGGCAAAATAAGTAGTAATGTTTTTTTTACAGTTCGGAACTATGGATGAATACTTTATACAAAATATTTAAGTAAATGATTAAATATTGCATGCCCGTTATGGGTATTATTGTTGTTATTAATGTATTGTTTTAATCATCATCATCATCATCAGCTCATTTTGTCTATAGTTGAAAACAACAAGAAGAACGGGCCATAAACCACCACGCGGCCCCAGTGAAATCTGTCATTCTTTAAATTTCGGTATTTGGCCTGGTAAGAAATTGTAAAGTGTTTCAGGATTTTTGGAAAATGATCCCTTAAGTAGGGACATATGACATTTGTACAGGATGTTTCAAAACGGACCAAAATTACTTATACATAGTGATCTTTATTACGTTGTTTTGTGTTAGACACTTTTTACTTATACCCTTATGATATTTAACTTGTCGTGTAGCCCACGTGAGCAAAGCCGCGAACAAAACCTAGTTATTTATAAAATAAACTTATATAAATTACAAGTACAGTTACAAGGTATATTATAAGTAATATTATTCTAATAAAATTGTATCTTATTAACCATTGTACTACAAAACTTTGTTCAAAGTTAAATAAATAGCTTAATACAATGCGTGTTTAAAATATTATATCTCAGTCTCAAAATATCAGCTCAAAGAGTCAACATCTGTTTAAGGCATTGTCTTACTAATATTAATCATAGTTTGGCAAAGCAGTTTCTGTTGAATCAGTCTAATATTAAAACATAATGTAATGTCAGTGTTACCATAAAATCATTTTCTAAAACGTAGATACAATTTTCAAGACTGGCAACTCCGTGACATCGAAACAGCCTTGGCACAAAATAAGGAGATTTCAGAAGGTAAGCTTCTCGAGCAACGCACACAATGACATAGACCCTCCCACGGACACGAATTTCAGACCACCTCGATCCAGTCCGAGCGCAGCTGTTGCGAGATTTCGTTTCGAAAGTCTATGTGTGCTAAGCTTGAGCTCGTTTGTATGGAGCCTACCTTACTCTCTTACTTACTTTCTCTCCTCATATTGTGAAAAATGCGTGAAAAAGGTGTGAAAAACTCCTTCTAAACGGCTGGACAAATTTGGATGAATTTTCTGTGTGTATTCAAGTGTATTCGAGAATGGTTTAGGTTTACATTTGGAGCCGGTAGGTGACACTGCTATAGGGGACCATCATGGGATACAGGTGTTCTTAAGCGGTCGAATGATTTGTTTGTTTTGTTGTCATGGAAACTGTCAAAGTGGCACGAAGTCCGCCGGTCAGCTAGTATTTTAGTAAATTTTCTTTACATATATTTGTAACTAGCTGACCCGGCGGACTTCGTAGTGCATTATTTTTAATATAGCTTATGTTACTCAGCGCTAATGTAGCATTCTAATGGTGAAAGAATTTTTTAAATCGGTCCAGTAGTTTTTGAGTTTATTCGTTGCAAACATACATACATACAAAAATACAAAGTTTTCCTCTTTATAATATTATTTATAATTTAGGTACCTATAGCTGTTTCAATAAACATTTGCTTTGAATTCAAGTGCTTATTTTTATAGCATCTATATATTAATACGTGAAGCTAAAACTTTGTACCCGTTTTTACGAAAATTGCGCGGACGGAGGAGTATGAAATTTCGCACACTTATAGTTTATATAGAGAAGATTATCCGAATGTTAATTTTCTTTACATTATACATAAAAAATACACTAAATCAACAAAAACAACATTACACACACTACCATGTATTTAACATGCACGTATTGTTTGTCTTTAATGCGACGACATCTGTCAATGCCAATCCAAACTCACATTCTATCTTTTTAAATTTTTCATTGCTTAGGATACAATCCGTGCAGCCTTAATAAAATTACTGTCGAATTTCGACCACTGGGAGACCACAAGTTACTATAATTACTTAAAATTAATTGGTCTTTAAAATAAGTGCGTTGCTCGAGTGCCTTTGTATGAAGCTCACCTTCTGCAATTTCCTTGTTCGTTCTTGGGGTAAGTCCGTGTGTCTACATTGCCCGGTAAGCCTTCTAGCGCCGTTTGGAGCACGTCCAGCCTCCGTACACACTTAGGGTGCCTTACGGACCTGCAGGTGTCGGCTAGAGTAAATTTAAGTACTTTTTTTTACAGCAGAGTAGGCATAAAACACGACACCGTGCATGTATATGGCCCATCTCTTAACCGTCCCCCCTCCCAATTCCTACTCCCTCCTCAAGATCAAACTCCTTCCTCAAGGCCGGCAACGCAGATGCGATTACTTTGGGTGTCCATGGGCGGCGGTGATTACTTTCCATCACGTGACCCGCCTGCTCGTTTGCCTCCTTTTAACATTAAAAATTGTAGTATCTTATCTTATTTTAGTGGGGCCTGCTGAGGTTTCCCTCTCTAGTAACACTTCGACCCATCGGTATCTTTTGTGCAACCCCATCCTTTCACTCTTCTTTCTCTGTAAAGATAGATGGCATGAGTTTGGCAATGTCTTTAAAAGCGAGAACCTGAAGTCCCCCGGTTTCGTACAGAGTGATTCGAGAGGTAACTTGCCACCTAACCCCCCGTGCCAAATTTGACCCGCAGTGACAAAATTCAGCGCTTACGTCAGCTTTCCCGGTAGCATAGCGGTCAGTGCAGCCGCCCGGATTGCGGAACACCCAGGGGGTCGACCGCCTAACTCTTTCGCTTTCGATCGCTTTGAAGGCGAGGCGAGGAGGAGGCGTCATCTTGTCATTTCGAAAGCAATATAAAAGCAATATCGAAAGCTACAGGCTATAGCTTTCGATATTATTCGATATTATATTAGGAAGCGAGGCAAGGCCCTCGCCTTCAAAGCGATCGAAAGCGAGAGAGTTAGGCGGTTGGGGGGCTGGTTCCGTGAAAGGGTCTATGTGGTTTTTTTTAAATATTTTACGGGTAAGCACAATGCCTTGATCTCACCTGATGTTAAGTGATGATAAGGCCATTTGGTGCAAGCGCACTTCACCCGGGATCCTCAACTAGTGAGGCACTGGCTATCTTATCTCTAGCTGCCGGAACACAACAATGCTACAAACATTGATGTTATGGCGACATATTTAGATAAGATGGTGGTAGCTAGCCAGGCGGACAAACAAGTCCTACCACCAACCAAACCGAGTACACAAAGATGTACCCCCCGCTGGGAATCGAACCCGGGACCTCTGGGTCTAAACCGATGGTCTTAACCACTAGACCACAGAGGCGGTGTGCGTTGTTCGAGCTTGTCTTCTGCAGTCTCCTTATTTTGTGTTTAAACCAACGACATTTTATTAAATTATATTTACTGCATCCAGTTTCCATTCATTCCCGTCTATCTAATCCTATGTGTTAATCATGGTTATAAACTATCTGTATGCCGAATTTCATCCAAATCCATTCAGTAGTTTTTACGTGAAAGAGTAACAAACATCCACTTTGACAGTTTCCATATATTCCCGTGGGAATATCGGGATAAAAACTATCCTATGTGTTAATCCAGGTTATAAAGTATCCGTATGCCGAATTTCATCCAAATCCCTTCAGTAGTTTTTACGTGAAAGAGTAACAAACATCCACTTTGACAGTTTCCATATATTCCCGTGGGAATATCGGGATAAAAACTGTCCTATGTGTTAATCCAGGTTATAAACTATCTGTATGCCGAATTTCATCCAAATCCCTTCAGTAGTTTTTACGTGAAAGAGTAACAAAGATCCATCCATCCATACTTACAAACTTTCGCGTTTATAATATTAGTAGGATGTGTTAAATAAACGAGGTTAACATATAATATGTATATCTACATTTAGTATGAACAATAACATTGTACGTTGCCTAATTACGAGCTGTACTAATTAGTGTACTACGTTACCGTTATGTTAACTAACATATCGAAAGATAAAGTTGGTGGAGGTATTTTTAAACCGCACGTGTAGTCTAGTGGTTAGATTTAGATTAGCGGTTCTAAGTCCTGAATCGGACCTGAAGAGCTCGATGGCGCAGTGGTTAACGCGCCCGGTCTTCGAGTGCTGAGCTATTGAGAGCTGAGTGCTGTTAAGCAACTTTCGTAAAGGCCGGTCATCGGATGGGTGACCTAAACTGTATCATCTCGAGCTCCTCCGTGCTTCGGAAAGCACGTTAAGCCGTTGGTCCCGGCTGTAATAACAGTCGTTGACAACCACCAACCCGCACTGGGCCCGCGTGGTGGTTTATGGCCCGTTTTATCCATAGGGAAGGCTGGTGCCCCAGCAGTGGGGACATAAAATGAGCTGATGATGATGATGTTGATGAATTCCTGAATTGGGGGGTTCGATTCTCGTTGGTAGTGAGAATAAGATTATGAAACTATTGTTCGGCTTTTAACAATAAGATAAATATGCAAAAGAAATGCAGAGTAATCTCAAATAAGTTTAAATAACAGATATTTTTTATCTCATATTATTTTCAATTAGTAAAAATTTCACTAAAAGTGGAGATTGTAGTTATTGTACTCAATATGGTTGGTAGTGCTTGTTTTAAGTCTGCCTGGCTAGCTACCACCATCTTATATCTGTCGCTATAACAGTACTTTTGTAAAAGCTTTGTGCAACTTATTAAAAATATTTTTTTATTTAATTAAAAAAAACCTTAAATTGCCTTGTTTAAGTTTTAATTTTAATTGTATCTGTAAGGAGTGACTATGGTTCGCTTAAATTTAATTTTACTGAGAAAAATAATTAATAATTTCTGCGATTTTAAATCCACTAAATATGGAAGTTTCGATTCGCCTTAAATCAATCAAAAATTTATGTTTTTTACTAACTGTAAACATCTATAAGTATATTTCCTTAAAGCATTAACAGTTGCTTATTGGTTTGATAGAATTAGAGTTTTAAATATTTTTTTTTTTTTTGAATTTTGTATTTAAATTGCTCAATACTGTTACAAGATAGAAAACAATTATAGAAAAATTTAATTAGCATCAGGAAGCTCGAGTTGGCTCGCAGCGTAAATCACAAACTACTAGAAGAATTCAACGACTCTTCTGGGGCCTTGGTAGCTCAGCGGTCAGAGCAATTGACTGGTTATCCAAAGGTCGAGGGTACGTTTCCCACTCAAGCTTCCTGAGGCTGGTTAATTTTTTTTAGTAAACTTTTTTATAAAAACAAATGTTGAAAAAATTTCCAGGAGCAGGGTTTGAACCTGCACCCTTCTGACATACCGGGTCAGTTGCTCTTCCAATTTCAAAGTAAAAAGTGTTGAATAATTTCGGCGGGCTGGTTAGAACCACGATAGCTCAATTGGAAGAGCACCTGACCCGGAATGTCAGAAGGGTGCAGGTTCAAATCCTGCTCGTGGAAATTTTTTCAACATTTGTGTTTTTGTAATTTGTTCGCAACAAAATTTGCTTTAAAAATCATTTTGAACATTTTATAAAATAGCTTGCTTATTTCTTAACTGATCTTTAATATTTGTAAAAATATTATGATCGGATGTTAATGACGGTAGTTGTTGACATTGAATGGGCGCCTTTGGCTTACAAAGTAAAAAGTGTTGAATAATTTCGGCGGGCTGGTTAGAACCACGATAGCTCAATTGGAAGAGCACCTGACCCGGAATGTCAGAAGGGTGCAGGTTCAAATCCTGCTCGTGGAAATTTTTTCAACATTTGTGTTTTTGTAATTTGTTCGCAACAAAATTTGCTTTAAAAATCATTTTGAACATTTTATAAAATAGCTTGCTTATTAGTAGCACGCAAACATAAATATGATAACAATACTAACATAGGATTAAGCCCAATTGTTACTAACATTTACTAATAAGTCTATGGATCGAATTGGTCTGAAATAAAATTATTATTATTATTATTATTATTATTATTTCTTAACTGATCTTTAATATTTGTAAAAATATTATGATCGGATGTTAATGACGGTAGTTGTTGACATTGAATGGGCGCCTTTGGCTTACAAAGTAAAAAGTGTTGAATAATTTCGGCGGGCTGGTTAGAACCACGATAGCTCAATTGGAAGAGCACCTGACCCGGAATGTCAGAAGGGTGCAGGTTCAAATCCTGCTCGTGGAAATTTTTTCAACATTTGTGTTTTTGTAATTTGTTCGCAACAAAATTTGCTTTAAAAATCATTTTGAACATTTTATAAAATAGCTTGCTTATTTCTTAACTGATCTTTAATATTTGTAAAAATATTATGATCGGATGTTAATGACGGTAGTTGTTGACATTGAATGGGCGCCTTTGGCTTACAAAGTAAAAAGTGTTGAATAATTTCGGCGGGCTGGTTAGAACCACGATAGCTCAATTGGAAGAGCACCTGACCCGGAATGTCAGAAGGGTGCAGGTTCAAATCCTGCTCGTGGAAATTTTTTCAACATTTGTATTTTATAAACTTTTTCATCTTAGAGTTGTAAAGTTTGTATGGGATGCAAACATATAAAATGGCTGCCAAGTCAATTCTGTTACGTGTCATGTAATTTTCGCTGAAAACTTATAAATAGCTGGTTACCTAAGCTATGGCTGATTCGTCAACATCCTGAGTTCCTCACTGTTATTATGAATCATGTAACACCGCATGGCGTTACTCAGTGTTTGTGTAAGCGATCTTATCAATGTTTGCTATAATTTATCAATAATGGTGAAATGTATGACCGTATACTTTGTTACTCGTTTCCGATCTAGGTAAGAGCTGAACGCGAGGTTTTAATTATAATAAAAGCATTTATTCATTGCCACACAAAGAAAACAATATGTAGATGTATAACAAAAAAAAACTTAAAACTAGTGGCTTTGAAATGGCTCAGGACCATAAATGTACGGGAAAGACTTAAGGGTTTTAATATTGAAGAAAAACACGTATCTTTCTGTGAGTTCTTTTTTGACAACCAATCATAAAAACAAGTACATTATAAAAGCATAATATGCAAGCCGAAAATGCAATCAGCAAACTCTCAAAAAAAGAACTTCCGAAACACTGACTACAAACATACTATAATACGTACTTTAAATGGATATGTTCCTTGACCCACCGCGTCGCATCGCGTCGCCCGAATTCGCTAGTTCATCAAATACGCTTAGCGTTTTTTTTATACTTTGTATTTGCTCGGCTCTTAAAGATCATAGCGTGATGTTAATTAACCTATAACCATCCACAAGAATTGGGCTATCAAATGCAAAAAAAAAATTCAAATCCGACTGGTAGTTTTAGAGATTACCGCGTTCAAACAAAAAAGCAAACTCTTCAGCTTTATTATATTTGTAAGTTTGTATAGATATTTATAACAATCTGAAACACAATGCTAACCCCCTTGCATTACGGTGTGTATTGCAGCGTGCAACATAATCTGTAATCGCTATTACTTAACAAATCCGCTTACGCTATGCAGCTTAGGCCGGCCGCCTTCTATCACACCGAAGTATAATATCTCAATCACTTGTATGCGCTCTAATGATGACTTTAAAAAGAAAAACACATATTAAAATAAATAAAGATATCTTTATTATTTTTGAATTGTACATTCAAAATGATATGTAAAGTTACAAGATAAAATTTTACTCTATCTTACTATTTGCTATCAACAATTGCTGGCTTGCTGCGTAAATCACAAACTACTAGAAACATTCAACGAGTCTTCTGGGGCCTCGGTAGATACTGATCTACCACTGGTTTGATTAACAATCGAGCTTCCTGAGGCTGATATTATATCTTTACCTTTATATCTTTATTGCTTTCCCATATGTGTTGCAAGGATCTTAAAATAATGTCAAGAACAGTATGGACCCTGTCGGGCACAGTAATAAATAGGGGAGAGGAGGACGTTTTTGTTGTGCTTTTTCATTTTATTTAAATTTATCATTTTGTAATATATGTATATATTATGCAACATCACATACATTGCTCTGACTCGAAAGACAGTAGCTTAAGCACTTGTGTTATGGAATTTAGGAATAACGACGGCACCATAACCAATCAGACCCGAGATAATATGGAAAAAGTTCGTTTTTCCACATTAATCTGACCGGGAATCGAACCCGGGACTTCGGAGATGGCAACACCAGAAACTGGCGTGCGAGCCACTCGACTACGAAGGTCGTCACAAGAAGTTATTAAGAAAATTAATTAAGGAGGATTAGCATTGGGACATTCCCACTACACACGACTTTAAAGTTTATACTGACACCCCCCACCAACCGCTAGGTCATAAAGTAGGTGTCAGACATCCTTGGGCCATCTGCATCAGGTCATAACGCCAGATCAGGCCAGGCCAGGATCAGAAAACGCCAGCATTGGGACAGTATTAACCTATTGTTACTTACTCTAAGTAAGTAAGCTGAAGTTTACGGCCCGTTCTCTTTACTCACCCATAGGGAAGGCTTGTGCCCCAGCAGTGGAGACATAAAATGAGCTCATGATAATGATGAAGATTTAGAACAATACATTATTTTCAGAACACTGTATCGGTGTAAACGGTGACCCGGACATGCATTAACAACTGAGCTCTATAGAAAAACACGAATATTGAGAACAACACAATGTTGTGCATAACCACAAAATAAGGAGACTGCAGAAAATAAGCTTCATACTAACGCGCTCGATCAACGAACGCATAGACCACCTTTCACGAACACGGAATCCCGCATCAGCTGGAGTGCTGCGAGCTGAGGGGTAACTACCAGCTCTTATAGCAGTATTATTGCAGTTTTTTTTTATATTAAAAGGAGGCAAACGAGCAGGTGGGTCACCTGATGGAAAGTAATCGCCGCCGCCCATGGGTGTCCATGCAAAACCAAAGTAATCGCAGATGCGTTGCCGGCCTTGAGGAGGGAGTAGGAATTGGGAGGGGAGAGAGGTAAGAGATGGGCCTCCGGTACTTTCACTCACCGGACGAAACACAACTGCAACGAGTGCCATTGTTTCACGCCGTTATTATGTGAGAGGGTGGTATTACGCCGGGCGAGCCGGCCCATTTCGTGGTCAGACAGTGTCACTCATTAGCACCACCCAGGTCACGTGTAGGGTCTCAAGGGTAAACCTACGGACGCGAGTGACTTTAACCCCCAAAACAAACAAACAGTTGCGAAAACGAGACGCGTGTAGCGGTGAATACACGCGTCTCTTTTCCACAACTGCAATGATACTGCTATAAGAGCTCATGGTCAGGGGGTCGACCGCCTAACTCTCTCGCTTTCGATCGCCTTGAAGGCGAGGCGAGGACGAGGCATCATATAGGCTATAGTTTTCGATATTATTCGATATTATATTATAAAGCGAGGCGAGGGCCTCGCTTTCAAAGCGATCGAAAGCGAGAGTGTTAGGCGGTTGGGGGGCAGGGGGCTGTTCCGTGATCCGTGCCTGTCAGACTATGTGTGCGTTGCTCGAGTGCGGTATGTATTAAGATTGCCTCCTGGGTCTCCTATGCATTGTTATTGCTGGTACATTATTTTCAGGTCTGCCTTTCAACTTATTACAAAGACTAAGGCCGGTCGTACTCTTACAAACACGCACGCATTGTAAATAAATAAAGTGTCTTTCTACGAGTAGGTATGACAGGTAGGACATCACCATCACCAGCTCTTTTGTTTGTCCCCACTGCTGGGCACGAGCCGTCCCTATGGATGGAGGGATAACGGGCCGTAAACCACCACGCGGGCCCAGTGCGGTGCGGTGGTTGTTAACGACTGTAATGCCGGGACCAACGGCTTTATATTCAAGCATAAGCCATATAGTCAAGTATAGGCGCGAAAATAAGTCTGCAGTATGCGAACATGCACTAGAGGGGCCCGACCATTACATCAGATTTGATAAACCAAAAATACTCGCTAGAGAACAACGATTCATCTTTAGGATGATACGCGACGCTATTGAAATTAAAAAAAACATTCAAATTTCAATAGAGAAGATGGTTGGAATCTACCACCAGCCTGGGATCCCAGCACCAACACCATACTGCCAGACCAAAGACTGTAAGCTCTCTCTGCGTAAAACGAAACGCACGTGATTAAATTTAAATGAGGGAATACAAGCTACTAATTATGAGACGACCAACACCTCAGTCTCCCTGTGACCACGGACCCTGCAAAGGGTTCGAAACGTCAGGATAAACATTAAAAAGTAATGTGTAAAATAAACGCGAGTAGATCCGTAAAAGTTGTTTCATTTCAAAGCTTTATATTCTTCAGCGTTATGCTACTTGTCTATGCCTCCAGGATCTCCAGAATCTCCAATAGCCTTCACTACAGGCCATTGCAATTTAAATCACTTTAGTCGAACACAGACATTATCGACTAGCAACTTTAAAAGCTATTATCGATGAACCGGCTTATCGTGAACCGGTTTTATAACTGGTACGCCCAAAATGTTTACCCGGATCATATTAGGGAAGTTAAGGATTACGTACTTCGTAGTTGAGTGGCTTGCTCGCCGTACTTTGGACGGCGCTAACTCTGAGGTAACGTGTTCGATTCCCGGTAGCGTCAATGACGAAAACGTACTTTTCGATATTGTGTAGGGTCTGGGTGGTTGTGTACCGTTCGTTGTTTCTGATTTACATAAAACAAAATTCAAAATTCAATATCGTTTTATTCAGTTTAGGCTACAATAGCTCTTATGAACGTCATTATGCCATCGGTTCGTAAGTCTACTCTGGGCGGGAGACCTTGTACTGAGAAGAACCGAAACCAGCAAAGTGTCAAGCTCTTTTCTCCCTTACAGCGTCAAAAATATTGGAAAATGCCCTTTCATAAAAGGACACTTTCCATCACAAATAAACACAAAAAATAAAGGACAATCACAACACCCAAAAATACAACAAAATAAAAAATATCTAAGTTTGCAAAAATTATATTAATATTGTAAAATGCCCTATATTGCCCTATCATAAAAGGACACTTTCTATCACAAATACCGCTTGGTTTTTATCTTACCTGATGATAAGTGATAATAAGGCCGTAAATAACTTAGATAAGATGGCGGATTATAGCGACCGACTGACTGAAAAGTCCTCATCATATCATCACCACCAAATTTTCTATGTCCCCACTGCTGGGTCACATGCCTTCCCTATAGATGGAACAGGTCTAAAAACCACGCAAGCCTAGTAAAGGATTGGTGGTTGTTAACGATTGCTAACACAGCCGGGACGAGGAGCTTGAGATGATAATTTTTTGGTCACCCGTCCGATCTATCAGTAATCGCAGCCGACCGCGTTTATCATTGCGCCATCGAGCTCCTTAAAAGCCCTACCACCAACAAGCTAGATACTTTTCCTCCACTGGCACTCGAACCCAGAACCTCCCAGTTCGACCCGCGGTCTAACCACTACACCGCAAAGGCGTTAGCGGCGCTACGGCTTGTTCAAATTCCGAACGCCTACCTTGTCTTTTATCATAATTTAAAAAATACTGAATACTACTTCTCCTTTTTGCAAATTATTAATTAAATATAAATGAAAAGGAACACACTCCGTGCATTGTTAAATCGTGACTATGTACAATGGGCAAGGGGGCGGTTGTAGAAGCGAGCGGAGCGGAGGCGTGAGCGATTTTCTTTTTAGTTTTAGGTGACACGTGAAGCAGTGAGCTGTTTTCTTTATACGTGTTTTCATTACTCTTTATTCACTTAAAATGGACCTTCACTTTGATTAAGTGCCAGAACTGACGAAATTAACACGCTGGTTGTATAATATGAGTTCAGTTGTAAGAGGGTCAGGATTTCCCTCGATGAGGAGCTCGATGGCGCAGTAGTTAACGCGCCCGGTCTGCGAGTGCTAAGGTTAAGCAACTTTCATAAAGGCTGGTCATCGGATGAGTGACCAAACGATTTTTATCTCGATCTCCTCCGTGCTTCAGAAGTCACGTAAAGCCGTTGGTCCTAGCTGCATTAGCAGTCGTTAACAACCACCAATCCGCACTAGGCCTGCGTGGTGGTTTAATGCCCGTTCTCTTGATCCACCCATAGGGAAGGCTCGTGCCCCAGTGTGGGAGAGTGAAAATGAACTGGTGATGAGGGCCAGAATATTATGACACAGTTTCCCCTCCATAAAAAATTAAATACAAAATCGCTCCGCTCATGCAATATAATCGCGCCCTACCATCAGACAACCTGTCCAAATACTTGCTTAGAAGGGAATGGTATTTTTTCATGAAATTTGCGTTTTGAATATGAAATGTCTACGGGGCTCTGCGGGTTTCTGTTTTTTTTTTAAGGAGTCCCACGTTTTCTTGTGATTAAAAATGGGAGTTTTTATATTATTTTTTTATTGTGTACCGAGAAAGGGGCGGGTTTTTATATGCTTCTTCTAATGTTGATTTTAATTGGTCGTGTATGACAGTGGGAGGTGAAACGAAACGTTGCTTAAATTGGATGGAGTCGAGCCATCATACTGCGTAAACAGGAAAAGCAATCGAAACGTAATTATTACTTACAAAAACATTTTTTTGTTTTTGTTACGTGCAGTTTGCACTGTGGGTTTTCACATAGACAATGTCAAAGTTAGGAGAAATATTGTGTATAGTATTATATTCATCATCATCATCATCTCAGCCAAAAGACGTCCACTGCTGGACAAAGGCCTCCCCCAAGGATCTCCACAACGACCGGTTTTGTGCTGCTCGCATCCAGCGGCTTCCCGCGACCTTCACCAGATCGTCGGTCCACCTTGTTGGAGGCCTGCCCACACTGCGCTTTCCGGTACGCGGTCGCCACTCGAGGACTGTTCCGCCCCAGCGGCCATCAGTCCTGCGAGCAATGTGCCCTGCCCACTGCCACTTGAGCTTAGCAACTCTTCGGGTTATGTCGGTTACCTTTGTTCTTCTGCCGATCTCCTCATTTCTGATTCGATCTCGCAGAGAAACCCCGAGCATAGCCCTCTCCATTGCTCTTTGAGTGACCGAGCCTTCTGATAAGGCCCATAGTACTATGTACTATAGTACTATGGTATTATATTCACTTTTAATAAAAGCTTTCAAAAACTAGGATGTAGATAAACCCGATTTTTTGGTCCTTAGCCACAGAGCATAAAAGTTCTACAACGCAGTTTGATTATGACACTTCGGACTATGACAAAAATGTCAATTTGCTGCTAAGAGATTTCTACGAGTAAACTGAGTGGGTAAATTACTCCACTGATGGCCGCTAGGGCGAAATAGTTCTCGAGTGGCGACCGCGTACCGGAGCGCAGTGTGGGCAGGCCTCCAACAAGGTGGACCGACGATCTGGTGAAGGTCACGGGAAGCCGCTGGATACGATCACCACAAAACTGCAGGCTTATTACCGCAAAAAGCAACCAGTTGCTAAACATGGCAACGCGACGCTACTAGTTGCGGTTGCTACAATCAGTCGGTTTGTTTGAGAGCGCCGTCATGCACTTTTAGTTCGTCAATCGCTCGCTTGTGGCGCTATCGCAGCTTTCTACATACGAAATATGTGTTTTGGTAGCAATAAATTGCAATTTTTTGCGATTGCGACTTGCAGCCGAAATTAATCCTATTAGCCTATCTTAGTTTAGTTACCTAGCAACCGCTGTTATTTTCCGATAATTAACAGAAATAACTAAGCAACAAAGCTCTAGGATATATCTCTTGTTGAGGATAGGTTATTAATTTCGGCTGTAGACCGACTAGATCGCGAAGATCGTTAATAAGCTTGCCGGTCGTTGTGGAGATCCTTGGTGGGAAGCTTTTGTCCAGCAGTAGACGTGTTTTGTTTTTATTTTAGCTGAGATGATGAATTGACTCCACACCACCTGATGTTCAGAAAAGTGGAGTCCAGTGCACAGATCCAGGGGACTTTATAGGGGGGGTGTGTACAAGTCTTGTTTTCAAAACCGTAACTACTCGCTGCTACGAGTACAATCTATACTAATATTATAAAGAGGAAATTTTTGTATTTTTGTATGTATGTATGTTTGCAACGAATAAACTCTTAAACTACTGGACCGATTTAAAAAATTCTTTCACCATTAGAATGCTACATTAGCGCTGAGTAACATAGGCTATATTAAAAAAAGAATATTAAATAAAATACTAAAAACGACAATTTAGTTTTCCAATACAAAATTATTTGTTTGTTTTGTTGTCATGGAAACTATTGATATAAATTTAACTCAATGATGGAAATTGCAAAGCGGTACGAAGTCAGCTAGTACTTGATACAAAGATTTGAGGAGCTGAGCTGTCTTATTTATTTTACGAGAAAGCACAGTGCCTTCAGCTCACCTGATGTTAAGTGATGATAAGGCAAGTGGAAGCGCACTTCATCCGGGATCCTCATTTTACTAACGCACTGGCTATCTTATCTCTAGCTGCCGGAGCACAATAATGCTGCAAACGTTGATGTTAAGGCGACATATTTAGATAAAATAGTGGTAGCTAGCCAGGCGGATAAACAAGCTCACCACCAACCAAACCGATTACACAAACATGTATATGCTAGGAATCGAACCCGAGACCTCTGGGTCTAAACCGGTGGTCTTAACGACCACAGAGGTGGTAAAATATTATCTTTTATACGTCTTATCTTACTACAATTTTTTTTTCAATATTTGTGTTTTTGTAATTTATCTTATCTTATGTTATGAAGATGTAGCTACATCTACATGCCGCAAGTTTCTTCTGTTTCTTCTGTGCTACATATATGTGTTGCCACGCCAAAATTGTGTACGAAAAGTGTATAAACAAACATATTATACCGATAAAGCACACGACTGACTGGGGATCACGTGCTTGGCCGTAATGAAATAAGTTGCAACCCTGTCTGTATCATGCCGCGATCTTGCGGAACACTTTCATGACAGTAGGGCTGTGAAAAATTACGCGAGCGTATCTTTTTTTTTCAACGTCGTCGTCATTGACGTGAGCTCATGCATTATTAGTTTTTTTTTAGTAAAATTTTATCTTGTAACTACATATATACATATATATGCAAAATTCAAAGTAAAAAAAAGCATTACAGTTTGGAGGTTTCACAAATACAAATAAATTTATTTGATAGTGCTTACAAAGCAGGAGAACAAGTGATAATTATAAGCATAATTTTCAAAGAGGCTAAGATTTCCCTTGATTCCACATTAGGCACTGCCTATCCAGTAGCGGTTAAGTAAACGTTTACAAAATTTAAAATGGTAGTATTTATAACTATAATAAAGGAAAATGTAATTAAAACTAAAACTAAGTACTCTAAGGCAAATTAACAGGACAGTTATTGTTTTCTAAAGTGTACGCAAACACTATACATTGAAATGAAACAACTTTTACGGATCTACTCGCGTTTATTTTGAAACTGAAACGTCAGGAGAAACATTAAAAAGTAATGTGTAAAATTAACGAAAGTAGATCCGTGAAAGTTGTTTCATTTCAAGGACAGTTATTGTTGTTAAAGCTGTTCTGTTTCTTGCGCCTCTTCTCAACAGCTTAAAAATAGTCGTCCTAAATTGGTAGTAGGTAAAAATGTGTGGACAATGCAAAAGCACATATTTGAATAAAAAAAATATCTAAGACGTTAAAAATTAATGTGTCAACTGTCAGTAAAGCATTGATAATAACTAAGTGGTCGCCTAGTGATTGAAATTTGACGGTAGAATTCTTAAATGTACACCCTTGTACTACAAAAAAAATTATATACTTACCTAGTTAAACAATGGCTAAATACCTACGTGTTTAAAATGTTGTCTCTGTCTTAACATATTAGCTTAAAAATGACAGCATCTGTTTTAAGCATTGTCTAACTTCAGCCATTTTTTGTGGTAAAGCAGACAATTTTTTTTATTTATTTCCCTAACTAACACTACTTACATTGCATTTTATATTTTCTGCCAAATTGTGTAACAGTTTGTCGGCAATATTTATACAGTGTACATGTACTGACATCATGTCTCCTTATCCATTTAAACTACCTAGGTATACCAAATCTCACACTCCTTCGGGCACGCAAAAGTTTCTTTTTCAAATAAAAAAAAAAAAAAATTTAAAAGAAAATATGGCGTTCAACCCTACCTTTCAACGTAAACGTACTGCGACGGAAAAAGTTAGGCACAATACTTTATTGTGATGTTTGACGGAGGTACGGATGTAAATACAAGTGCCTACATATTATTTATAAATATAGTTTTAGAGTTATATATATTTTAGGTAGTTTTTGGGCGTACAATTTAAGCTTTGAAAAAGTTCTAAGAGCGGGATTTGGACCCGGTCTGGAGCAACAATGCTATCGTGGCTATATATGTATTACCTTTTTTTACATACTATATCATAGTTTTATAAAAATTATGGATATTATTTATGATATCATTAATTTATTATGTATTATTTAATAAGAGATTTTTATTTATGAATGTGGTTATAAGTATATAATTTTACGCAAATTTTGTTGTGAACACCGACACTTTGTCTTTTTCCAAATTGTAATTTGTTCGCAACAAAATTTGCGTAAAATTTTATATACTTAACCTTAATCATAAATATAGCTTGCCTAATTCTTAACTGATCTTTAATAATTGTAAAAATATTAAGATCGGATGTTGATGACGTAGTTGTCGACATTGAATAGGCCCTAGACCCAGGCTGGCCAAACCCAGGCCCGCGGGCCACAAAGTGGCCCGCCAAGGCATTTAAATTTGCCCGCCAGCACTTCGGTTGGCCAGCTAGCATAGGCATAATATTGTGTAATATACTTTTTGTGTATAATATTATGAATTGATATTAGGCCCGGGCGCTGCCGCTGTCCATGAAATTTTGCCCATCTGGAAAATCTATTGGCCAGCCTTGCCCTAGACCTTTGGCTTACAGAGAGATAGTGTTGACTAATTTCGGCGATTAGGAAAGAGCTACGATATCATAGTTGGTAGTGCACCTGACCCGGCATGTCATGTGGTGGGTTCGAATCCCACACGTGGATTTTTTTCTATACTTTTTTTTTCAAAATTAAATTTCTATTATTTGCGATAATACGATGCATGCAATGCCGTTGCAGCGCGCCATGTTTGGGTTTTTATACAATAAATTTTTGTAAGATCTTTGTAGGTACAAAGTGAAGCAATAAAATATCTGTGAGTTACATCTATGACTATGCATAGATCTACTTTCAACGAGAGTAATGTAGGTATGCGCTCGTTCGCGCTTATAAATGGCACGAGCAGCTCTACAATCTTATAGACACGGCATATTTTTTAGATAGAGATGCTTTTGGACCTTTTGTGGGCACGTTTTGTGTTGAAACTTAAAGGGTTCCTCAAGCCGTGTAATAAAAATTCAAAACACCGTCAAAGGGTTTCTAGAGAGAATGTCATCACGCAAGCGTGTCCTCGTTTACTATTGTACTATTCATTCGATTACGTTTACGAAAACGACAGCGCCTCCTGGCGGCGTACGAGAAGAGTTAACATTCTGCCATACAAATTCTCGTTTTCGTTAACGACATCGAATGGCGAATGAAACTCGCACTTGGCACCCTGAAGAGTTAAGAGAGAAGAGAAGACGCCTTTAAAGGTTAGGGACTCGGCTCTGGTTGACCGAGTCGTGGGAGTGGGTAAAAACGCCCAGGTACATGTCTTTACCAGCTCCCCAACCGCCTAACACTCTCGCTTTCGATCGCTTTGAAGGCGAGGCGAGGAGGAGGCGTCATCTTGTCATTTCGAAAGCAATATGAAAGCAATATCGAAAGCTATAGGCTATAGCTTTCGATATTATTCGATATTATATTTCGATATTATATTAGCAAGCGAGGCGAGGCGAGGGTCTCGCTTTCAAAGTGATCGAAAGCGAAAGTGTTAGGCGGTTGAGGGGCAGATCGTCGTCCATCTTAAAAAATAAAAAATATTAATACTTTGGTGAAACTTAATCTATATAAAAAGTAGCGTAATCCATACCACTCTTGTTTCTGAACAAATCTTTCTCAGTTATTTTGTTATTTCAATTACACGTTTTGTATAATAACGATGTTTACAAAAAGGTCACCTTACCGAGAATCTTGTTCTATAAACAGTGTCCTTATAAATAATGAACTATAAGGAATCCTGTTACATAATTATATTATTGCCCTTTTCTAGGAAACACGTGTTATATCTATTATCATATTTCTTTAACCGCCTCTCTGGTCTAGTGGTAAGACCACCGGTCTCAGACCCAGAGGCCCCGGGTTCGATTCCCAGTACATGTTTGTGTACTCGGTTTGATAGGTGGTAGGGCTTGTGTGTCCGCCTGGCTAGCTACCACCATCTTATTTAAATATGTCGCCATAACATCAATGTTTGTAGCATTGTTGTGTTCCGGCAGCTAGAGGTAAGATAGCCAGTGCCTCAGTAGTTGAGGATTCTGGGTGAAGTGCTTTTCCACCTTCAGCCTCATCATCACTTAACATCAGGTGAGATAAAAGCCATAAGCCCGTAAGTAATCACTATTAATACTGAAACAGACATAAAGGGTTTTAAAGGCAAAAATATCGATAGTCGACAATCGGTATTAGCATCCCTAAAATACATTTAAAAATGTATCGATACTTTCTATCGACTACGCCATATCACTACAAAGGTCACGTACTCAGATCGACGTATTCTGAAATGAATACAATTTATGGTTCCAACATTTGTGTGCCGAGTACACACGACAGACAATAGTATCCCTTATAGCTTAGTACTGAAAGTCGTGTTTAGAACAAAGGTTGGCAATTTGGCATACAGAAATTCTCATACATTTCTATACTACTCTCTGTCATGTTATGTAATCTAAATAAACTAATGCGATAAAAATGTATCGTGTATTATTTTGTTATGGTTAACCAGTCAAGTTTCTCATATGAGCAGAAACTTTGTAGCTACTCTTTCAAACCAAGAGTTAGTAGCCCAGCCCCCCAACCGCCTAACTCTCTCGCTTTCGATCGCTTTGAAGGCGAGACCCTCGCCTCGCCTTCTAATATAATATTGAAAGCTAAAGCCTAAAACTTTCGATATTGCTTTCATATTCCTTTCGAAATGACAAGATGACGCCTCCTCCTCCCCTCGCCTTCAAAGCGATCGAAAGCGAGAGAGTTAGGCGGTCGGCCTCCTGGGCGCAATACCTGAGGAGCTCTAATAAATACTATGGATGCTTTCCTGTTATCGGACGGTACGCAATGTTTAAAAAAAGATCCGGTCCGTTAGTGATTGTCAAATTATCAATTGGTGGCGCTAGTGTGCCTTACCCTTCGCCGGAGAACTTTCGAGGTCCCCACTATTAGAATAAAGACCACCATTGCACAACGTTTTAGATTAGAGCATTTCTTTTCCTACGCATTGACAATAATCTGGTCAAATTATGTGACATAAAGCATTGTCAACTTCAACTAGTCAAATCAAGAATTCTGTCCCTGCTATTGATTTGGGATTACGCTCAATCTGAAGACATTTTAAAAGTTACGGCTTAATTTGGCCTTCCATCAGGTAATGGACGGCATTGG
The DNA here is from genome assembly GCA_963082485.1 of Eudonia mercurella. Taxonomy (NCBI): domain Eukaryota; kingdom Metazoa; phylum Arthropoda; class Insecta; order Lepidoptera; family Crambidae; genus Eudonia; species Eudonia mercurella. Next base: position 5,586,481 of record OY720052.1, on the reverse strand, counting down.
TGCTTATCACTGACAAGAGTAAATCGCAGGGCTACCCTGGTGACTCACCTCATCCTTATCAGCTCATTTTATGTCCCCACTACTGGGGCACGAGCCTTCCCTATGGATGGATAGGGAGAACGGGGCATAAACCACCACGCGGGCTTAGTGCGGATTGGTGGTTGTTAACGACTGCAGCCGGGACCAACGGCTTGACGTGCCTTCCGAAGCACGGAGGAGCTCGAGCACAGAATAATATACAGGGCTCGAGATGATACACTTTTGGTCACCCATCCGATGACCGGCCTTTGCGAAAGTTGCTTAATCTCAGCACTCGCAACCCGGGCGCGTTGACCACTGCGCCATCGAGCTCCTCTCCCTGACCCACACACGCACTTAACTCATTCTTACATACGCACTCCACATTCCCGCATTGTAGCGTCCAATAATTTATTTATTTATTATTTATTATTGTCAGAATCATACTATGTAGTGTAGTTATTGTTTGTGACGAATAGCCATATTGTTACCCTACTAACCCTAAAGAATTGACCGCCACGTGCCAGGCCTAGCCTGCTCAGTTTTGTATTTTAATATTGCAACATTCTCTCTATAAAAAATGACAGTTGAACTGTCAATCCTTGTGTCGTCACTTCCTTTTGGTCTCTTTTTTTTGAGGGTCTAACAGCCGGTTTCTCGAACGCTGATCAATTCCCAAATCAGTTGACAAAGCAATTAGCTTGACACACTGCTCAAATCAAATCGGGTTGCATGAACGCTGATTACACAAAAATTAGCTAATCAATGATCATCTTACGATTATCAAATCAGTGTATATTTTCATTCAATCATTCACTCCTAAACGTCAAAAATGTCACATGCTTTTGCCGCGAATCTTTGTTTGCTTACGTTTGAATATTATATTGTAAAATATTTTTGGAAATTGAAAGAAAACCAAGCTGATAATTATGACGGTAAAGCTATCAGCAGAGGGAAAAACTATACTGAAAGAGAAAAACTAATACTGACTGCTTTAGTTGACAAGTAAGAGCCGTTTTCCAATTCCTTTTCACCAATTTTTTCTCCTTTGATTTCTTCTTTAATTGTTTATAGAAATATTATTTATAAGTATTATGTTCAAGTGAAAGGGGCCCTACACAACATAGGTGATCCCAGGCTAATATGATGATTAATTTGGTGACATTCTGCCTCCATGCCTTGGCGAGTTTTTAATATAAAAATAATGGGAGTCCTGGCATATTTTCATACGAATCCAGGAGGTGATGAGTAGCAGCAAACACTGGCTGCGATTTCACCAGTTTTCAACCACCCGTCTACCAAGTGTGGAAATATTGTGATGGTCAAAGTGACGAAGAACTGCTTCATCACTTTGATATCTATACCTCCCTATTGTAGAAATTATTACGTGTATGGGTAAAGAAAACAAGTATTACAATTTGGTAGATACTAAAATTACAAAAACACAAATGTTGAAAAAATTTCCACAAGCAGGATTCGAACCCGCATCCCTCTGACATACCGGGTCAGGCTTGTTAGAACCACGATAGCTCAATTGGAAGAACACCTGACCCGGTATGTCAGAAGGGCGCAGGTTCAAATCCCTCTCGTCGAAACTTTATCAACATTTGTGTTTTTGGTAGATACTATTTTAACTCATAGTCAATAATTGAAAATAAATGCAAAAACGTCCTTGAGGGTCCAGGTGTGTTTTCCTCATCAGATTCACTGCTGCTGCTCACTGTTACATCCGAAAGCGACATCCTAAATTATTAGAGGTTATTTTAATTTACAAGTATATTTTTTATTGATAAAACGAACCGTAAGTATTGTGAAATATAATAAAAACCACTTTTGGAGTACCAACCTGTTGAATTTTTCGATGTACCTGGTTTAGAACTTAGCAAAACATATCAATTTGTAGTAATTATTTCAGCTAATTAGAGCAAAATCACCGATTAGTTGATCGTTGATTTGACAAGCGCTTGACCAAAGAAAAATGCCTAATCAGCGTTTCAGAAACCCATTTTGATGTTTGACGCTTGTCAAATCGCTTGATTTACTTCAAATATTTGACAGATTTGTCAACTAATCTCTGTTCAAAATCAAAGTACGTAATCAACGTTCAAGCAACCCAAATTACACTTGATTAGAGATTTGATCATTGATTAGTTAATTATGAAGATGATCAGCGTTCGAGAAACCGGCTGTAAGATTCATGTCGCGCGCACATTGCCTCAGCAAACGTTGCGTCTAAATACCGTGCAATTTGTTTAATATTGGGTGAAACATAATTCAGAAGCGCCTTGACTCGTCGGATGACCCCTATTGTAGCTGTGTGTGTCGGTAAGGCAGGTAAACCTGGTTACCTCGGTAAGTCTGATCAGCGCCTGGTTTCCAGCATCCTGCTACCGACGCGCGGTATAGTCGTCACGGCCGCAACAAGCTAAAGGTTGGTGTCTTAAGATGATTCAAGACAACTCGCGCTTATATCGATTTTAACAGTCCATAACATTCATTAACATAATCATTAATATAATGGACAAAATCTACAAACATCACTTAATTTTTATTATACTTCCAACTTTAAAAAAAAAATTATACGATTGTGCCTGACTTAACAGTAGTGTTAAATGAGGATAGTTAAAATATATATATCCTTTTATAATGTGGGAGTCATTGTAAACTCCTGTAACACGACTTTCTATTAATTTTTGGTAAATAAACATTTTCATTTTCATATTTTTTCATAACCTTTGTACGACAAAACAGTGTTTAAAGGTTAACAATGGCTGAATACGTGTTTAAAATATTATGTCTCTGTCTAATAATATTAGTTAAAAAGTGTGAGCATCTGTTTTGAGCATTGCCTATTAGACATCGTTGGTCTTTATATATATGAATGTTTTTAATACGTCATTGCTGATTAACAAAAGCTCAATAAAATGTAAATAAAGTTAATTAAAATATTTTTTGTTTATTTCTTTTTTTTAATCTTTTTTTTTTAATTTCCCTGCATGTTTAACATTTAATTTATTGTCAATGTCTTTTAACTTTCCTTTTTTCTCAAAAGTTGTGGTCAGTTTAAAAAATTTTTGGTAGGAACTTTATTGGCCTTTGTGTTTTTTTGTGTACTGTTAAGTTATTGTGTGCTGTATGTTTCCCATAAACCAAAAAAAAAACTAATAAAAAGAGACTCTTTTACTCTAATTTGAAATGCCATCTACATGACGGTAACAAAACGAGGAATAGTTATTCCGACCTTATTCTTGGTTTATTTGTAAGGCCCTAAGTGTGGTGTATGTATACGGTAAATTATACCGTGGTTCTGGTGGATGGTCTAATTGACCAGATTCCAGTGTAAAGATACCTCTGGCCCGCACATAATATGATTAACCCGGGAGCGGGTGGGCCCAGGGGACCGGCGCAAGTTTACCGAACTTTGGAAACACACGGCACTGTAGGCTGGACGCAAACGCTGACGTTTTAAAGTTAACGTGCTAGAAAAAAAGATACAATACAAACCATTGCTTTGACTACAAGATGGTTCTTAAGACTGCTCATTTTTACTACTACTACTACTATTGGACCAACACCCTAACTCGAAAATAATATTTAGCTGTTCCATACAAAACATCAATATTCATTCGACCAAAATGTATGGAACAGCTGAATTTTATTTTTAAGTTAGGGAGTTGGTCCAATAGTAAGAGTTGTACGTTTGTATCACGGGAGTGTCATCTGTTACAATCAGTTCTTCAGAAGGTCGAAAAGCCGTTACCGATTGCATTACAGTCGTCAACAACCACCAAATCCGGTGCGGGCCCGCGTTGTGGTATATGGCACATTTCCAGTGGTGTTTGCATTTATAGGAAAGACACAAGACTCAGCAGTAGCGAGTATGGCGAAGAGAGACATAATATAAGACACATCAGCTCCTTCTTGCATCCGCATCATTTTTGCACTGGTTGGTCTTTAAAACGGGCGATTAGATCGATCGTTCGGGCCAATTGCCCTACCAATGGCAAAGACAAATATGTGTGTGGGTGTGCTGTATAGGCTTAAGTAAAGCACATTACAATCTACTACATGTAAGCTTTAACACAGTGGAGGGGCGTTCATTTTAAGTTCAGACTATCTCCAAGCAAGGAGCTCGATGGCGCAGTGCTGAGGTTAAGCAACTTTCGCAAAAACCGGTCACCGTACTTCGGAACGCACGTAAAGCCGTTGGTCCCGGCTGCATTAGCAGTCGTTAATAACCACCAATCCGCACTGAGCCCGCTGTTTCTCCTTATCCATCCATAGGGAAGGCTCATGCCCCAGTAGTGGGAACATAAAATAAGCTGGTAATGGTGATCTCCAAGCGGCGTCGGCGACGGTCGCAATTTGACCCCGTACATTCCGTCCCAAGTTAACTGAAATCTCTGGTTATCAAATTATACATGCAGATAACATTTTGATGGTCTGTAAGTGATATGATATGGTTCCTCCTTGCGCTGGCTTAAGTCGCCGAGGGAGGTAATGCTTCAATAATTTAGCCAGAATGTATTACAACGGTTTAAAAGTGAGTTTGAGAGCTCAGCGGTAAGTTCGTGGTGAACAACTCAACTTACAGTTAGGGGTGACGATCGTGAATGCTAAGTGACTTTCGAAATGGTAAGGAAAAAGATGGGTGACCAATTTTTATATTTCTGTAGATTTTCCGTGTTTCTAGCTTTTCACCAATTGCGCTATATAACGGCAGTCATACTCGTAGTCAACGGTTATAGAAATAACGCAATGAACTTCAACTAGAAATCCGTCGCAAAACGCTCGAACTCGTGGCAGAGGTCCTAAGTATCTCCCGCCTCGCGTACCTACCGCAGGCGAGGACTCAGTAAGGCGGTCTAGCCAGGGCTTGGAAACCGGTTAATTTTTTGAACCGGTTTCACGAAATTATGCATGGAACTTTATTAAAAAGGTTACGTTCCATTGAACCGGTTTACAAAAAAAATGGGTTTTTTTAATAAACCGGTAAAAATTTAAAATGATAAATACTTGATTTACGTGTTCGACCCATATTGATAGGATGCGCGCAACTATCAAAATGAGATAGCGCTCGCGACGCAACACTGGTTCGCGCCGCGCGGGTATTTCGTCTAACAAGCTACAACAAGTCGCAGCCAGCGATCGCTAGAAATAAACCGGTTTATTTAGGTTCGAAATATCGCTCTTATTTGGTTCTGCTCCGGAACGGTACTTTACGATAGTACAGGTTTTACCGTAATTAAACCGGTTAATTTTGAACCGGTTTCAAGCCCTGGTTCTAGCTAACCCTGCTCCACTACCTGGACTCCGCTTCTGCTTATCATAAGGTAGAGCGGTTCATTTGCTTCCTAAGTATTTAAAAAAAAAAGATTGGGTATTCACTTAAAGTCCTCAACGAGTAAGGGACTGACTATCATATCTTTACCTATTGGAACATAACAAACTTTTACTAAAATTATAATTATAGTCTTGTTTATTTTTAATTACTTCATTGCAATATTAATTGACAAATTGTAGTTGACTAATAATTTGTATATCTATTGACATTTCATTATATAATTATTTACATTTAAAAATTTGCATTTATGTAGGTAGTAAGTAAGTATGTTGTTTATAAAATTTTGTACTGTATTGAAATTTGCATGCCCACAATATTAAGGCAGAATATTGTTGACCCTGCTCAACATTGTCGCTCATAAACCGTTCGCGCTAAGTTGGCCGGCCCGTGGAATGCCCAACCTCACCGCTCACCTCAACCTCATGCCTCACCGCTGCGCTGAATCGCCCTCTCAGTATCGTTGACAACGTCATCGCATGCGTGCGTATATATTAATACGCGAAGCAAAAACTTTGTACCCGTTTTTACGAAACTTGCGCAGGACGGAGGAGTATGAAATTTTGCACACTTATAGTTTATATAGAGAAGTTTATCCGAATGTTAATATTTTTTTTAAATTATGCATAAAAAATACATTAAATCAACAAAAACAACACTACACACACTACCGTGAATTTGACACACACGTATTGTTTGTCTTTAATACAGTCGACATCTGTCAATGCCAATTAGGGTTGCCACCCGTACTCTAAAATAGAGTATTGTCCTCTTTTTCATGTAGGCGTACTTTACAATCTACGACACCAATAAAGTACGCTAAAATACTCTATTTACAAAAAACTGATTTTTACTGGCTCGTTACTGGTTATGAGTACTTATGAGACTAAATAAACTGGTTCAAAATATTTGTTAAATGTCGCAAAGAGCAACAAAAAATACGTTTTTAAGGACATATAAATTAATACTCTTTTTTTATGCTATGTACTTTATTTTTGTTCAAACAAAATGAAAAATACTTTATTCGTCCTGAAAAAAGGTGGCAACCCTAATGCCAATCCAAACTCACATTCCATCTTTTTTAAATTTTTTATTGCTTAGGATACAATCCGTGCAGCCTTAATAAAATTACGGTCGAATTTCGACCACTGGGCGACCACTAGTTATATGAATTCTTTGCTTTTGACATTTCTTAGTTTTTCATTTCCTATCTACCCTTCGAGTGACGTCATATCGCTAGCGGCAAACTTAGCATGAACAGGTTGTACATAATATTGTGCAAATAAATGTTTGACTTGGACTTTGCTACGAACATTGATGTTATGGCGACATATTAGGATAAGATGGTGGTAGCCAGCCAAGCGGACTTAAAACAAGCCACCACCAACCAAACCCATTGTAACCCAGTTTAAACATGTACGTCCCTGCTGGTAATCGAACCCGCAACCTCTGCGTCCGAGACTAGACCAAACAGGCCCAAAATAAGGAGACAGCAAAAAGTCAGCTTTATACAATTTTGAGGAGCTCGATGGCGCAGTGGTTAACGCGCCCGGTCTGCGAGCGCTGAGGTTAAGCAACTTTCGTAAGGGCCGGGCCGGTCATCGGATGGGTGACCAAAAATGTATCATCTCGGGCTCCTCCGTGCTTCGGAAGGCACGTAAAGCCGTTGGTCCCGATTGCATTAGCAGTCGTTAACAACCACCAATCCGCACTGGGCTCGCGTGGTGGTTTATGGCCCGTTCTCCCTATCCATCGGTAGGGAAGGCTCGTGCCCCAGCAGTGGGGACATAAAATGAGCTGATGATGATGATGATACAATTTTCAGTACCTTTGCTCCTCTCATGCATAGTAAAAATCTCCGGTCCTCAAATAATCTTCTCCTTCTCTGTCCCTCTTATACATTTGGTTTTGTTCATTCTTTCTTTCACATTCAATCCATTCTCCTGTGGAACGCGCTGCCTCTTGAAATCAGGATGGCTACGAGTCGTGACGCATTTCAAAAGTAAGTCCGCGAGCTCTTGTCTGATAAAATCATGACGGAATCATCTTAAAAACGTCCTATAAATAATATAAAAAATACCAACTTAGGATCATAAACAGTACTCAAATAATTCGAAATGAAAATAAAAATTAAGACTAAAATTACATAAATTAAAAAGTTTAAATGACAAAGCAAAATTCAATAATCACATTAATAATATAGTAAAATTAACAAATTAGATATAAATTAGCATTAAAATGAATAAAATAATTAATAAATTACATTACATTAAGAAATGTCAACAATCAATTTATTATTAGAATAAATATATAAAATTAAAATTTAGAATTATGTATTTTATGTATGTTTATTTAAAGTAGTTTACATATTTACAATACACATATATGTTTATGTATATTATAAAATATTTATGCATGTATTATATACTTACATTGAAATTATTTATAATATTAGGTCCTTACCTATGAAATTGACGTTTTGTATGAAGATTTTTTATAAAAAAATATTTTTCATACTAAAGTTTTTTTTTAATTTTCTTAGCATCTATTTATGTAAACACTATAAAAATTGTAGAGTAGTGTGTTTGTTTTACTAGCTAAATATAGCAGACATTAAAAATAAAAATAAATCAAGTCCCTTAAAAGCTACAGTGAATCAAAAGGTCAATTCCGCCAACAAAAAAAATCAGTAAATTAAAAAAAAAATTGAGCGATAGAGAGACAAAATGATAATCATTGTTATTACTGAAGCCAAAGTTCAAAGTTCAAAGTTCTTTATTGCATTCATGTTGTACATTTACACCTGTAAATGTACAACATGAATGCAATAAACAACTCAACACCTGTTGAGCGTAAGTAAGTAAGGTGTATAATAATATTAACAACCGGTATTGACTTTTAGAAGTAATACACCTATTAATAAGTGAGAAGAAAACGTCAACTTCATAGGTGAGGACCTAATAATATATCTTAATTGTACCTACCATGTCTTCTCTGCACCACCCAATGGTTGACTGGTAGAGAATGCCTCGGGCATTAAGTCCGCCATGTAATATTTATGTTGCAAAAGTTTAAATAAAAAAAACAAGCAGCTGCGGCTACGCTCGGACTGTTGCGAGCTGTTTCGAGATTTCGTATCCGTGTGGGGGTTGTCTATGTGTGAAGCTTACCTTCTACAGTCTCCTTTTGTGAAAGTGACGATGACTACAAAAATCCCGTTAAAACTTACATCTATCACTAACAAATCTCTTCCTGAATGAGTCATTGTTATTTGTGTGGATGTTACTTAGTTATATTTAGCACTTTTACAGAAGATATGATGAGTCTGATCTGTTGGTTTAACGTAAACTCGTGTTGTTTGGTGACAAGTTATAAGATGTAGCGGTTTAAACAAAACGTGAATGTATCAGTTGCTGAACTTCCCGTAAGAGCCGACTAAGAGACAAGGGATCCAAGATGCTCGCACATCAGGCGGTCCATCACTGATGTTATCTGTTCCACCTCGGAACTCTTCTCTCTACCACCACCGTCCCGGTCAAGCCGAGCCGAGGTCCGAGCCTTTAGAGGCGCCCTCGGGTTGTTCCACTCCCCGATCCGATCCGAAACCTTCGAAGAATCTAGTAAGGCACGGGGACACGCACTATTGCGTGATGCCGTTCCCTCTAGAAAACCTCCGAAGGCGATTAGTTTCACACGGCTTGAGAAAACCTTTATTTTTCTCACCGCCCCAAAAAAGCCCGGTGAAGCTGAAAATGCCGTTTGAGGCAATCAGCAAAATTTCTCCAAAAAATGAACCTCAGAACACTTCTTAAGTATATGCTAAATGTGGCGTCGGGTCACTTGGTGATTTCGATTCTGTCTACCTCTTTTTGAGAGAAGGACGTGTGAATATGTATTAAAAAATTCTTTCACTATTAGAATGCTACATTAGCGCTAAGAAACATAAGCCATATTTTTAAAAAAACCACCCATGCGAAGCAGGAACGGGCCGCTAGTTTTTTATAATCGCAGAAAGTTTTATTGAAATTGGTTTATGATTGGTTTGAACGCGAAAGTTGAGTATAATAATAATAATCTGTACTAGTTATACAGCTTGTTAGTTAAACCAAGGGACATATTAAGGGAGGACATTAGGTATTCGATTCCCGATCCCATTCATTAAAAAAAATCTAATTTTTTTTTTGCATAATCCTAATAAATAATTTAGCGTATACTCGTACACTAAGCGCGGGAAAAGATCAAATATGTGCCGACTGACTGCGCCGGCGGAGCGCGGCGCCACCGATTGATCATGCCGAAAGGTCACTTTTTGCTTTGCACACCGCACGCACCCCGCGAGGCCACGCCTTCCCCGCCTCGCGGCGCGTGCCCCGGCGCGTGCCCCGCCGCGGGCAGGCTGCGCCGTATTTTTTTATTTTTTTATGTTTACCCAGGCATAAACTACCATAGAATTAAATATGTGCCTCGTGTTAACTAACACGCTGCACATTTATAAAATAATTTATTTGTTACAGGTACGTCTCCATACTCATCAACCTGCTCAAATATATAAGTACGATAGCACAAGCTAGCTTTTCTGGTAAGTGAAGTAGTTAATGGCGTTCATCTCCATTTGAATCACATATCATCCGGAATCTTCACCAACTGAGGCACTGGCTATCTTATATGGCGACATATTTAGATGAGATGGTGTTATCAAGCCAGGCGGACTTAAAACAAACCCTACCACCAACCAAACCGAGTACAAACATGTACCCCCTCGCTTGAAATTGACACCGGGACCTTTATCTAAGACCAGTGTTCAAAGACGATTGATTTATCTCCGGTCTTGTCTGCCCGCTACCTCTCATGGCTTCCACCACAACCAACGCATTGGATACAATTAACAATTCTTTTGTGCTGCGTCTGCAATTACCTAATGTGCGCATTCGTAGTAGTTCATTGAACTGGTGTTTAAATTGTACTCGTGACCGTGAGCTAACTTATTTTGTATCTGAACAGTAGGGGGGATTTTGGCCCGTTTTTTAAATTAGTTTACTTTAAAATATTTAAGGCTTAAATATATTATGTGTTTACCTATACAATATGTAACAAAAACTCTGTCCGGTCCGTAAAGGTGTTATTAGGTATCGAAATTCAGTTCTATTTATCTATTATTTTAAAGTATTACATAAGTGAAAAAAACTTACCCCGCTAAAAAATTGTTAAATGACAAAACTTGCATGGCAATACTTTTGTCGGCACAAAAAGTAAAAAAGATTAAATGCAGTGGATATGTAACTCTTGACAATATAAATCATGTAATATTTTTAAAAAATAAACACAGTCATCAATGCGTGCCAAATTTTGAAGACAATGAAGTTCAAATAGCCTTAAGTGAGTGCAAAAAAGAAGTTAGTACAAATTACACATCGGTACAGAAGATTTTTGAAAAACATATGCGAAGCATAAAAGCCAAAGGCTACCTTACAGGAAATGTTCCTGACTACAAAACATTAAAAACAATATTATACAGACATATCAAAATTAACTCTTCATTCCGAATTTTAAAAGAATATAATTAATGTTTAGTTTTATTTCGTAGTTTTAATTTGCAATTTTTAATACTTTTTCTGGGTTGTTGATTTCGTAATTAATATTTGTTTCTAGTTGTTGATTATTTATATTGGTAATTAATATTTTTGATTTGTTTTTTTTAAAGTTTACATTGTAGTTAATATTTCTTTCCAACTGTTGATTATTTATATTGGTAATTAATATTCCTAATTTGTTTTTTTAAAGTTTACATTGTAATTAATATTTCTTTCCAGTTGTTGATTTATTTGTAATAAATATTTTGAATGAATACAAGACTGATCCAACATTGCAAACATACTTTATTTATTTACACTCTTAAAAGACTGTCCGGTAAAGACTAAAAAGTTATAGATGCACTTTTCTTTTTAGTTGTACCTTCTATTGTTTGACGTAGGTCTAATAGATGGGTACCATAGCGGGACTTTTTGGTAGGCATTTTGCGAGGGTGCCATAGCGGAACCATACCATAGCGGAACTAACCCAAAAAACTGAATGGAGTTATATTATGTTTATTAACTTATTATTTACTTTATAATTCTTTCGATACATCCATTGCATTTTTTTCCATGCTCCCGCCAGTAAGATGGCGGCCCCCTCTTTTTCTTTTTAAAAAACAATTATCAATGAGGTTTAATTATTCTGCCTAATCTACATTTATTTTTAACAAGGTTATTATGTTATTTTACTTCTTGAAACAATCAACTAGGTACACATTACAGTAAATTATTGAATAATTATGATTAATAATATTAATAATATTAACTCTTTGAAATCATGACATTATTTCAATAAAAAAAACCTTTTATGAATCAACCCTAGAGAACCCATTCTAACACATAACTATTAATTTAATTTGATGTAACTAAATAAATAAATAAATTATCATTATAATTATAATTATTGTCAATTATTTAATGCTCTATAAAATAACATTATTGTCTATAGTTATTACATAGAACCGCAACTACTTACTGAAAATAGCACTCACCCGAAAAAGTACCACGCAAACATGATATATGCCTGTCATAGTACTTTAGGCGAGTTGTCGTGCCGCAAATATATGTGGGGGCACACCGATAAAGCATACCAGTATATGTAAATGCCTCCGTACCTGGCACTAATATCGCCCGGCCAAACCGCTGGCTGCAAAATTTGGGCCAGGAAGCATTACATATATATCTATTGGATTATGTAAATCGTTGGCGATGATGACAATGATTTTGTATTAGTAGAAAAGGCAGATACTTCGATCAATGATGTACCTACTGAGCGATCAATGATGAGCGCTTGAAAACGGGTTTCTTTTTTTTTGGAGAGAGATTGCTGATTGCCTCGGACGGCATTTTCAGCTTCATTGGGCTTTTTTGGGGGCGGCGAGGAACGTAAAGGGCTAAAGCCGTGTGAAACGAATCACCTTCGGAGGTTTTCTAGAGGGAACGGCATCGCGCATTAGTGCGCGTCCCCGTGCCCTACTAGATTCTCCGAAGGGTTCGGATCGGATCGGGGAGCGGAACCACCCGAGGGCGCTTCTAAAGGCTCGGACCTCGGCTCGGGTAGACCGGGCCGTGGAGGAGAGAAGCGCCCAGGTACATGTCTGTACCTGCTATAGAGCGCGTGTGAACCGGTTCTTCGTACCCTTGTTCTACGAGTACGGTGTCTTGGACCTAAGCTAGTGTGCATGTTTAGTGTATTCTGTAAATGTGTAGTGACATTTAGAGTATCGGGCGGGGGGGCGTTCGCAACTGTTATGGAATCCTCGGGGTCATCTAAGACGTGTATAGGACGTCTAGATGAGTACTGTCTTGTTGGTGGAAGGCCTCCAACGTTATAGTTGGCGGCCGCCACAACAAGCGGGTTGGGGTGGTGGGGGGCGTTATCAAAGTAGCATCTGGAAACGTCTTTGAAATCTTTAATAGTGGGAAGATCAAGATCACGGTGGAGATCTACATTGCGATAGTACCACGGGCAACCCGTGGCACCACGCATGAAACGGTTTTGGAGGGTTTGTAACGGGATACAGATAGGAGGGCGCGGTATGCGCGAAAACTACGCTAGCGTAAGTCATGACTGGGCGTTGGAAACGGGTACGCGGCTTTGGTGCCACGGATCCACAATGACGTTAGTGGCGATGACAGTACAAATATTTATTTAGCAACCTTATTTTAATCTTTATTTTTAAGATTTAAGGTTCATAGTAAGCTGAAGTTGATCAACAACTAGCTATCCGATGTTTTTTTTCAGATTTTGTTATTCGAAATTTAAATGCAAACTGAACTACTTTCGAGATGCATTTTTATTCCGAATCCTTTACCTAGTACAACGAAGGGCAGATAGATACGTAAGTAGCGCTCTGAAGACACTCTGAAACAAACACTCGCTCCTGAAAGAGTAGTCAGAAAATCTCGTTTTTAAATTATGGTTTGACTTTTTGACGGGAAAAATTAAGAGTCATGTCTGCGGTTTTGTTTTATTTTCTAAAATTTGTGTTATGTCGAATATTAATGTGAAATAATGGTGGATTATTAACAAGTGTTCGTGAGTGTGCATGAGTGTTGGCAAATGAAACAAAACAGTGCAACGTCACTTTTCAAATTCTCTCAAGAAGTCCGCCCGAAGACATAGTAAAGCCCCACATCTTTACTGAGATACTCGAGGGGTTGGGGGTATATCATTTCTCACTTCTTATTTTATATCATTCATCATCATCATACAGGGAAAGAAATATTGTTTATTTATATATTACTTGTAAGAAAATTTACTTTGACACTGGCTAAATATGCTAATCGCACGAAGCCATCAACTAAACGAAAAAAAAAATGGTTCATCATCATCATCATCATCATCATCATTGGCCATAGATGTGCACTATTGGTTCTCTTACTTTTGATTTAGGAAAGGCAAAGGCACCTAGCTCATACAGCCAGACCATTAATTTTATAGTAATTAATACTGAATAGATAACGACGATGGTCAGACTCGAGAGGTAATTTATGCGTGATAAATTAATGATTGTAAATAAATGAAGGATGCTAATTATTCCTTTCTATGATAATGATACACCACGCTTCACTTTCCCACCAAAAAGTCATATCGTTGTATTGTTTAAATGTTATGATCATTCGTGAGTTTTTAAAATGAGCCCAAAACCTACAGCTTCATGTCTAAAACTCTATCGAACTTTTTCTCTTTGTGGTGTGCAGTATTATCATTTGCGCGCAACTCATAATATTCTCCCCTTTCAAAGAGCAAACCGAAGCTGCTGTCCAATTTTAATATCACACATGGCAGAAGGGTGAAACGCAATATATTATTCATAACTGTATTTACAATAAACAATAATATATTATATTATTCGATTTGTCGGATTTTAATTCGCGTAGGGCTCTTTTGGGGTGACGTGACGATAATAATATAATAATAATAATAATAATTACACGGCACGGTCGACATCTGTCGGGCATGCCGCCGTCCAGGTGAATCACTCCGACATATTATTTCTGGTTGTACTCATCTTGCTAACGGAGAGTATTTGCACAGACACAACCAAGTAGCCAGAATAATTCACCAGCAACTTGCTCTTGGATATGGCCTTGTTGAATCGGAAGTGCCGTACTATAAGTACGCACCTGCGCCAGTACTCGAAAATGGTCATGCAACGCTTTACTGGGATCGCTCTATCATTACGGACAGGACTATTGTCGCCAATAAACCTGATATCGTGGTGGTCGACCGATCCCAGCGCCGGGCAATACTGGTAGATATCACCATACCTCATGATGAGAACCTTGTGAAAGCCGAGAAGGACAAGCTCAGTAAGTACCTTGACTTGGCTCACGAGATTACCGCCATGTGGGATGTGGATTCAACCATTATTGTACCGATAGTCGTTTCGGCAAACGGTCTGATAGCGAAGAGCCTCGATCAACACCTAGAGAGGCTCTCGCTGAAAGGTTGGGTTAAGGGTCAGATGCAAAAGGCAGTACTCCTAGACACGGCACGTATTGTCAGAAGGTTCCTCACTCTGCAGCCCTGACCACCGGTAGCTTGGGCCCTGCCCCGCTGCTGGTGGTACTCTAGGATTAGGTTTTTATAATGTTTTATTGTTTTTATTTTAAAATATTGTAAAAATCTAGTTTTAAGAAAAAATAAAAAAATAAAGGAGATAATAATAACTCTTTACTTTCCCGCAAAAAAAGGCGTTTTCGTCTAACACTCGTTAATTTCGTTATTCAATGTTACCAGTTGTAAAAAAAAACAATTTCGGTCAAAAAATATTCTTGTTTGGTTAAGATTATTAAACATTTATTATAATTTATGACGAGAAATCATACAATTGATTAAATCCGGTATTCTCCTTTTGTTTTTCACAATTTTTGTGTCCGCCCTCTTTGATGAACCTTTTCTACAAATTATGTATATTATCTGTGTATTTATGTGTGTGTAGATTTCGCGTGACTTCGCTTAAAATTGTTAGATTTGTGATTTTTCCTAAAATTATGTGTAATTTAAGGTATATTGTTAACCGTTTAGTGTACGTTAACGTGCATAAATGGTGGCAAATTAAACAAAACAGTGCAACAAAACTTTTTAATTTCTCATAAGCAGTTCGCGTGAGGTTCACAATCACATCTTTATTAAAACTTAAAAGGGTTAAATGAAATAGTATACCTCATTAAGCACCCCATAATTTATCATGCATTAATCACAACTCTACAATGACCATCATTGATCACAAGATAAAATTGAAGACTTGGCTGTATAGGCTAGATCCCGTTGCCTTTCATAGAGACTGGAGAAGAACACGAAAACTTTATTGACATTGACATATAAAATAAAAATCACTTCAGCTTCAGCCATTGCCCATCACTGTTCTAATCGATAACACACTTGCGCAATTTCATAACAGGGAAGGCATAGATCGAATCTACACAGTGGCGGCTTTGTCCGCGCGTTCGTCACACGCCAGCAATTATTGGTAGGCGACAATCAAATAACACATTCATATATCATCGGCGACGCAGCTCGAGTTACACAATTTTTTCGGCTGTAGTGATGTACGCAGATTTATCGATATCGATGAATTTTTATTTTTATGTTTATTTATTATTTATTTTTAACTTTTGTAGCATAAATTACATGGCGAATTTAATACCTAATACATTTTCTACCAGTCAATCATAGGGTGGTGCAGAGAAGACATGGTAGATGGAATTAAGTGATAACTAAAGTGGAGGTGATAAAAATAAATCATGTCCTATTTTTGTATTGCATAGTGGGTCTTTCACCTGGTTTATCTACTGTTTCATCATCATATTGTTTTTTAAAAGATAGAATTTGTAGTTGGTAAATATTTTTTTTTTTGTCTATCTAATTTAATTTTTAATTTTTAGTCTGAATTGCCATCTTTGGAAAATATCTATCCTATAACTCACTAAATGACGTATCATCAAATCTCACAAACTATAAAACACACTAAATTTTCTTACAGGTTGAACCAAATTCCATCTCGAACGATAGTTAACTCAAAACTTATGGAAGTGACTGCACAAATCCTACAGTTTAACTATTACATAATCAACCTATCCCTGTTAACTTTACCCAGGTAACAAGACTAAGTTCAAGAACGCGTAGCTGCAGTATTATCTTGTAAAGTTTACCAGCCGTGTGTCGTACGCACTCACAGGCGAGCCGTTTGAATGTGCTGAACTGCTGACTTATATTGAACTTTGTGTGTGAACTTAACATCAGATTTTCGGTGTTAAGTTTAACATTAACGAAATATTTTTTTGATGATGCCTAGCCGTCAAACGAGTATAATTCAATACGACGGCCTTTCTATTGTAAAGCGGTGACCATAGCTTATAGATGCTTACGAACGCGTTATTGACCCCAAAGCTCATTTCTATTGTGCTCTGTAATTTTTCTAAATCTAGTACCTACTCTAAGACTAGGACACAGTTATGCAAAGCAATGCTGCTTGGCGGTACACTCACGCCACGCAAGCATTCGAACATCAACGCTTAAAATCATCTACGTAATAGAATAGAATGCAAAATATTACATGTTATAAAAATATCAAATAAGTAACAGTTTACCGGTTTAGAACATACAATACCTAATGTAATAATAAAAAAATAAACTATTAGCTAAATTACATAGACATCAACAATGTTTTTATAACAACGTTATTTTCTTATCCACTTTATTACGTACGCAATTGAATTTACGATTTCAATCCGAACGTCCCGAAGAATATTGTAGGGGACGATACGCTTGGGTGACGCCGGGATTGCGTCACCCAAGAAACCCTCTGAGAAATCTCTAGAAACCCTCTGAGAAAGTTCGATCACCACGGTAAGGAACCTTTAGATTGTCGTCACTCACTAAAGTCCGGTTACGCTTTAAAGGCAATCAGCGACTAACAGCCATTTCTTTGAAAAAAAAACATTGAATCTATCGACAACAATAACTTGTCACATCACTATCGAAACGCAACGTTGTCCCATTATAATAGGCGTTTTGTTTACAATGCCCACTGAAGGGGAATCCTTAACTCGGCCACATAACGACACACGTTCTCAAATACAGTCATTCAATTACCTACCTTATTGCGCGAAAAAGAAAGTTGTGTGTCACTCTAAACATTAACTTTGTAATAACATTTGGCGCGAAAAGTGACGTTTGATGTGACAGCTGTCAAATGGAAACGTGCTTTATTGCTTGGGTTTTAAAGTTTTCTTTCGCGTGCCCTTTTGTTTTTAGGGTAACAGCATGAAAGTTGGTACTCGGATCGATAAGGCGAATTGCGTCTGTCACCTATATCTCCGTGTTCAGCTTAATTTTTTACTTTGTTAGATTCCGGTGCGGAAATTAAAAAAATAAAAATAACAATCATTATTTGAATTTTTGTTTATGGTAACCATGTAATTGTAAATTGAGTTACAATAGATGTTTGCTGTACATATACTATGCATTTATACACTATTTAACAAAATCCCCGATGAATCCTTTTATGGCAATGATAGTTTGCGTATTTGGATTAAAAAAGAACGTTTTACAAAAATGTTGTTTACCTATGAGTCGAGTGAGATTGAGTCGCCGCATGCTGGGATTCTAAAAATGTTTGTATATTATTTTTATTGTTTCTTGTTCATTTTTTATTTACTTTTAGTAGTTGAACGGCTCAAAGGCCGAGAGGCAAAGGTCCTATAAGTTCAATTCTCAAGTCAGGCATTGTGTTTCGGATTTTTTTGCCTTGTGATAAACAACCCGTAATTGGCAAGCGCGATTATTAAACCAATACCCATTACATGGTGTAATGATTAATGACGGAGACCCAGCATTGGTACAGTATATCCCCCTCAAGCGTCGAGCGACCACCAGGTGGCCGATAACAATTAAAAATCTATTGTCTCTGGTATTCGCGCGCTCGAGCTCACATAGACTATAACACTTTATTTTTGCATTTCTGAATATTTAGTTTGCTTCGATATAAGATATTTCTGGGAGTCTAAACAACGTTACATACATTGAAACATTGTACTCTACATTGTACATTTTACATTACCTATCTTTGTGTTAAGTATCACTGTTTTTTTAAATAAAAAAATGTAACTAAATACCGAATAAAAATATCGAAAAAGATTACATTTTACATCGACATTTTGTTTCAAACTCTTGTTATAAATATGATATTTAAATTCACAGTCCATTTGCAGCCATACAAAAAAACATTTTCACTTTACACATACCAATTAACGTACAAAAACTAATTAATTCAACCCCAATTACGATGTGTCTGTGTCAAGTGTAGAACAATGGATCAAACAAAGGGGTCGTTGACCTTTGTATTTTAAGGTCCTTTTGATGTCTACAATTTTTGAATTTAGACTAAAATCACGTAACCTAACTTCTAACGACTAAGGAATCCAATCCCGCAAACGCTGGATCCCGCGGTCGTGGGACCCCGTGCCACTTTTGCGAGATCAGTAATGCGATCCCGCATGCGTAAATGCGGATGCGGATTTATGACTTCAATCCCGCGGGGATTGAGATTTTGATGCGGGATTGGATTCCTGGTGGCGACTGACCGGAGCGTATTATTACAACTAACCATTCAAGTAATGTAGTCAGGCATAGGTTCAACAATCTAGTTGGAATTAGGTACTATAAGGCTAGACTACTTAATAATTACTGTGATGTCAGTGACCATGATATAAATATAAATGATAATAAATAAATTCGTGAGGAGCTCGATGGCGCAGTGGCTAACGCGCCCGGTCTGCGAGTGCTGAGGTTAAGCAACTTTCGCAAAGGCCGGTCATCGGATGGGTGACCAAAAATTTATCATCTCGAGCTCGTCCGTGCTTCGGAAGGCACGTAAAGCCGTTGGTCCCGGCTGCATTAGCAGTCGTTAACAATCACCTATCCGCATTGGGCCCGCGTGGTGGTTTATGGCCCGTTCTCCCTATCCATCCATAGGGAAGGCTCGTGCCCCAGCAGTGGGGACATTAAATGAGCTGATGATGATGATGATGATGAAATAAATTCCCAATAAAATTCAGATTCTTTGTAGTGAGACTACATGATATCTCGTAGTTTACCTATAAAGGTATACAGACTGTTATAAATTAATATTTTCATATTGAAGAAAAAACATACGGTTACGCTGTAAAGGCTATTAACAGCCAATCTCTTACAAAAACACAAGAGGTCGCTTACAAGCGAGTAAAAATATATCAACCTTTTTTTGCTGGTAATCGAACTCCGAACACCACAGAGGCTATAAAAACTCTATGTGGCCTAACCAATATTTATATGTGGTAGCCGACAAAACAATATGTATGCAAACCAGTGGGATAGCAATACAAAAGTTGGTTAAAGCAATCTGCGAGTCGATTCAGATGCACTGGCGCTGTGGACGGACATACGGACTTTTTAATTGTTGATTGGAAGTCACACTCAATGTTACTAGCCAACCCTACACGCAAAATATACAAGGTGTTTGGTAATATGTGTATAATCCCGAAATCTAGTTATGCAACCAAGTATAAATAACACCGTGGTAACATGCAAAATCATATTTATGATGATTTACTTTTCCATTAAAAAAACCCAAATTTATTTTTATTAAAATATTTTGTTCATTCCTGCTATGTTTCGACTTCTGTTTATGTTTGACAATGAGGTCGACGACCAAGAACAACGTGTCAGCTTGACCTAGGGTTGTCACTTTACAATTTTACTTAGTAACAAAGAACCTTAATATCTAGGACATCTGGTGTTTTTCAGTTCTGTTCATAATTTTCCGGGGTTCTACGACCTGTGCCCTATTTGCCATATCCGGGATTATACGGGTATTACCAAACAACCTGTATAACAAAAAAAACATTAAAAAATTAATGATAGTAATCTTTCTTTCATTCATTCATTTGTTCGTTCGTTTGTTGATTGATTCGATCATTCATTCATTCGTTCATTTGTTCATTAATTCATCCATTCACTC
This sequence comes from Eudonia mercurella, assembly GCA_963082485.1. Classification (NCBI taxonomy): domain Eukaryota; kingdom Metazoa; phylum Arthropoda; class Insecta; order Lepidoptera; family Crambidae; genus Eudonia; species Eudonia mercurella. The sequence continues at coordinate 5,566,040 of OY720052.1, read as the reverse complement.
ATCGTTCAACCTTCATTCATTCGTGCAACACAAACGCCTTGGTGGCCGAGTGGCGATAGCAAAGCCCTTTTCCTGTTACCTGCTGAAAAAGTTCTGTCCAAAATGGCTATTAGGTAAAAAAATATGACACGATTCAAAAATACTTATTTTAAAGTTCATTTAAATATATATTTTTTTAAATTTGACTTTGATCTTGGACGCTGAATGTAAACGTGCATGAACGTTAAGCAAATGAAACAAAACAGTGCAACGTGCAACGAGAAGCCAGCTAACTCTATTCAATAATTACAAAAAATATTTCCTAATATCTTTTCCTAATTTTTAAACTGGTCGATAAGCGAATCGCACCAAACAATAAATTTAAAAAAAATCACAGATTTCGCAGTCCCCGCAAGAATCGGAGCATTGAAAATGAATACAACAATTTACGAAAAAAAAAAACATTTTATTTTAAATAACACAATTCCAACTTGAATGCACTTCTCGCCTGCATCCGCATCTTTTAACACCATTACCATGACGATCGGTCAATAATCAAAGAAGATACACCCGTTTTTCTACAATACCAAATCTAAAGGGACCACCTGCAAGGTCACAATTATTAACCGATTTTCAAAATATTTTCGCCATTTTGTAGCTAAACTAATACCCTAGGACCCTTTTTTTCATTTTTTCTTAAGTCGGTTTTTTTTAGTAAAAATATTTACTATTTAGTATACAAACACCCCCCAAAAAACCCGATTTTTTAACATTTTTCAAAATTCCAAAAAAGGTTTCCAGCTGATTTTCAAACGCTCACACGTGTCTTTATAAATTCCTCTTGGTACTATTTTCATTTCGATTCTCCCAAAATCCTCGGAGCTATGGCCAAAAATACGTCTTAGGCGATGGGCATCTGATAACCATTTTCAATGGTAAAAACACGCATATCTGTTCATCAAAGCAATAACAGAATTGAAACGAAAACCATTTTAGAGCCAAAACAAATATAAAAGATGGAGGTTATAATGACGCCGACGCGTTCGTTAAATATATATTTTAATTATATTCAGCGGAGTTTTTTCATTGACTTTTGAATTCTGATTAAAGTGTGTTTGATTACTGAATTCCGATGTGAAATGTAAGAATAATTTCGTTTGACGAGTATATTTCGTTTCGTTGTGTAGGTTTCCTTAATTTAATTTAATTAAAAAGTCGTATTAATTATATATTTGGTAACCAATAATCTATCATTAATTCACATTAGTATTTGTTAAAACACACATAGATTACTCACCTCGTTGTAATTATTTAGCCATATATACAATGTTAACAAGTTTTATTACGATTTATTAACACAGCTTCTCTGATTTAGGTTAAAAAAAACCATAAAAAGAAATAAAGAATTTGAGATACATACATATTACATTATTATTCAGTTTTATTGAGTAATTGCAGTGTTATGTATTAGTATTTTATAACATTATAATATGCAAGAGTACACAAGATAAAAGAATAAAAAAGCGAATTAAGAAATTTTAATTGCCTTCGTGGTGGTAGGGCTTGTTTGTCCGCCTGGCTAGCTACCACCATCTTATCCAAATATGTCGCCATAACATCAATGTTTGTAGCATTGTTGTGTTCCGGCAGATAGAGATAAGACGGCCAGTTGAGGATGCCGGGTGAAGTGCGCTTCCACCTTCACCTTATCATCACTTAAGATCAGCTGAGATGAAGACCTAGTTTTACCACTAAAATATTAAAAAAAAAAAAGTTTTATCATTGATTAAAAATTCAACACCAGCCGCTTGTTATTAGAAAAACACTCTCCACCAATATTGTAATGGCATTCACCAATTATGAGTATTTGTTTTGAGATGGCCAATTTGAGCGTCACTCCGTCGCGTCGGGTGGGCAGGCACCTTTATCTGGCGTTGACAAACAAAATTATCTTGATGATTTAGAAAAGGGTGTACACGGGCGACTATTGTGTAAGCAGCCGCGGCGTTTTTTCTTTTTTGTTTTACAATGAATCGTTTTTCCTTCATCTGCTGGTAAGTGAAGATAAGTCAAAAGAAAAAAGTGTCTCTGTAGTCCTCAACGATTCGCCTTCCTTATTTGCCTGGTGCACTATTTTAAAATGTAACGTTCTCATTGAGGCCAAACAGCAGCATCTTTCTCATTAGCTTAGAAGTAAGTGTAATGAAGCTACCAATAAAAGTGATTTGTTTTTATAGGAATAAGACTTTTTTTCCCTAAAATATTTTTTGACAGGGGTCCGCAGAATTGTTTAAATTGTAAAAGTGGTCCGTGACTGCATAAAGTTTAAGAAACCCTGGCATATAGGCATAAAAACTGAAGCATTAGCGTCGCAGGCGCGCGTGTAACCCTTGGTTTCGTGCGTCCATGGGTTGCGATCTCAAAATAAGGAGATCGTAGAAGGTGAGCAACGATCGTGTTCGAGCAACGCACACATAGACCCTTTCACGGACAAGGAATCTCGCAAAATCTCGCAACAGTCCGAGCTCAGTTGTTCCGAAATTTCGCGTCTGTGAGTGGTGTCTATGTATATGTGTGCGTTGCTCAAGAGCGTCATGTTAAAAGCTTCAGTCTCCTTATTTTGTGCGCTGGGGCCGTTTACCATCAAAGTGCCTAGTGTGAGTTTGGCTTACTATCCGTATTTATTCGATTACCTACGTTTACGAAAACGAAAATTTGTATGGCAAAGTTTTAGCTCATCTCGTATGTCGCCAGGAGGCGCTGCTTCAATGCCATACTAATTTTAGTTTCCGTTAACGTAATCGAATTTCTTTTGCATGAATGATATTTCGTGTCTTTTTCCTTTTGTCATGAAAAACAATAAGTAATAACTCTGCTTTTTAATATGCACATGATCGATCCAAAGGTGCTCGCGCTCCGAATCTCATCCCGTGTTTTCGCCTCCGAATGATTTAGTACGGGGGGTCGGGTGGTGAAGGGGGGGGAGGGGGCGAATTATAAATTTGTGAATAATTCACGCGGGGCATCAAAATACTAATGTTAAGATGGAGGCGTAAGGCGGGGGGCACAATGAACTCTTTAGCGACGTAAACAACCGTTAACTTTTTGTTGTTGATCGAGTGGGGACGCTGTGCTGCATATTTGGAATAACAAAGTATTCTCTTGATTATTAGTTGTTGTAAAATTATAATTCTCTTTATAATGCTTCATTAGTTGTTGTTGAAGGTGTGACATTTAAAGAATAACAAAGTATTTTCTGTTTTGTAGAATTCGACACAGTAGGTAGGTTTTTCTTTTTTTTTTACATTTCTCAAAATTGTCCTGAGCAGACTAAAGCTGTAAACGATCGTTAAAACTAAGCTACGCGTATTCGTTTTGAAAATTAAACTGTGATTACAATGCGATTGTGAAACTGTTACTGTTGAAAATGTGATATTTTGATTGTATTAATGTTAATAAACTTTTATACTTTCTTTAAAATAATAAATAAATAAATAAATTTTTTATTCAGAACTTTTACAGGGTACAATAAAATGAGTGTACGATAACAGCCACAATGGTTTCTCAACTGTGTCGCAGCTGTTAGCGCCCACCTCCAAAATTTTAGAGGCATCAGAACGTTCCGAATGTAACAGAGATTAAATTTAAATTTTAAACATTTTTACAAAATCAGTAAAAGTTAGGTACCTAAGTGTGTTTGTGTGAGTGTGTGTATGTGGTGAGAATGTTTGTGTGTGTGCGTTGAGAATGTTTGTGTGTGTGTGGTGTGAATGCTTGTGTGTGTGGTGTATTTTGTATTTATAGTGAGAGTGTAGTGTGAAAGGGGGGGAGTGTATTATAGGAATTAGGGAGTGGAATCAAACACTAAATGAGCCTCTTCGCCCTACGATGTTAGTCTTGGGATCGGTGAGCAAACCACTAAGAGGATCAGTATGTGTCGTTATAAAATAAACATTCTAAGAATAAAATCAGCCAGCGAGTTTCTGTTGTCTAACAAATGCTCAAGAAGTTTTCGGTGTCCAGGTACGTTAGTTTTAGTAACCAGTTATTTATAATAATTTAAAACACTGTACCGTATAAAGAAACTGCCCTTGTCGAGTTTCTTGCCGCTTTTTCTCGGTACAAGGTCTCCACTGTAGGGTTTTTGAAGTTAATGGCTTAGATTTGACGTTCAAAAATGCTTTGTAAATTTTTTATTTTATTTGAACTTAACATCTTTTTTTATTTTGCTCTCATTGTGCCACCGCCTTAACGTACGGAAGTTGCAACTAATCGCCTCTGACTATATTAAAGTCATAATATTTATTAATTAGAGCCCCTTATTATTTACCTGGCCCATTAGTCATTTGAAATTGTTATTTAGAGCCAACACTTCTATTAAAAAATATGAAGTGAAATTAAGTTTATGCTGTCCCACTGCTGGGCAATGGCTCCTTCATTGAAATTAAACAATCGCTACAAATGAATTATCGATAGCCGAATGGATAAGCAGATAGATGCTAGGGTTGAATGCGAAGAATCGAGGTTCATTGCCCCATAGCTCCGTTAGTACTGACGTGAGCCCATGCCTAGCACAAGCGTATTAGCTTTCTGTTGGTTTATCAGGACTGTTATTTATGTGTTAATGAAGAATTAATAATAATAAATAAAATAAAAAAATGAATGAGCCTTACAGTAGTTGCATATGATGTGTAACATTTGACATCTCACCTTAGTAATAAGCAATTTTAAAATTATATTCTGAAAAAATGGGTCGGGTATTACATCGTTTTATAACTATAAAATAAATGCAGTAAACACTCATTAGAAAACATTTGACATATCAAAATGACCTTTGATTAGTTAAATGACACAATATGTCACATATAATAATAATATGTCGACTTCTTGTTACACACTTGTTACACTGTTACACATTTCACGAAATCACTCCCACAAGCTTCCCCGACTTCCTGTTACACACTTGTTACGCTGTTACACATACTTCCGTCCCATTTCACGAAGTCACTCTCACAAATTGCTTATGTAGTTTATAGAAATGTATTGTCATAAAAGACAATATAGCCACTTAAATGATTTTATAATACACTAGCGGCCCGCCCCGGCTTCGCACGGGTGTATTTTTATTTTTATACATTCATTTTTTTTAATATAGCCTTCCTAAATAAATGCGCTATTCAACATAAAAATATTTTTTCTATTCGTAGCAGTAGTTCCTGAGATTAGCGCGTTCAACCAAACAAACCATCTCTTCAGCTTTATAATATTAGTATTATTAAACTTAAAAACTAGTCGTTAGCAAATCAAAAAACATACTATATTTATACCCATTTCTTAGTATCTTGATACTTGTTAGTATGTTTCGTTTCTTGTACAAACTGTGTTAAAAATCTCGGCGCCATGTTTTTCATCTGTCACATGAGTCATTCATTATGCAAGGCGGTCCGAATCACGACCGCAATGACTTCAACGTTTTATGATTAATCGTTTGCCTTTGATAGTTGCATTCGGACATAAGTGGTTAGGGGAGAGAATAACAGTTGACAATGGACATAAAATTCTTTTTGTGGTTATTGAGAGTGTACAATTTAAATGGGATTAATTTTTTTTAGTGTGTGTATGTAGAGTCAGACATGACATTTTTTTGAAGTGATCTGTCAAAAGTTTAATTGAGAGAGGAGGGGTATTAATTGGTTGTATTGTGTATCGTATGTTACGTATATTTTTAGTTCCTTACGGAAAAGCACTTGGTCTTGGTCACCTCCCCTGATGTTAAGTGATGATGAGACCGAAGGTGGAAGCGCACTTCACCCGGAATCCTCAACTACTGAGGCACTGGCTATCTTATCTCTGTCGGAATGCAACGTTCCTACTAACACTGTTTGGCGACATGACATGGTGGTAGCTAGCCAGGCGGACAAACAAACCCTACCACCAATCAAACTAAGTACACAAACATGTACTTACTGGGATTTGAACTAGGAACCTCTGGGTCTGAGGCCGGTAGTTTTAACCACTAGACCACAGAGGCTAAAATATTCTGTGAGCCTTAACAAACAGAGTATAAACTTGAAATCCATAATCCATTATAACATAATATTATCTCTGCAGCTCATTTTATGTCCCCATTGCTGGGGCTCGAGCCTTCCCTACGGATGGATACGAAGAACTGGCCATAAATCACCACTTGGTTGAATGGTGGTTGTTATCGACTGCGAATGCAGCCGGCACTAACGGCTTTACGTGTCGTCTGTAGCACAGAGGAACTCGAAATGATAACCCTTCGGTCACCCATCCGATGACCGGCCTTTGGTAAGTTGCTTAACTTTAGCAATTGCAGCAACCCGGTATTATGTTATGTTATCGTCACGTAAACTTCATTTCAAATTAGAGAATAAGATAAAACACGACAATAACTATGTGAGGCTTATACTCAGCCTATAATAAGGTACGGAGGTATATGTATTAAGATGGTGGTAGATTAAGTAACAATCTTACGTCGCGTTTTCATCTGAATGTGTTGGAGTCCACTAACAATATTAACACTAATCGAACCTTGGACTATCGGTAGGAAATGTGTCATTAATCACTGAGCCAGAGGGGTGGGGGCGGTAGGGTTGTCTACGAATGGATTAAAACCGAAAAACGCAATATAATTTTTGTAAGTTTTTTATTTTTTTTGTATGTCAAACTTCAAATGTTTTTTTAAGTCCAAACTTATTTCATAAACGAAGCAAAAGTTCTAACAATCGTACAATAACTAAGTAAATAAAGTAAAGTAACAATCAACATCATCATCAGCTCATTTTATGTCCCCACTGCTGGGGCACGAGCCTTCCCTATGGATGGATAGGGAGGACGGGCCATAAACCACCAGGGCCCAGTGCGGATTGGTGGTTGTTAACGACTGCGAATGCAACCGGGACCAACGGCTTAACGTGCCTTCCGAAGCACGGAGGAGCTGGAGATGATACATGGTCACCCATCCGATGATCGGCCTTTGCGAAGTTGCTTAACCTCAGCACTCGCAGACCGGGCGCGTTAACCACTGCAAAATTTCCTTTGTATAGGTATTGCAAAACGTTGAAGTTGTTCAACTGCTGCGCTTAATAATATTATTGAATTTTAAGTGTGTCCTAATAAAAACAATAAAGATATTTTTTTTGAGTTGCCAAAAATCTCTTTTTTTTTTTTTGAGTTGCCAACCCTAGGCCGGCCAAGGACAAAAATGGAGGGAGCAAATAACTTCCCCGTGACATATTGGCTGCGCACTTAGCAACGCCCGTTATCGCAGGGCTCACGAAAACATCGGAAAGAAACTGTGACGTCACTGTTCCACCAAATTCAACGGCTCTGTGGTCTAGGAGACATCATCACCAACTCATTTTATGTCCCCACTGCTGGGGCACGAGCCTTCCCTATAGATGGATAGGGAGAACGGGCATTAAACCACCAGGCGATGCCATCACCAGCTCATATACGTCCTCACTGCTGGGGCACGAGCCTTCCCTATGGATGGATATGGAGAACGGGCCAGAAAACCACCACGCGGGCCCAGTGCGTATTGTTGATGTTAATCACTGCTAATACAGCCGAGACCAACGGCTTTACGTGCCTTCCGAAGCACGGAGGAGCTCGAGATGATGCATTTTTGAGCCACCTGCCTTTACAAAAGTTGCTTTACTTCAGCATTTGCAGACCAAGCGCGCGCTTTGGCTGGAAATTAAAGAGTCACGTCTGCGGTTTTGTTTTATTTTCTAAAACTTGTGTTATGTCGAATATTAATGTGAAATAAGGGTGGATTATTAACCGTTAAGTGTTCTTGAGTGTGCATGAGTGTTGGCAAATGAAACAAAACAGTGTAACATCACTTTTCAAATTCTCTCAAGAAGTCCGCCCGAGGACTTATTAGTAAAGCCCCACATCTTTACTGAGATACTCGAGGGGTTGGGGGGTATATCATTTCTCACTTCTCATTTCTATTATCATTCATCATCATCATCATACATGAAAGAAATTAATATTGTTTAAGTATTGTAAGACTTTTACATTGGTTAAATGCTTGTGCAAAGTAAACAATATGCTTAGTACCGGTCTCTATGGAGATCCTTGGGGGAGGCCTTTGTTCAGCAGTAGACGTCTTTTGGCTAAGATGATGACGGTGATGGTGATAGTGATGATCATGAAACTTATTACCGTACGGCCCCTACACTGGCGTCTTGCGACGCGGCGAGCAGATTCCTAGTTCATTGTCAGTCAGTTTTTTTTCATAGATAGCTCGGCAAATGACTCTGTTATTGACATTATTGTTATTGTTAAATTACTATATTAAATGTTAAGTGGAATTGGAGTCCAGAAGCGAAGATAACTGGTGCAGCGTGAAAACAAACGTAGCATCAGTTGACCTCACTCTGCCGGCCCACAAGGTGCTTCTTCACGCCTCTTTTGAAGGACCCCATATCATAGGAAGGAGGGAAAACGTGTGCTGGTAGACACAGGCACTTACTGACGTCTAAACTATAAAATTTTGCGTTTGCATTTGCTTTCTCTCTGTCTATGACAGCCGTAGCATAACGCGCAATGAATGTTCACAAGGCCCTCGTGTTCATGGCTGAGGCCTTAGGTCACCCATCTGGTAATCCGTTATTGCGAACGTTGCTTGACTTGCACAATCAAGAGAGAAAAAAACAGATTGCATACCGTGACTCCGTGTCATTGTATGCGGTCCCTGTTGTCAATTTACAATTGGCATTGATTAATAGAAATCGCAGATTTTAATGTTAACCCCTGCGTGTGACGCTGCGTTATTGACCCCTGTTAACGTTTTTTTTCTTAAGCTTGTTAACGCGCACTGTTGTGAAAAGAAGCGGCGTTTTTATTTTAAAAAAAATTATAAAAACGCGAGCTTCTGCATTATTTCTTCTGTAATGTTAAAGTATACTGCATACAATTTTATATAATAAGGAGCTTTTTTTGCTATCAAGTTCGCCCTTCGTGTTACGATCTTAAAGTTTAAGCATATTCGCCACGCTGGATGCTTGGATGGGTGGTCAAGTTATCTTATCGAGCTCCTGCTTTTCCTTGGACTTAAAGGCGTGTTTGTAAGATAGCAGTCTTTTATTCTGCGTCATTAATAGTTTTCTTATATGTACAACCTGGAACTTTTTAAGGCTATAGTGAACAAGTTATTTTTGGGACTTATGCTACAGTCTAGGCCGCAACATGACATCACTTAACTTTATCAGGCGTGAGATGCAGATAAATACTCAGCTATCATCATCATCATCATCATCATCATCATCATCATCATCAAAATCAAATCAAAATCAAATCAAAATATTTAAAAAATTATATAATAAAATAAAAAAACATATATCATCATCATCATCATCATCACCCGCCTGTACTAGTCCACTGCTGGACATAGGCCTTTCCAAGTATACGCCTTTGAGCACGATTCGCGGCTACTCTCATTCAGCTCTTACGAAGATCGTCGCTTTACCTAGTCTGAAGGCGTCCGACACTATACTTAGTTATAATGAACTTTAAAAAGAATAAGTTATCTTAAATTACGTCCAAACCTTTGATTCTGCGCTGAATCTTAACGCCAGGCTCGTGCTAAAAACGCTTAAAAACCGCGGCGTTTTCTCCAAACAGTGCGTTTACTATAGTTAGCAACATATGTCACTGTTATTTCCCCACAACTTATAGTGTATTATATGCAAGTCATCCTATTACGCTGATATATCACGATTCACAAAATTGAGTTGTTTCCTTTATTTCGGTTGGTGAGATTGGCGCCGCATGTTATTGACGGTAGCTATGTAAAGACTCTTCTCTTCTTTATTTTATCGCCAGCCAATGATAAGTGTAGGCGTCTCCCTTTGCACGCCATCTCTCTCTGTTGGTAGCCATTCCAAACCATTTCTTTCCAGCGACTCTATCTAATAATGCTAATAGCGGCGCTAATAGCAGCTAATGCTAAAAATCTGCTAATTTCATCTCGGCCCGATAATTCACGACGCGCGGGCGACGGCTAACGAATAAATAGGAGTGAATGAGAAAGGAGCACGCTTCCTTCTTGCATTGTTGCTGCATGCAGTTTTTTATTACGATTCATGTAAAATGCTTGCGTTTCGAGTCCATTATTATATGGTTGTTTTTATTTATTTAATCACAGCTAAGTATTCACAATAATTCACATTGTGAATAGCATTTTACATTCATATTTAAAATCATATTAGTAAATAGCATAGCAATAGCGCGTAGCATGCTAACATTTTTTTTTTAAAGCAAACTGTCTAATCATTTGGCCACCAACCTGCCTTTTGGTGAGCGGGATGTGGCCTAAGGTGATACATGCTTAGACAGGAAATGCCTATTCACTCTTGCTTTGAAGAGACCCAGGTCGTAGTGAACAGGGAACACGTGACCAGGTAGCGCATTTCACTCTTTGGCGGTTAAAAAGAGCATGCTAATAAAATTAATGAAAATTAGCATTAATTTCCATTACTACTATCTATATCGTCTCTCCATCGAGTCGGTTGCCGTCCTACGTTTCTCCGTCAGTTCTTGGTCGCCATGTTAAGACCTTGTGTGACCATCGTCCGTCGTTACGTCTGCAGACGTGTCCCGCCTAACTCCATTTCAGGATTTGGCATTTCTTATCCGGTCCCGAGGAGAGATTCTTTTAATTTTTTTTTATTCCTTATAAGACAGCTCTTGACCTCGATCTCGCCTGATGGTGAGCGTAGATGAGGTCTACGATGGAGCGAGCTGCCCCAGAAGATGCCTATGAACTCTCGCCTTGAAGGAATTCAGGTTATAAGTTTTTGGGAACACAGACGATGGCAGAGAATTCCACTCCCTGCCAGTGCGCAGTAAAAATGATGACATGAAGCGCTTAGTGCGTCATAGTATAGCGTAGATCCTTAGCATCGCTCGTTAAATAGCTCTTTGTCAAGCGATTTCTTTCGTAAGTTCGTGTTATGTAAAGGCTGTTTGCAACCAACAGAAAGAATCGAGTAATAACAATGACTTTATCTTGCCACCATAGCATACTGTAAGAAATCTCTTTTCGCTCTAGTAGGGGATAGGGACCCGCTTGCGTCACGCCATTCCCTTTAGAAAACATCTGAGGATGTTGTAATTATAATTACATCATCATCAACTCTTTCTGTCCCCACTGCTGGGACACGAGCCTCCACGCGGGCCCAGTGCGGCGCGGTGGTTGTCAACGACTGCTAATGCAGCCGTACTTTACGTGCCTTCCGAAGCACGGAGGAGCTCGAGAAGATACACTCTTGGTCACCCATCCGACCCATGACCGGCCTTTGCGAAAGTTGCTTACCCTAGCAAACGCAGACCGGGCGCGTTAACCACTGCGCCATCGAGCTGTTTCGATCACACGGCTTTGAAGTCTGGTTATACTTAAAAAACCCCAAAATAAATCTCAAAAAGACATTAAGCTTCATCATCATCATCATCATCTCAGCCAAAAGACGTCCACTGCTGGCCAAAGGCCTCCCCCAAGGATCTCCACAACAACCGGTTTTGTGCTGCTCGCATCCAGCGGCTTCCCGCGACCTTCACCAGATCGTCGGTCCACCTTGTTGGAGGCCTGCCCACACTGCGCTTTCCGGTACGCGTTCGCCACTCGATTACTGTTCCGCCCCAGCGGCCATCAGTCCTGCGAGCAATGTGCCCTGCCCACTGCCACTTGAGCTTAGCAACTCTTCGGGCTATGTCGGTTACCTTTGTTCTTCTGCGGATCTCCTCATTTCTGATTCGATCTAGAGAAACCCCGAGCATAGCCCTCTCCATTGCTCTTTGAGAGACCTGAGGCTTCTGATAAGGCCCATAGTGATGATGATGATGACATTAAGCTTAAATTATTTTAATTTTGTCACACCCATCCGTACATACATAATTGCGGATGTTGCTTAACTTATACGATCGCATCCTGCTCCAACAGACAGGCATACAAGCAGTCCACAAAGCTTAAACATGAAACACTATTGAATCGTAAAACTAAAATGCGGATACCGTCATTCGCCTCACTAAACTACGCAAAACATGTAGGGCTGCAAACTATAAAACAAAATAAATATAATTAATTTTATTTTTTTATTCTTATAATTTATTTATTATTGAAAATTACAAAATTAAAATCTGAGATTATAATAACCTAAAGTAACTAAAACTAATACAAAACTAAAATACGGCGTCAAAAAATTCCTCCGCATCGCAGTCGACTGGTAAAGTACCCAAGAGACTGGCGGCATTTCCACGTTGAATAGCAATGCTTAGTCGTAAAAAAAAAAAAAAATTATTTTATGTGTCATCCTTCTCGGTAGCATAATGGTCAGTGCAGCTGCCCGGATTGCGGAAGACCCAGATTCCTGGCTCCTGGCCTATTGCTGGCTGGGTCGGGTGGGCATTTAATTTTTTTACTATATTTTATAATCTATCTATGTATACATATAATAAACTTAAAGAGGGTCGAAAGTCTGTACATGGAAGATATTCGAAAAAAGGTTGGCTGGGGATACTTAGAATCGATAACAGAACACGTTCCAACAGTTTTTAGAATTTTTGTCTGTTTATCTGTTTGTCTGTTTATTTGACCGCACATCACGTGAAAATGGCTGAACAGATTTGGATGAAACTTTGCACATAGACAGACCGTAACCCGGACTAGCAATAGGATACTTTTTTATCCCGGTAACAGGTTCCTGTAGGATAATGTAGTCTTCACGAACGAAGTCGCGAGCGACAACTAGTTATAAATATAATTAATAAAAACAAAATTTATTATCGCACGTTTCGCACCCTAAACCAAATGGCGGGAGAACAGACATTTTTACTAGTTCTGTGATCGAATTTAAAAGATTAGCGTTGTTGGTTTTATCTTAGTGTTTAGTACATACCTAATGCTTTTATATGGTAATGGTGTCAAACTGTAAAGATAGTCTTAAGCTATAATGAATAAATAAATAAATACATTTTTTTTTAGAGTAATGATTGCTAACAAGATTGTTACCATGTTTTTTTGTTATATTTGAGCGCCATGTTACTTCGCCAGGATACTGAATTTTCTGTAGGTAGGTAGATAATTATTAGCAAACAAGCGTCGCTGAAGGAACTCGATGGCGCAGTGGTTTGCGATGGCTAAGATTAAGCTACTTTCGCAAAGGCCAGTCCTTGGTGACCAAAAAGTTATCATTTTTCGCTCCTTTGTCCTTCAGAAGGCACGTAAAGCCGTTGGTCCCGACTGCATTAGCAGTCGTTAACAACCACCGAACCCCAGTGGTTCATGGCCCGTTCATTAAAAAAAAAATCTTAGCTTTCGTCTAAATTGGAAGAGTCACAACCCTAATTGGCAACACTATTAAAACCTGGACGTTTCGCGGAAAAGCAGATTTACGGGTTGCACCGCGACTCGCTTTGATGTGAACGCGTGATTAATATGACAGTTACTACAGAGTATAAAAGGGCATAGATAATAGAGGATCCTGTATTTCGTACCGTGTTATATTGGACTAAACCATAAAGTATGTTTAATTAATCTAGTAAATATTTTTTTGTTTTACGATGGGTATCGCTTGGCTTTCATCACCTGTGATCTAAAGTGATGATAAGGCCGAAGTAGGAAGCTCACTTCACCCGGAATCCTCAACCACTGAGTAACTAGCTATATACTTTTACTTTTTTTATATATATTTTTTTTATACGTAGCACGGCAAATGACTCCATTTCATTTGATGTTAAGTGAATATGGAATCCAGATGCGACGACAACTGGTGCAGCGTGAAAACAACGCAGCATCAGTTACCCTCACTCTGCCGGCCCACAAGGTGCCTTCACGCCTCGTTTGAAGGACCCCATATCATAGGAATGAGGGAAAACGTGTGCTGGCAAACTATTCCATGTTTTGGAGGTGCGACAAATTATATATTTTATATTGCTGATAAAATAAAAACACTTTATTTCGTATTTTTCGATACATAAGCCCGGATTTGTGGTCACCAACCCGCATTTGGTAAGCGTATTTATAAGCCAATACCGATCAATTGTAGCGATAACTTTATTTCGATGATGGAGGCCTTTGCCCAGCAGTGGGACAGTATATAGGATCATCATCATCATCTCAGCCAAAAGACGTCCACTGCTGGACGTCTGCCTCTCCCAAGGATCTCCACAACAACCGGCTTTGTGCTGCTCGCATCCAGCGGCTTCCCGCGACTTTCACCAGATCGTCGGTTCACCATGTTGGAGGCCTGCCTACACTGCGCTTTCCGGTACGCGGTCGCCTCTCAGACTGTTCCGCCCCAGCGGCCATCAATCCTGCGAGCAATATGCCCTGCCCACTACCACTTGAGCCTAGCAACTCTTCGGGCTATGTCGGTAACCTATAACTAAACACTAAAAGTGAACGACACTAAACGATAAATCCAAAATTACGCGGTCCCGGTAACAAACCGAATTTCAATTACTATTTCTTGTGACCCGCCAAATTTACAACGGAACATCATTCTTATCACCACGGCAATAAGTCTTAAACGCTTTAAATAACGTGCCATCTGATAAAAACGCAGCGTTTACGCAAAAATCGACTCTAACACTAAAAAAATATGTTACAATTTACCATAGCTTACGATCGTCGGGTGTTAAAGGAAACTGCCCATCGATTTTCGACTTTAAATTGTTGTTGCTAAGATCCATTGTTGCGTGTGTTTTTCTATGGTCCCTAAACAGCTATAGAGAACAGGTGTCACGTTAAACGGTCTTCCTGAGCCCCAGAGTCTCCCCAAGGCATCGCGTGACGCACAAACTGATACTTCACGCAAACCATTATTGGGATGGCGGTTCCATACACAGTATGGAATTGTACACGCACCTAACATACTTTGTAAGAGCAACTAAATAATATAGCAGGAGGGGCTTGTCATCTAACCATCGATCAGGCCTCGATGGGAAAACGCACTTCACCCTGACTCCTTAACTACTGAAAAATTAAAACAACGTTAAGTGTAATTTTTATTTTTTATTTTTAAGGAAGGTTTACAGCCAATATTGGTAATTGTACATCTAATAAGCTTCTACAAGCTAATAACAAACCTCCACAAACAGAATGACGTGTATGTCAATCCCGTACAAATTAATTAAATTAATAAATAATAATTAATGTTTAATTAATTTTTATTATTTTATTTTATTTCTATCCTAGCGTTTTGTTACTTGTCTAGGGGGGCTGGTTTTTATCTCTAACGAAATCCCATAACGACAGATTTAATCAAACAGACAGACATAATTGGTTAAACTAGTGGTCGCCCAGTGGTCGAAATTTATTAAGGCTGCACGGATTGTATCCTAAGCAATGAAAAATTAAAAAAGATAGAATGTGAGTTTGGATTGGCATTGACAGATGTCGGCCGCATTAAAGACAAACAATACGTGTGTGACAAATACATGGTAGTGTGTGTAATGTTGTTTTTGTTGATTTAATGTATTTTTATGCATAATTTAAAAATAAATTAACATTCGGATAACCTTCTCTATATAAACTATAAGTGTGCAAAATTTCATACTCCTCCGTCCGCGCAATGTTCGTTAAAACGGGTACAAAATTTTTGCTTCACGTATTAATATATAGATACTTTGTCGCACCATCGAAAAATTGAATGTTCTCCCAGCACACGTATTCACTAAACTTAGACTCAATAGGTTCATTAATTCATTTGTTGGGAAATGTATAAAAACCAGTTGAGGAGCTGGTTAAGGGAACACACACAGACACAAGCAACAAAATTGTGGACCTCGACACCAGGATGCAGGCAATCCAAAGAGGCTATGCCATCCCTGGACACAAAGCTCACCAAGCGCCTTCAATGGAGGCGGAGGAGACGGTGGCGCATGTGCTCCTTGAGTCACCGGCGTCGCTCTGATCCGCAGAGAAACTCGGTACACCGGGATCACTCGCGGACGTCCTGAAAAGACTAGGAAGACTGATCTGCTTCTGGAGGGAGGTGGGCTGGCTGGAATAACCGGCCGCCATGGCTCACGTACAATGGTCCACCTTAAGGACTAAGTGCGGAAACCGTCACCGCACGGTAAAAACAGTTTTCTTAAAACAAAGCAAAATTACTTCAGTCAAAGCATATTTCTTAAATTCAACAAAATGATCCACTCATATATACTGAAAATAATATTTTCTTAAATTTAATATCACAATAATCTTGGTTTTATTTCTTTACAATAAGATTAGTTTTGTTTGTTTTGAAAAAATATATTTTTTTCCATTCAAATCATTATTTTCTTGAATACCAAGTAAATATTTTTTTAATTGAAATTTTTTTTTTCTTGAACCAATACATGGAAGCGTTATTCTTAGATTATATGCAATTAAAAATAAATAAATAATATATTAGAATAAGTAAATGTATTCTTAGAATAAAAAAATGTATTGTTGAGAAAAAAAAATGCTTTTCTTTATTTAATTCTATAAATTCTCAAACTAAATGATTGTTGTTTTTATTAAAGAAAATAGTTTTTTTCTTCTAACTACAATAACGCCTTCACTCAATAACTGTTATAATTTATATCAAACCAACTCTATTTCTTGTTTTAAGAATAAAAAAATTGATCTACAGAATTATTATTTTGAATCAAGAAAAACAAGTATCATGTAGTTATTATTATTTCAAATTAAAACTACAACTTTTTTCTCTGAAGACGTTAATGTTTTGAAATAATATGATATTTTCTTGGGTCAAATAGAGGATGTTGTTCATTCAAAATGTTTTATTTTTGGAAGTTTAGGGTGTTCCTGCACCTTCTAGTATTCTTTACATAGCATCCTAGCCATGCTATTTTTTGCATAGCATGGCTAGGATGCTATGTAAAAAAGACTAGAAGGTGCAGGAACATCCTACATTTCCATAAAAACTTAATACCTCTTTATACAAAACTATAAAACATTTTGAATGGAACTCTTACAAATATAAAAATTGAAAGTAATTATTACAAATTTACTGTTTATTTATAATTCTACTTATACTTAAATTAATTGCGTTTTTAACGTTTCATGTCAGGTACATAACTAACATAATTAATAAAAATTATGTATATATTTTACAAGCTTTTCAATGAAGCCTTTTCTTTCTGTGTGGCAATTATGTTGTCGTCACCAGCAATCTGTAAATATTTAAATATATTATTCACTAGTTTCCCATTTGACTAATATGGGTATGCAGGAATTTGTTGGCAAATTATATTATTTGGCCTATTAACACAGTAGATAATTATGATAATGTAAAAGAAAATAATACAATACACACCTTAGCACTGACAAATATGCTATCTATAGCTCCTGCGTCGATAATTGAAATTTCTTCGTAAGCCTTTCTTTTGGTAGGTACCTACTTGATGTTCCAATACATGAGGTGTGGATGGCATCTGTGAGGATTTTTTACTGAAATAAAAAGATGACCTTGCATTATACCAAATTAACTACGGTAATATTACTAAAGAGTTGATTCTATAAAATAATGTTTTAAAATATATAAGAGCTTTTCTGACTCTTACCACTAGTAAAGGGAATTTCCAAAATTCAATTCAAGCGATGAAAAAACTTATCACATCATCCAGATTGTGTATAAAGTTTATAACACTAAGTTGGTTTTTAAATAAAAATATTTTCAGTTTTTCCAGTTTATATAAAAGTTTAGTCCCTTGTTAGTATATATCATATCGAAATGGATTAAAATCTGAAAATTAAACATTAAATAAATTAGGGCTCAGTCAAGTCACCATAACAGCACACAATATTTTTCTTGTTTTTTCAATTATTCTCTATATTTAGTACATACAATGTTGCCTTCAGCCCCTTCACTTAATTGCTTAGATCTTCTAAGCTACATAATGGATTATATTGGGGTTTTACCATCATTTATTGTATTTTATCTGAAAAGTTTGTGTATTTAATATTTAATATTAAATAGCGGTTGTATCATACTGATTTTCGACCAAAGATGTGCTAAGCTATGTAGCAAGGCATGTGTATGATATCCACCAAAAGGATCGCTATGATATGAAAATAATAAAATATACTTACGAACATCACTTATTTGGTCAAAGAATCTTCTATTCTTCCAGGACATTGTAAAGACTATCATGTTTTTTCCACTTCCTCCCATGGATCTGTGTTGTTTGCAACCACATCCAACCTGCTTGATTGCTTTCTGCAAAATACATAATTATTTTTACTATAAGAAATAAAGAGTAAATAGATGAAGTAGCAGCTAGGAATCCGAATTTTATGCAACGGTGACGGGTTTCGAATTCGAATTTTGATAGCACAAGCGCTTTAGCTACTTAGTTTAGATCAGAGCATTGTATTTGATGTTGTCTTACATCTATATTAATTTAAAATTACGTCGATCCTTTACATGACGGAAGGACAATAATTTAAACAGTCTTTCTCATTAATAAATTAATTTCATCATTAAAAAACAGTATTAACAATGGCTAAACCTTGGCATAGGTTTACAACACACAACAATAAAGGCACACAAACAGCGCATAATCTGATGGATAGATACGAACTGTAATATCAGTAAGTATTTTCTTCTTAAATCCTAGATTTTGGAAAACAAATTAGGTACTTACCTATGAAAATTTTAACAATTTCGTCGGGAACTAGCCACGCACGATCGTTGCAGCTCTGTAAGTTCTTCCATTCTAACGTCCTTAAGTAGGTAAGGTACAAAATACCTATGTAGTACTATGTACCTAGTAGGTAATGTAATGACACACACTTTACACTCGGTGAGCAGCGCGCGCGTTAAAAAGTGGCCAGACTGAATGTAAAATCCTCTTCAATAATAACTAAAGGTAAAAGCGCAACACAGCGCAACAGTGACCAACTGAAAGAAAACAAGAAAATGACTTGTGTAGCCAGTTCAAAGCGTTATAATCTTAACTACAGACTAATATTATTTCATTCTAGTATTTGTATAATTTAAGTCAAAAACATGCTTTATTATATCAAGAGAAATAATGGTTTTGTTAGTTTTACATTTCTATTGTATCAGATCGAATTGATATCCTCTAGGTTTAAATAAATATATGTTAATTTCAATAGTCTGATCTTCTTGTAATCACAAATAAAATGTTGAATTGAAATAACAGGTTAATTCGAATTAAAAAACCATTTTTGTGGATATGAGATATTGTCGTTACTTGAGCTAACAAAATATATTCTTGCGGTCCAGAAAACTTGAGCGAAAGCAATATTTAGTTGATCCAATAAAATTAGTGTTTAGAGTCAAGAAAAGAGTTCTTTCAGATTGAATTAAATATTTTTATTTGATTTCAGTATAATAGTTCTGAATGCAAGTAAATTATTTCTTGGTTTTAAAAAGTATTTTTTACTTTGACGAAATTTCTGGTTTTGGTTTAAATAAAATCGATCACACTTCAATCAAACAAGCCTGAACTCAAATTAAATATATTGGTTTTAAATTTAGCAAATCCAACAAGAAAATATGGGTTTTTGGTTCAAAATATTCAGATTTTTGATATGATGCAAATATGCTTGAGCTAAGCTAATATTGCTAAGAAAATGACATTACTTGGTTTAAGAAATCCTTTTTACCCGTGCGCTAACATAGAACATAGAATGTATAAAAATATACTATAAAGTGCCTTTCACTCTAACGGCATTGCCACTACAACAAGGTCTAATGAAAAAACGTTAGTATAAAATTGATGATTATTTTAATGATAAGAACGTGTGGTCATCTTAGTCTGCTCGCCTGCGCAAGTTATTTCACATTGTATTAAGTAGTTACACTTTTGTATACAACTCTTAGTTTAAAAGAGTAGCTGCTAAGTTTCTTGCTGGATTCTTCATAGCAGAATCAACCTTCCGAACCAGCAGTAGAATCGCATTACATATATGTATTGTTTATTAAATTATATATTTTAAGTATTATTGTGTGTTTAACGTTCATAAGTGCAATTTATATGCCTAAATTGAACAAAGGATTTTCATTTTTTTTCACTCCTTCCTACAACATGGGGTCATTCAAACTAGTTGTGAAGTGAAGCAACATCATCATCATTATCAACTCATTTTATGTCCCCACTGCTGGGGCATGAGCCTTCCCTATGGATGGTCAGGTTACAAAGTAGGTGTCATCGACTCGGACAGTCGCGATGACACCTTTTTTAATACATATATTAGTTAACGCACACTGGACACAGATACTCCTTGACAGCACGCGGTTGAGACGCGCCGACTAACCGAATTATTTTGAATTGTAATTAGCGCGGATGGTAAGCGCAGGTAGTTTTCGCTATGGAACGGTACAAGGCAACAAGCTCGTGGCCCGCTTCGCTTACACCCGCGCGGGCGGTCAGCGTGACTCAGAAACTAGTCTCAATCCACTAGTTGTCGCTTAACATTGTCGAGTATGTGGCCGTTTTTAGTTTATTTACTAACAATTGTTAAAAACATTCAGCCGCTTCAGTAAAACTATTTAAAAAAAACTAGTATTTTATGCATCTTTTTTGAGATAGCCACAAAGCTAGACAAAAAGTCTGTGATGATGAATGCATGTGCATGACATGACACAGGTCATGACGCAGACCATAAAATCTGTGGTCAATAATCATTAAATAAAAACCGGCCAAGTGCGAGTCGGACTCGCGCACGAAGGGTTCCGTACTTTATGACGTATTTAAAAAAAAACTACTTACTAGATCTCGAAAACCAATTTTCGGTGGAAGTTTGCATGGTAATGTACATCATATATTTTTTTTAGTTGTATCATTCTCTTATTTTAAAAGTTACAGGAGGGGGGGACACATTTTACCACTTTGGAAGTGTCTCTCGCGTAAACTATTCAGTTTAGAAAAAAAAATATATTAAAAACCTCAACATCATTTTTGAAGACCTATCCATAGATACCCCACACGTATGGGTTTGATGAAAAAAAGATCTAAGTATGGGGAACCCCAAAATTTATTGCTATTTTTGTGTGAAAATCTTAATGCGGTCCACAGAATACATCTACTTACCAAGTTTCAACTATAGTTCTTATAG
This sequence comes from Eudonia mercurella, assembly GCA_963082485.1. Lineage (NCBI taxonomy): Eukaryota > Metazoa > Arthropoda > Insecta > Lepidoptera > Crambidae > Eudonia > Eudonia mercurella. Next base: position 5,544,952 of record OY720052.1, on the reverse strand, counting down.
TTTAGGAAAAAGTGGCTGTGACATACGGACGGACAGACAGACATGACAAATCCATAAGGGTTTGTTTTTTGCCATTTGGCTACGGAACCCTAAAAAGCATAACGTTACTATGCTTACTGGTACAAACAGCATATTGAGTATACCAATGATGATTGAATAAGAGCAAACTGTAAACACAGATCATAAAATATTGTGTGTGGCCAATGATAATTAAATATATAAAACATACTGTAACGTTATACTCAGCATAGTGAGATGCAAATGATGATTAAGGCGAAGGGTAAGGCACACTAGCGGCGCTAATGGATTTAATTTAATAACTGCTAAACTGGACATTTTTTCAAACATTGCGGACCTTCCGACACTAGGCAAACATCTATTATTTAATAATTGTGCACTACTTTTAGGTTTGTTTTTGTATTCATTCGCTAACACGAACAGTGGCCATTGTTTGTGAATAAATGCGATAGCCCGTTTTGTGAATAAACCACGCAACAAAAAGCAGTGCACAATTATTAAATAAATACTATGGATGTTTTCCTGTTGTCGGACGGTACGCAATGTTTAAAAAAAGATCCGGTCAGTTAGTAATTGTCAAATTATCAATTGGTGGCGCTAGTGTGCCTTACCCTTCGCCGGAGAACTTTCAAGGTCCCCACTATTAGAATAAAGACCACCATTGCACAACGTTTTAGATTAGAGCATTTCTTTTCCTACGCATTGACAATAATCTGGTCAAAGTGTACGCATTGTCAACTTCAACTAGTCAAATCAAGAATTCTATAAAGAACATACTGTAACTACGAGTAAAGAGCATTTGTAACTATGTTTATACACAGGTCAGCATATTGAGTATGCCAATGATGCTTGAATAAGGGCATACTGTAAATATACTTGAGTGCCACCCCTGTTACAGTTCACCCTGCAAACAATTATTCGGTTGTCGAGCTTGAGATGGGATGCGTGAGGTCTCCTCTGGGACAAACACGGTGCCTCGCTTAAAAATGCGTTACCATTCCGTACTTATTTACTGTGAATGGTTCAGAGTTTTAACCGCCTCTTTGGTCTAGTGGTTAAGACCACCGGTTTAGATCCAGAGATCCTGGGTTCGATTCCTAGCGGGGGTACATGGCATTGAAGCAGCCCATCGTTTTGTTATACCATTATGCTATTGCTCATGTAGCCTGTGGGATACCTTGGGCCCACCAGTGGGACGTTTGTAAGTCTATAATAAGAATATTTATTATTAAAGGGATTATTACCGTGTTTTTTTATGACAAAAAACAAACTACGACGAATAGAACCTCGTTCAGTATGCATAGCCCTTGGGCCCTACAGTGCAGTAACGAATATATAATAAAATGCATATTAATAATAATATTTTTTTTCCTCTTTATTTAATTTGGGGCATTTGTCCACATGGATATGCCAGCCCCATCGTATCTTCTCAATTACAATCTTAAACTATATGCATAAAAATAAAAGTTATCCTAGTTAAATAAAGGTATGAATATGTATAAATTTAATAACCTAGATTTTTTTTTTGTTTTTTTATTACATGTTGTGGTTGTCTTCTATACGCTTCTTCTATAACGCGAGTAGATCCGTAAAAGTTGTTTCATTCGAAAACATATGTTTTTATATTTAGAAACATATTCTGAATAGTCCGGTAGATATTCACACAACACGCCCAGACTCGCCGCTTCTTTTGACACAATGTCCGCAGTCTCATTGCCTGTAAGACCAATATGGGGTGGAACCCATTGCAATCAGCTCAAAAACGGTATTCTTTAAGCTATGGATAAGTTAATAATAAATAATAGTTAATTCAACCATTATTGTACCGATAGTCGTTTCGGCAAACGGTCTTTTAGCCAAGAACCTCGATCAACACCTACAGAGGGTCTCGCTGAAAGGTTGGGTCAAGGGTCAGATCCAAAAGGCAGTACTCCTTGACACGGCACGTATTGTCAGGAGGTTCCTCACTCTGCAGCCCTGACCACCGATAACTTGGGTCTATCCCCGCTGCCGGTGGCAACCTAGGATATTGTAAAAAAAAAATCTTAAAGCCGAGAAGGGCAAGCTTACTAAGTACCTTGACCTGGCTCACGAGGTGACCGCTATGTGGGATGTGGATTCGACGATCATTGTCCCCATAGTCGTATCTGGAAACGGCCTTATAGCGAAGAATCTCGACCAACATCTCAAGAGACTTTCGCTGGATAGCTGGATTAAAGGTCAGATTCAGAAGGCAACACTCCTGAACACGGCACGTATTGTCAGGAGATTCCTCACTCTACAGCCCTGACCACCGGTAGCTTAGGCCCTGCCCCGCTGCTGGTGGCACTCTAGGATTAGGTTTTTATGATGTTTTATTGTTTTTATATTAAAATATTGTAAAAATCTAGTTTTAAGAAAGAAAATAAATAAAGAAGATAATTATTATTATAAATTATCAGGCAAGCAGTTGAAATAACTGGTAAGTGCCTGTATTCTGCTATACGAGTACACAACACCACTGCGTATTATTTGTCTGTTTAGTATTAATATTAAATTCTCTAACCAAAGTACAATATTCCATTCTGTGTGTACGCAGTCCGTAACTATGTATGTACATACGTTGATAAACAATTATCCTCGTGTTTGCGAAATGGATTTTCTCTGTCGTCCGACACAGCGTCGCCAGCATCCTCGGGGAGTGTGGTCCGCATGACAGCCTACTTTATTTATCCTTCATCGGGCCACAAATTACAAACTTAACGGCCTTTTTCATATATTGTTTTCTTAAACCAACTTTAAAGTCGAAATATGCCAATTTTATTAAAACTAAAAAAAAACATCATCATCATCATCATCGCCAGCTCATTTTGTATCCCCACTGCTGGGGCACGAGCCTTCCCTATGGATGGATAGGGAGAACGGGCCATAAACCACCACGCGGGCCCAGTGCGGATTGGTAGTTGTTAACGACTGCTAATGCTCCTGGACCAACGGCTTTACGTGCCTTCTGAAGCACGGAGGAGCTCGAGATGATACATTTTTGGTCACCCATCCGATGACAGGCCTTTGCGAAAGATGCTTAACCTCAGCACTCGCAAAGCGGGCGCGTTAACCACTGCGCCATCGAGCTCCTTAACCGAATGATGAATATAAAAAAACGAAAAAACTATACTCAGTTCTAAATGTACTTGGAATAGAGTTTGTTTTGGCTAAACAAGTTGCGTCGTATCACCCTACCCGGTCACTTAAAAGTATTGCTCTGCGGCGGACCATAAAAAATATTGAAAACGCGAATACATTATTATTTACTCCGGCACTGGACGCATAGTCAACTATGTACAGTAATGCTTTACATTCAAAAGACGGTGAGTACCAATCTAACATTAAATTAATACACTACACACAGTAGGGTTATTATTTATTTATTAGGAAATTCTACAGCTTTTTTTACAAACACATTTTAACTTACTTATTTCAAGATACTTAAGCCAATTAGAGAATTCCACAACAAAGACTAATTCATTAGTTAATGAGGTACACATTAAGAATAACAAAAGCACTTGACAACATATTATGCTCGTGTTCAATAATCAGTGTACAATCTGTCTTAAATAACTTACATTTTCACGAATAAATTAAGCCACAGACCAAAACCCTACAAACAAAAATAAACATCTTTATACATATACATACATATATATATATATATTGGATACAATTAAACTTACACAGACTGCACACTAGACCACCACAAATCGCAAAACTTCCTCAACAGATCTTGAACCTTATGCATATGACATATGGTTGAACATCTATTGAAGAAATCCGACAGCTCCAGATAGGTTGTTAAATTAAAATTAAACTTGAAACAACAAAAATCGCAAAAATCGCTAATATAAAACACTTACTAAAGGGTTAAATTGGACAAAAGAAATAATAAAAATTTCTGAATTTTTTGCCAATGCTTCTCGGTTAAGGCGGGCTAATGAAAAATTTGAAAATCTAGGCAGAAACGGCTTTGAGAGTTGTCAAAAAGGAACGCAAGATGGCGTAGTTTGACGTAAATATTAGATGTCCAACTGCCACTGCCGACAGCACGTGCAGCGACAGCGACTGCATGAAGTCGGCCGCAAGCCGCAGCTGCACTACTGGTTTGTATGTACTTATATGAAACTAGCTGACCCGGCGGACTTCGTACCGCTTTGACAGTTTCCATCATTGAGTTAAATATATATCAATGGTTTCCATGACAACAAAACAAACAAATAATTTTGTATTGAAAAATTAAATTGTCGTGTTTAGTAATTTACATATTTTATATATCAAGATATAATAATATTTTTTAATATAGCCTATGTTACTCAACGCTAAAGTAGCATTCTAATGGTGAAAGAATTTTTAAAATCGGTCTAGTAGTTTTTGAGTTTATTCGTTGCAAACATACATACATACAAAAATACAAAGGTTTCCTCTTTATAATATTAGTATAGATGGCTTCCATGCGCCGCGGCAGCCGCAAGTGTGTTGGTTGCACTCACTTTGTTGAAAGTGCCGCTGCACGTGCTGTCGGCAGTTGCAATTGGCAGCTCGGTTCGGAGTTATTCTGTTGTGTCCATAATTTGAGATGTTCTTGTTGTCGTTGATCTATCTATATTATATTAATGGTCGCCCAGTGGTCGAAATTCGACCGTAATTTTATTAAGGCTGCACGGATTGTATCCTAAGTAATGAAAAATTTAAAAAGATAGAATGTGCGTTGGATTGGCATTGACAGATTTCGGCCGCTCCTCTTCCATTTTTGAAATTTTTGAAAATAGTAAATATGCCTGTGTGTCAAATACATGATAGTGTGTGTAATGTTTGTTTTATTGAATCCTTCTCTATATAAACTATAAGTGTGCGAAATTTCATACTCCTCCGTCTGCGCAATTTTCGTAAAAAGGGGTACAAAGTTTTTGCTTCACGTGTTAATATATAGATAAATTTACGCCAATTTTGTTTTGAACAAATTTTGAGCCATGATAGCATAGTAAGTAGTGCACTTGACTCGGCATGTCATGGGGTGCGGGTTCAAATCCCGCTCGTGGATTTTTTTTCTACACTTTGTCTTTTTTTCAATTTGTAATTATTTACAGATCGAATTAAAATAAATAATTTTTTCATAAAGAGAGAAATCCTAACTTATCTTGACAGGTCTAAGAATTTTTATTAATACTGATTGATTGATAAAAAGAGAAGCCCAGGTAGGCTACTCTTGACGCAAACTCAATCTCAATACAATTCCAATGCGATTAATATGTATTGATATTGGGATAAGTTTCGCAATTTCGGAACGCCCCATCTCGATAATAATTTGTTCACTTAATTTCCACGCAATTTAATTCCAATGTAGCGCTATTATCGCTTTTAAGAGTGCCTTTTGAATTTTTTAGATTTGGGATTGGAAATTGATTATTGCAATTGTGTTTCAAGAGTAACCCACCTGACTGGCTGACCAAAGAACGCTCAACAGTTCAAACCGTTCGATCTAGACCGCTGATACTTGAGGCTGCCTCAAGTATCTATATGCCTTAACACGTTCACATTCCCGTGTACGCTATCCTGTACGCGGATGCGTTCCAACAAGTCCGTGTACTCTATATTGTACACTGATTTACTTTTATGCCAAGTAAATTTGTATGTGTAATTTACGGATATTATTTCCAAAAAACAATGAAACTAGTCATTGAAGAAATACAATAAAACGAATGAACATGCCATACAAACATATTAATATTCTTTATTCGTAGTCATAGTTATATATATATATTTTGATCTTAATTTTGATTTTTTTTTTAACTTTAATTTTTGGTGTTGTTATTCTTTAAATTTTTGCTTAAAACTTAACTTGATTTTAAAATCTTGTTAGAAGAAGTTAATGGAAAATGTTGTGCGTACCTATTATAGGTGTACATATCAGTACTTGTCCTCTGAGTATGTAACCATGTTAATAGTAAGTAATATGTATACTGTTGGTATGTCTAATAAATAAATAAATAAATAAATAAATAAATATTCAACAAAACCTTCTTGAACGTACGGGTGATTTAAACCATTAGTATAGGGGACTGTGAACGTGTTAAGAAAATACAGATTTTTCCAAAATTCCTTCGGAATCACGGGCATACGAACTTTAAAGCGGATGATGTCGCGGTCGCTATTGACGATATTATAATAACAAGAAGGGTTGTGTTACCAAACCCTACTTGACTGTGCCAGCCGTTTCGCCACGTGCCCATTTTATGGGTCTTACCGCGGCACGGAACTGTCACAGAGGTGCATATACGCTAAATGGGCATACAGATATCATTTGTGTTGAATATGTGAACATGTTTATCTGGACAATTCAGTAGTTTTTACCCGACTGCGTCAGGAGGTGGGTTATGTTTGTCGAGTGTATAAACAGAAAGACATTTGGCTGGGTTATTTTATGATTTTACAAATAATTTTACGCAAATATTGTTGCGAACAAATTACAATTTGAAAAAAGACATTGTTGAAAAATATTTAGATCGGATGTTGATGACGTAGTTGTCGACATTGAATAGGGCTCCTTTGGCTTATAAAGTAAAAGTAGATAGTGTTGATTAATTTCGGCGAGTTGGATTGAGCCACGATAGCATAGTTGGCAGTGCACCTGACCCGGCATGTCATAGGGTGCGGGTTCGAATCCCGCTCGTGGAATTTTTTCAACACTCTTTGTTCAAATTGGCTGGGTTAGCTATTAGTAGTTTTGACCCCAAAAATTGTTAGATCGACCACACGATCACAATTCTTTAAACGAACTACAACTTCTCGGAATTTAAAGGATATTGTCCAATTTTTCTATGGACGTAGACGTAGTTAATAATTTTCATTTACAGCAATGTTTTATGGTGTTTTGTTTTCGGGAATATTAGCAGATTTAATTCTCATGTTTAAAAAACTCAAAGAACTTGTCAGTTAAAAGTACTAGACGTCAAGAGTTTGCTATTTAAAAGAGTAAGGCGTTTTAATATAATTATTTTATGCAGGTTTTGAAATGCTTGGTTATTTACTTTACAAAACTAAAAAGTTTGAATTAAACAAAATTATTAAAATTAAACAAAAAACCCAACTGCTATAACAACTATATAAGAAACAGTTATATACTCGTAAAAGCCAGACTAACATAAAAAGTTACTGCAAAGAGAAATAACTGAAAAGAAAAAACAAGCTCTACTCTAATGTTGAATGCAACGAGAAATATTTCCTTGTCCGATACCTATACTTAAATAATAAAATCTATAATAAATGAGTATTTATAAATACGTTGAATATTGATAGTTGTCGCAAGCGGGGACAATCACCAACCAATATAGACATGGGCGTTTTCGGTTTTCTATGATAACGGTTACGCAACCGATATTTAGTTTTCATATCGATATCAAAAACCGTTTTCAGATATCGATATCAGTAAGATAGTTTGCTAGTTTTGCTTCTAATATGCATAACTAGTTTTAGAAAACTGAAAACGATAGACAACACAACTCCAAATTACGTCATATTTCTATGACTATAAAGTGCGAAGCCAAATGAAACAACATTGCATATCAAAGTAGTGGCGAATATTCGCTTCGTCTCATTTACACCGTTAACATTATGCTTAGTTAGAAAGGGAAGATGCGAATATCAAAACATTTGGAGTTGTGCAGTAGTTTCAGTTTTCCATGGATATGGCGATATTGGTTACAGTGACGGTATAGAGTTTTTTTCATATCGCGTTCTCTTGCAGTTTTGGTTTTCGATTCGGTGTTAGTTTTTCTTATATCGGTTATGAAGTTTCCCATATCGATATGATATGATATAGGACTCATATCCGTTTTTGGTTACGTTTTGATATATCGAACTCATGCCTACCAACCAAAGAGAGTGCTGATTTAATTGAGCTAGACACGGCCGCTTGGTTGATGATTGTCCCCGTCTGCGACATATCAGTAGCGGAGTAAGCACCACTGGCTCAGCCACCCGTTGTGGATCTTGGCCTCCAACACAACAAGACGCCATTCTTCCCTAATTTGGGCCTTCTCAGACCAGTAGGCTTACTCTTGAACGCAAACTCATTCTCAATACAATTCCAATGCGATTAATATGTATCGATATTGGGATAAGTTTCGCAATTTCGGAACGCCCTATCTCGACAATTACGTGGAAATTGAGTGAACAAAATATTATCGAGATGGAGCGTTCCAAAATTGCGAAACTTATCCCAATATCAATACATATTGATCGCATTGGAATTGTATTGAGATTGAGTTTGCGTTCAAGAGTAAGCCTACTGTTGTCGATCTGGAGCCCAAGTAGGTCCTTCTCCACTTTATCACTCCAGCAGCGGTACCTGGGGCGCCCAACTGGACGTCAAATTTAAAAATAAAAAAATAATTTAATATTTTTTTTTTTGTGCTCAAATTCAATACTAATGACCGCATGCGCGGATATAGGAAAGTAATTTCGTTTTAAGGTTAAATGTACTAAACGTTATTTACCTATAAATCTGTCTCTTGTTATAAATTTGTAAGATACCAAAATAATACTTATAATTTAAGTAAAAATACTGGCTATGGAAGAGTGAGGTCTTTTGTTACAGGTATTTCCATACCAAAAAGAAGACCTCCAAAACAACTTAATGTAAAAACATGTATTTTACTGCAATAAAGATTTTTGAGGAGCTCGATGGCGCAGTGGTTAACGCGCCCGGTCTGCGAGTGCTCAGGTTAAGCAACTTTCGCAAAGACCGATCATCGGATGGGTGACCAAAAATATATCATCTCGAGCTCCTCCGTGCTTCGGAAGGCACGTAAAGCTGTTGGTCCCGGCTGCATTAGCAGTCGTTAACAATCACCAATCCGCACTGGGCCAGCGTGGTGGTTTATGGCCCGTCCATATTCATCCATAGGGAAGGCTCGTGCCCCAGTAGTGGGGACGTTAAATGAGCTGATGATGATGATGATGAAAGATTTTTATTTTATATTATTTATTATATTATTGCCTATTATTAATACATGTATTATTAATAATCTCAGAACAATAACTAATTAATTGTTGTTCTGAGATTATTACTCACTTCTCATGACTATTATCATTCTAAATTTAAAAAAATTGTTTAGATGATTCAAAAACACTTTTCCTAAGTTTATTTTTCCTATTAAATTTGACCTCTTATCCCGATTCACACTTGGCTTGTGGTATTACAGCAACATTGCAATCTTGTAGACAAAGCCCAAACACAATCGCGTAGTAGTGCAAAAGATCCCGGCAAACCGGGATTACGAGATTAAACAACCCGATGCGATGTATTTACGAGGGAACAATTAAAAACGGAAATGCGGAAAATGTCTTTATCCCTTTCTTTTGTTAACGCGACTTAGCTAACTTAGAAGTTTGGTGATTAGAATTTGCTTTTTATACGAGTTAAGTTATATCTTTTTAATAGTCATAGTCGATTTTTACTTTTTATTTTTAATAATAATAATAATAATACGTATTGTCAGAAGGTTCCTCACTCTGCAGCCCTGACCACCGGTAGCTTGGGCCCTGCCCCGCTGCTGGTGGTACTCTAGGATTAGGTTTTTATAATGTTTTATTGTTTTTATATTAAAATATTGTAAAAATCTAGTTTTAAGAAAGAAAATAAATAAAGAAGATAATAATAATATATTTATTTTTCAAGCATCATGTCTCATTTGGGTTAGTTACAATAATTACCTTAGCCTATGTTAGTAAAATTAACAAATTCAATAAAAATAAAATTACGATTAAATTATAAAAAATAAAAAAATAAAAACAATAAATACATTATAAATTAATTAAATCAAATTATACTTTAATTTAAATGATTTGGAATAAATAAATTAAATTCAATTCAATTAAAACTTTATATGGACATTCGTCAGGTGAACCATGTCACAATGGTAAACATACTGCATGTCGATTCCTGTTACATGTTGTTGTCGACTTCACGATTTGACAGAGTTAGGGATGTTTTTGCGGGGCCAGTACGAATCGATAACATCGATTATACTTCGTTTAGGCTTTAAACAAGAAACTATATTAAACAGAGGTTTGGCATTGATACATATATCAATAAAATAGTTAATTCAGCATTAGTCGTTGCTTAAATGTGGACTACAGCATAGTATTCTGTAAAACTCAAAAACACCGAGGGCGCCTCACCAATCAATGTGGTAGTTAAATGAACTAACCACAATTGAGTTTTTGACATTACCGTGTCAAAAACTCGTATTTTTATGTCAAATAAAAAGTAGCTATGTAGCTTGAATTTAAAAACGCTGCGAGCGCCCCAACTATCGAGGTGGTATAAAAATGTAAACGATACAGATTTGACAGTACCGTGTCAAAATCTTGAATTTTCCTCTCAAATAATAAGTAGCTATTGTTGGCGACAGTCAACAATTCAAAAGACAAAACTTCCTTTTAATAATTTATTCCATAAAGTCAGTATTTCAGCATTTCCTTACATATTTTATCCATATTCTTATCCTTATCCATCTTTAATTTATCCTATATTCACATTTTCTATCCTTTCTATTTGTTAAAGCCCGCTAATCCGTCTTACCATAGACCCAGATTGGCGTCCCTTCTTTATGCCCGGAAGCGGAAAAATCACCCCAATTGAATAAATACTTTTTACATTAGAACCTTATTGTATTTTAAAACAATAAGCTATAAAAACCTTTTATAAATGCATTTCTAATATTTAAGATATTTTAGTTATTATCAAAGATCGAATACATTTATATCTTAGCATCGATAATCAAGCCTGGAATAATAACTTAAGCTAACAGCTCGGCCATCCTGTTTAGCGCGAGTCCCTTCGCGATTCAAACGCATTTAAAAGTATATCAATACAATTAATCAAAGTACATGTACCATAACAACGTATACTAAATCTATGACCATAACACATTATTAACCAATATACAAAGGAAGTCAAAGGTTTAAAATATTATAAGATACACAAGAATTACTTTACTTTTGTAAAATAAAATTGTGGCTCCACATCTAGCCGTCCACACAGCCATGTTATATCTAAAAACCAAATGCAAACAGAGATTACTCTGTTATTAAATCAGGTTTTAAAATGTTTAAACCAGGTCTATAAAAAGAACAATGCGTAACTTCCAAATCACCACTTCCAACGCAAGAAATAGGCCAAGAATCAAAGAAAACAATTCATAATTTCTAAATCATTACAAAACAATTAACACTTCCAGCGTAAGAAACAAGAAAGAATCAAAGAAATAATTCATAATATTTAAATCATTATAAAGAATTTACACTTCCAACGTACAAAATAGGTAAATAATCAAATAAAGCATTTCATAATATCTAAATCATTATAAAATAATTCACACTTCCAACGTAATAAATAGTTAAGAATTAAAAAAAACACTTCATAATATCTAAATCATTATAAAACAATTTGCACTTCCAACATAAGAAATAGGTAAATAATCAAAGTTCATAACTTCATAAAATTCATAACTTCATAATCATTACAAAACAATTTATACTTACAATATTATTTACGCATAATAACGATATCGGTATTGTTATCCGCATTTGTATGTTTACTATGATAATCATAACTTAGTATCTTCAATAACCTCATCATCATTAGAGCCAGCCAACTTCGAAGTCTTTACCATTACAGGTTTATACATTTTCATAAAATGTCCTGATCAGATTTCATACATTACGAATATTGTTAGCCATTATCAGTTCGTTCACTATCTTTATCCTAACATTAGTATCTTTGTTAAACTCATAATTAATAGAATCATGTTATTTCAAAGTCTTTACAATTGCAACTTCATTACTATACATAAAATATCCTGAATATTGTTACACATGTCATCAATATTATTAACCTCATCCGAATGCTCGATCATATCACTACCATATCGGTATCCTCATTATCAATATGTTCCCCATCATCATTAAATCAGCATATTCGAAAACTCATCACTGCTAGAACCAGGTAATTTCAAAGTCTCAGTCAAAGCTCATCCAAGTTTTATATAATCTTATCCAGTGCTTCGGTTCGCCCACCTTATCAGCAACCGTTATTGTGTAACAAAGAAGTATCTTCAATAAACCGACCGTGGTAAGATACCATGAAAAACTTCAATTATCCTTGGAGTATTTAATAAATGCCAACCCTTATTCAATTCTATTGAAGGTCAATCATGTGGTCAATCACCCACACCAAGCAACAAAGTCTTTAAACTTTTAATTTGAAAGCTAGCCCCTATCGGTGTTGATACGAGTCGACACTCTGTAGCACTCAAAACCCTCAACATCAGCAGTGATATTTTACTTTATGAAACAGGCAACAACAAGCAATAACTTGACATACATAAGACATTAAAAAAAAATTGCATTTAACCAACCAGCGGATTGCGACATAAAGAAGAGCTTGATATCAACAACATTCAATGCGGCGGACAATGACAATATGAGCCGCACCATGCAAGTACCGATCCTTGACGTCATCCATTCAGTCCTAACGTTTCTTTTTAACAGTTCCATCTCTAATTATGTATTTCAATCCTCTCTGAAAGACACTCAAATAATTCCTCTATCAAAATAATAATAATCCTAAATCACTTGATCCTCCTGAATAATTCCTGAATACCGACCTATTTCCACTCTTCCCTTCCTATTCGAAGACCTCGAGTTTATTTAAAACCAAAGCAATAAGTTCCCTTGTCGTCATAATCTCTCTAACCCATTCCAATCTGGTCTCCGTCCGGGCCTCATCTCGGTCACTACTCTCGTTATTATCACTGGCGATATGGCTTGACATGACATGACTGGCTTGGAATGTAAAACGGCTACTCAGCAGTGCTAACCGGAACTATGCCTTCAACGCAGTTAACCTTAGTGGTGTGTGAACACCCCTTTCAGTCAATCTGTTACGAATTTGAGTGTGATTATTGACAGTTGCTTGGGTTAGGGACCGCAACTGCCACCTGCAAACCGCATCCCATAAGCTGCGGAAATTACCACCTACTGTCAGTAAAATTGCGCTAGTGCATCTCCGCTGCCTCCAGCTCCAGAATTCCAGATGACACTTACGCCCGCCATATTGATCTTACAGAGGACCAGCTTAACAAAGTTAAGCGTCTTTAAAAAAAAAATCTGGCCTCGGCTCATACTCGGCTTACGCAAATATATCAATAAATAGACTATATTTCCGAGCACCGCTCAAAACTCAAGTGGCTTCCTATTTTTCTTCACCGAAAAACTATTCACTCTCCCATCTTTTCAACATATTGTTAAATCACACCTATCACTTTCAACTCTCTTTGTTGCTCAAATGTTTGCTTAATACGGTCATTAGAAATCTTAAGCCCTAGAACCACACAGCACGTTTTATGATTGTTTCTTCACCGTGCAAGCTGTATCAGGCGTGCGCAATCCATTCACATATCTAAGGAGTTCGTGTAATAACTCCACCTGTCCGCTTAACTATGTTCTGCTGCAAAACTACCACACACGCCGTTATCTACCTCCGTACCAGGCTTTTATTTATATAATAAAACTTGCTGACTCGTCAGACATTGTCCTGTCTAAACTTTATTAAATTATTATGCCTGTATTATACATATAAACCTTCCTTCAAATTAATTGATCATTCTATCTATTTTTGATAACTGCAATAAAATCCGTTGTATATATTAATAGATCTAAGCGTACAGACAGCGGGAGCGACCTTGTTTTATAATATGGTAAAAGATACATTACCTTCCAGTACCTACATTTCAATAGTTTGCGTCCAGCCTATTAGCTCCCTCCACCCGACCGGTTATCTAAAAATCGCTTTAATGCGATAAAACCGCCAAATTATTTTATTACGGTTTTCGTTAATTATTTATTTCAAAATTGTAACTCTTCCATACAAACTTTCCACACCTATTTCACCTCTTTAGGGGAGGCTTTTCTAAAAATGCTAAAACACGTCATTCTTTATTTTGATTGAAAAATCTAAGGATCGATTAAATTGTTTATTTTTATAGTTCTTACTTTAAAAATTACAATTTGCCTTAAAAAAAATCCTTCTTTTCTTTGTTTTTTTTTTTTTTACTCCTTCAAAGGAAAATAAACAAAATTCCTGAAAAAAAAACAAATACCAATTTTCATGTATTTTACTTCAAAACTGATGGACTTTCATACAAACTTTCACCCCCTTAGGGTATGATTTCCGTAAAATCCTTTCTTAGTGGCTGGTTACGTCACTCAATTAACCTACAGTCCAAATTTCATCTAATTATCTTCAGCGGTTTCTGCTCGGCGATAATGAATCGGTCTTCATATCAATCAGTCATATATATAATGACACATGTCAATTTGTACAGTGTTGCAAAATGTATTATCTATTTATCGTTGTGCACAATCCTCCCAGTCTAGCTCTTATGAAAGGACAAAGCTGGTTAACAACAGCTGCTGGTTTAAAATATGTTGCGCTTATTTTTCCATTGTTTCCACCTCACCCCATGGCTGCATTTCATTATCATGCATCCATTATAAATCCTTCGCAATGCACCGCAACATATAACCCACATCGTAAACACATACTTAGATCCGGTAACGGTAATGGAATAATATTTACCTTTACGTTCATCATATTTATCATTACCTTCAGCGATTAATTCACAAATCTGTTTGTCATCGTTCGTTAATTTTTATTCTTTTTTTTTTAATATTTTGACTATCTGCCGGAACACAATAACGCTACCAACAATTGATTTATGCCGGCATATTTAGCAATGTCATAGGAAGAGACCTAGCATCTAGAACACAGGCTCAGCCTAGTTTTGATGTTAGTGTTCTTGCATTTATTCACAAATAAGTGTTTACATTTTTTTTAATGTCCCTTAATGTATTTTCTTGATCAACAAAGAAAGAACATGCAAAGAGGCGGCCTTCATTATTAGTTTTTCTAGTTGTGCCTTTTAAAGAAATCCGACGCCTGATGTGATCTGATGACCCACTTTATCAAAGATTGTACACCGAATCAACGGCTCATCGCCACTCATCGCATCCTAAACTGGGGTGTCCGTTCTAAACACAATTTAAAAAAAACAACAATAATGGAATCGGCTCTCAAAGGCGTCAAATGCAAATGAAGTACACAATGCACAATCATCAATACCGTCGTAAGCAGGCTCGGCTCATGTTACCACTCTATCTACCACTTATGTTATAGAGGTTTAAAATATTGATTTTCCTGTAATAATGATATTCTAAGGCCTCACCGTAACGGACACTTTAATTTACACAGCATCTCTGAGAGGAGCTCAGCGTAGTCTACACAACATGGAAATACAGGAGCTTTTCTTTTAATATTTTTTTTTCAGTTCAACTATCTATAATGAAATCAAACCCTGATACCATGACCTCAACTAATTCATCTATCACTTCACTATACTGCATACATTTGGGAAAGAATCTATAACTTCCATCTCATTGCAATTATAGTTTTCGTCTCAATCAAGAAAATTACCATCCCCGACACTGAAGTCGATATGTATTGCCTTACTTACGCCCATTTACACCTACAAAACATAAAAGACATGTTTTCAACATCATTCACAACATTCAACTGTTTCATACTCAGCCTTTTTCAGAGCTACGTTTCAAATACGATCTTCGACTGTCATGTGTGTGCGCGGCTACAAACTGGTGAAAAAGAACTTGTCTAAAATGGCATTAGTCGCTTTTGCTAAAGTTCTATTCTATTCCGCTGTGACCTTGTATGAGCTTTAACAGACTTACCTAAAGATTCCGAAGAAGTACTAGTACCTTCATAATATATGCCTACGCCTTAATCAGCGCCAATAAAACTGACATCTGTCTCCTTCATCAGATCCCTCTGACAACGGTGTTCCATTTTTGTTCTGTTCTTCAATCCGAGCCTTCCATATCCATGTACTGTACTATCCATCTTAAATTTTTGATCTCAGCAGTACCTGAGATCATTGATGAATTCATCTTTAATACTTGACCCTTGACCTCGGGTATCCTTAATACTTGACCCTGGGTATCCTTAATACTTGACCCTTGACCACGTGTATCCTTAATACTTGACCCTTGACCACGGGTATCCTTAATACTGGTCCCTTACCTCGAATACCATCCATCAACCATCCCTCATTGACAATTGACTTTTGGTACTATCCATTTGTGATCTCGGGTACTATGTATTATTTGACCCTTGCCCTTGTGCACTATCCATCATTAACCCTTGACCTTGGGTAATGTGCAATTAAATAATAATCAAATATACTATCCATCCTTGACTGTTGGCTTCAGGTATTTTCCTCATCCATGTCTCTGGAACTCATACAAAAAAAAACAAAGCTTAGGTTCCAATTGCACAGAAAAAAAAAACAAATCCACAAATCCAAATTATCTGGTGTAGCACCCATAGGGCTAATTTGACCTTACTGTTCTACAGTTCTATATACCCGATCATAAAGCTAAGCAACATTCCAAATGTTGTATGGGTCAATCAGCATTTGTATGGGTGACCGTTCAGTGATAGAAGAGCCCTGATTTCTTGACTTAGGGTGCATTTTATTAATAATATTTTATCTTAATTAATGGAATCCCGTTTAGCATTAAAGTCAGTTTCAAGTAATTTTATATTATTATAAACTAAAAGGTGTTCATTAAGCCATGAGTTTTGTTTGTTAAAGATTAAAATGTCAGTCGTTTCTATATCATCACCATCACTATCTATCACTATATCCAGCAAATTTCTCTAGAAATTCTTAGGTACACATACCAACCCATAAACCAAAATTAGGTCATTTAACTATATCCAGCAAATGTCTTTAGAAATTCTTAGGTACACATCCCAACCCAACCCATAAACCAAAGTTAAAGATCTTACTATTATAACTGAATGAACACATGAAGCGCCGCGCCGACATGCGCATAACATCAACCTCATCAATCCATTATATCCATCTAAATCATCCATTACAATTACATAAATAAGTAAATTCAACCAAAGTCATCATGGAATGAACTACCCATAAGGCTGTATGTGCCTAGGTCCCTTTGTTGGTCACATCAAGAACTATTTTTAAAAGTATATCCTTCTGTTTATTTTTTTGTATGCGTTGTATTTTTGTTGATTTAGTTAATTTTACCTGTAAACCTTTGTTTCAGTGGTTCCATCATCCTAAATTTGTTTTGTGAAGTCTAACCTCTCGTTTCGAAGAAATTTTACACAAAGTGCCCAAACCGAAACGAACAGTGAATTCATGTATGGCACAAAAGACACTCGGCAATATCAAGCGAGTCAAAACATATTGTTTCGTCATATTATGACGAAACAAATATAATCAACACAATAAAATGGTGGTTGCAAAATCATATTAAGACTGGAAAATGATTAGAACCACACCATTATCATCGGCGTCTAATGCTAGTCTCAAATTCTCAATAAAAGTTTATCATATAGTTGACAAGCATAGTGGTAATTATGCCATTAGGTACCCATAAATAATTATTGTAGTGATGACTGATTGATTTCAATGATGGAAGCGTTTGCCCAGCAGTGGGACAGTTATATACAAAATTTCATTTTACTGACTTTCAATATTACATTTTAAATTAATTGACTATTGTATGCTGCCTTTATCATGAATAAATTTTATGAAGTTGATTGTTTACTATTTTATTTCCTTAACATTAGGTACTCTTGTATTGTTGAATTCTCTTATTGTGCATTATTTCCATTTACTAATATTTGTACTTCATGGCACTTTGTTAACACATTTCATGTAAGAGTTCATTATTAGCCAAAAATAGGTATACTGGGTAAAACGAAACAATGGTGACTTAATTGTTGAGTTCCTTGGAGCAATTTTACTGTTTTGTAAGAAACCTTCTTCATAGTCTCCGTTCAATTCTTGTAGCTTGAGTTTATAAAAAAGAAAATTGTGCAATTTGTATTCTGCATGCTGCAAACTACATTGCTTTTATGCAATCGATTTGTAGTTGCCTCTTAAAATTATAAATAATAAAAATAAAACAACAACAAATAATTATTACATAAAAAAAACAAAATGACAAAAAGTACCTAGCGGCTACAGAGAAGTCTTTACTCTGATCACACTTGTATGCAAGTATTTTAAGCAAAAGGACAAAAGATGCAATTATTTGAATAGAAAGCAGAGTATTCCAATTTCTTTTTAATTCCATTCTCAATTCTATTAGATAATTCAATATTTTAGTTTGGTAATGCCCCACCATTTTGCATTTGCGATTATGTTCTTTTGAGTTTCAGGTCATAGGCAATTAATTCTATATTATGTTAATTACGTTTGTAAGCTACGGGGTTGCACATTACTTACATTTTGTAGGCGTGAGAGGACTTTTTTTTGTTTTTATCCTTACGATCCCACTTCTGAACTGTTGGCGACAGTCAACAATTCAAAAGACAAAACTTCCTTTTAATAATTTATTCCATAAAGTCAGTATTTCAGCATTTCCTTACATATTTTATCCATATTCTTATCCTTATCCATCTTTAATTTATCCTATATTCACATTTTCTATCCTTTCTATTTGTTAAAGCCCGCTAATCCGTCTTACCATAGACCCAGATTGGCGTCCCTTCTTTATGCCCGGAAGCGGAAAAATCACCCCAATTGAATAAATACTTTTTACATTAGAACCTTATTGTATTTTAAAACAATAAGCTATAAAAACCTTTTATAAATGCATTTCTAATATTTAAGATATTTTAGTTATTATCAAAGATCGAATACATTTATATCTTAGCATCGATAATCAAGCCTGGAATAATAACTTAAGCTAACACTATAGAGCTATCTTTTTCACGGTCTATTGACAAAAGAGGTAGGTATTCTCATAGAGGATTTTTTAATGTTATTTTGGCTTATGCATTTTTAAAGTGTTACAAAAAGTAACTTTGCTTTAAGTCGGGCTGCGAATAATTACGACTTAGAATATAGTTATACATGTACATAAATAATGTAGATAATTTTAAGATGTAGATGAGTTTAGGATGATTGCACTCATGGTCTAAGCACTCAGCAGATACTCCTTCTTGTATTGTCGTTTTATGTTGCCTAGCAACTTGCTTGTTATTTTTCGCAAAACATTTACTGTCAATTTACTTTTACACACATTAAAAATCATTTATTTCTTAAAGTGGTAGCAGATTATAGTTTTCTATTTGAAAACTTGAAAATAGCGATGGTTGCCGCGTTGGCAAAGGTCATGTTGGGAATTTTGACTCGCAAAATTATAAAACTTGGAATACCTACTAAATTCTAATAGCGCATAAGGCAATGCTGGGATTCATGGACAATATGCACAGCAAAAAACCAGACCATTCGTGGCGCCGACAGCGACAGCCGAAATGAAGCAAAATTTGAAAGAGATTTCCAAAAATATAAGAGTTTTAGTAGTGCCATAAATGCAATAGAAAGCTGAAGTACATGTCAACCAGTCACTAATGCTGTCCGCAGTAATAGCGTCTAAAGTAACAAGAAAGGAATTGTTTAGTAACAACGGCGGCGAGTTTAATAATGGCAAAGTAAAAACTATAGCTGCAAATAAGGCATTCAGAAGTGACTATAGTGATGCCCTATACTCCACAAGTCCACAGTACAGTAAGGGATAATCGAACAGTCGTTGCAACATGGCACGAAGTCTAATGAATGCTCATGCCAATATCCCCACGGGATTATGCGCTGAAATGGTTTTAACAGTGGTGTATCATCATCATCTCAGCCAAAAGACGTCACTGTTGGACAAAGGCTTGCCTCAAGAACGACCGGTTTTGTGCTGCTCGCATCCAGCAGCTTCCCGCGATCATTACCAGATCGTCGGTCCACCTTGTTGAAGGTCTGCCCAAAATGGTGTATATTCTAATTAAATCAGGTTCCACTTGTATGAATGGAAAATTACCGTACAAGTTAAGGCACCATAAGAAGCTGAGATTAAACCATTCAGGAACTTTTAAATTAGTAGGAGCCGCTGTATAAGGCAGATTGCAGCAGTTGCTGCAAGAGGAGAGCGGATGTTAAGAAGATGATTGCACTCAGCAAAATTCTCCTTGTATTGTCGTTTAATGGTGCTTAGGAGTTTGCCCTTACTGTCAATATACTTTTACACACTAAATCGTTTATTTTTTAAAGGTTTTTTGAAGTTGAGAAAACGTAAGTACCTACTCGTAGTTAAGGCACCTGTTATAGCTATCTCTCTATAGTTAGGTCCAACTCTTTTTTACGAACAGGGTTGGAACAGATACTGTTAGACGTACTGTTGAGCTGTTGAACGTTACTTACCATAGTTTTTTTCTTTTTTATGAGTAAGCACTTGACTTTCATCTCACCTGTGATAATAAGGCCGAAGGCGCTCGTCATCCGGATTCCTTATCTCTAAATGTCGGAACATAACAATTTTACTAACATTTAAATAAGATGGTGGTAGCTAGCCAGGCGGAGTAGAAACAAGCCTTTCCACCGACCTCTGGGAATCGAACCCGAAGTCTCTGGGTCTGAGACCGGTGGGTGGTTTTAACCGCTAGACCAAAAGGGTGATATGGCAATAGTGAAGATTAAATATCAAAAACGCAAATGAGTATAACAAATTAATCAAAAATCATTTATTAGGGAAAAATAAGTAGAATTCAATATAATACAGACGAAGAAAACTA
Organism: Eudonia mercurella; assembly: GCA_963082485.1. NCBI lineage: Eukaryota > Metazoa > Arthropoda > Insecta > Lepidoptera > Crambidae > Eudonia > Eudonia mercurella. Next base: position 5,524,167 of record OY720052.1, on the reverse strand, counting down.
AAAAAAGTACTCAAGTCAAAATCAATCTATTTCACTTTAAATCTTAGTAAAACTTAACATAACTTGATAACCTTTGATGACCTTAGAGCTTAGAGCATTAAACCAAATGGAGAGGCCATGCGCACTAATTTCTATGAAAAAAAGTCTGTCATTTTCTGCGGGGGACGAGGTAACGCACACAAATACAGTTTCACACTGATGCATTTTTCAATGACGTCGCTACGCACGCAAACGACAAAATTATTAAACACTAGCATAAACTAGACGCACACTAATAAATTCACACACAGGGATAACCTGTCCGTGCACGAGTCTGACGGCAACTTTATGTCAACGTCGATAGTGCTTGACACTATCGATTTAATTAGTAAATAATGACATAGCCCGAAAAGTTGCTAAGCTCAAGTGCCCCACATCGCTCGCAGGACTGATGGCCACTGGGGCGGAACAGTCCTCGAGTGGTGACCGCGTACCGTAAAGCGCAGTGTCAGCAGGCCTCCAACAAGGTAGACCGACGATCTGGTACTTAAAGATCGCGGGAAGCCGCTGGATGCGGGCTGCACAAAACCGGTCGTATTGGAGATCCTTGGGAGAGGCCTTTGTCCAGCAGTGGACGCTTATTGGCTGAGATGATGATGATGTTGAATATTAATGTGAATTTTTTTTGTTTTAATCAGGCTCTTCAGTATGGTTAATTACGGTAGACACTTTGCTTTTCTTTATCGTTAAAATCGACAGTTATTAATTAGGATAAGTCAAAATCTGCAAAATATACCTATATAATTTTATTCCATTCCAAGGAGAACTGTTGTTTTTAAGAAAAGCTGCAATCTTATTCTTTCATTATGGAAAAATAATTTGCTACCTATCTAACCGAGACTCTCAAACAGGAGAAACCGAAAAACTGAACAACATATAGTACTTTTATGGTTCCATAACGCAGATCAATTCTTTTTTGTAGGTACGTAGGGTCTTAATTTTCAGATTTCCAAATGCAATTATTCGAGAGATTTTTTCTATTTCTATATATGTTTCCAAATAAGGCTGAACTTAAAAGCAACAGACTTAAATTAAAACAAACATATCAATATACAGATATGTACCGAACTCCAGAATGATATCATACAAACGAACAGCGAAATATACCTAATGCTGTCAAGGTTTAAACTGCTTTCTGAGGTTAAATCTTTGAATGATGCAAAGTTCTTTAATGCATTAAAGCTACTCAAAGTGTTCATATAGTTTAAAAAAAAATTTGGAATAGAAAAAGTAATGTTATAGTTTTAAGTAAATTCTATGGTGTAGGTGTTGTTATTTCTGTCAGTAATTAACTATTATTTTGCTGCTTATAATGTTGTATTAATTTAATAGGTTTTATAGGTTATCAGTTATAGGTTTCTTTTTTTATAGGTTTTTTATTTTTTTGTCATCAGTTAAGTGTTTGCGGATTTTTAATTCACAAAGGAGACATATATCAATAACTTCTTTTGATGCATACAATAGGCCACCACGACTTTTTTGGTATGTTAAACTTTTGTCATTTGGCTCCCCACATAAACCATTTATGCATGTACTGCGTTTAATTTTTTAGTAGAAAATACTACGAAGCCCGGTTTATATTCCACTACGGTGTGTCAGGACCGTAGCAAGTGGAAGGATGTGGTCTCTGCCTACCCCGTTGGGAAAAAGGCGTGATGGTATGTATGTATGTATGTATGTACCTTTTCTCCAAATGGAGATAAGTATATTATTATTTTCCTTTTATAGCCAGAATAAACATTCTGATTAAGTCGATATCAATATTTTGTTTTTGTACTGTCGCAGCTCTAACTTTGTTGCAGTGTGGCCAATGTAATTAAATTAAAATTTCCTATTTTCGGGATAAGTGACGGGACGTAAATATAATATATTAATGAAGTAGACCGATCATAAACATACAGTTTCATAGTATTGAGAATTTTTAATGTAATTAAGTTGAAAAAAAATCTGGAAAAACAAAATAAGTTACAATTTTTAAGTGATCTATCATTAATAAAATAAGCATTTATAGTAAAAATACAGTTTTAACTTTATAGAACGTGAAATATAAATTGTAATTCAATGTTGGCTCATTCAACTTTAAAAGTTACGCAAAGTTGCAACTTGACGTTTTAGTGGCAACACTTTTTGATTAACAATATTTTTTTAGTTTTTTGCAAATTTTGTGCATTATTCAATAATTTTAAGATAAAAATAGTTACAGATGAAAAGTAACGTTATCCTTTTGTACATTCGACGTTTCTGATCGCTTTTTACGTGAAAACACGCTGCAATTTGGCATTTTTTGCTCAGGTCTTATCGCGTGCACCTGGAACTAGTTTTATTATCATATACTTTTGGCAAAGGGGCACGCCTGTCAGTGGCGTCTCCGGTTGGTTTAATGCTCTAATGACCGCCGATCATATCCGTTATAAAAAACTAGTTCCGATCTTTGTTGTCTGAGAAATAAAAACATTTAATTTAATTTAGTTAATTTAATTTAATTTACACAGTATAAAATTGAAATTGAAAAAAATTAAATTACATGTGCCCTGAAAAAGAGTAGGTACATATTTTAAGTATATGAGTTTAGTGAGGATACATCTCATAGGTTGGTATGCTAACCAGGGAATAAACAGTAATGTTAAACCATTAATTCATTATCTGGAATAAAACAATTTTGTTTTATGGAGGTCATATTACTGATTAGACTAATATTATTTTAAACTTAAAATAAAACGTTTTTGAAAGTTGATGGTAGGCCTAGGTACTGGAGTATTTTCTTCAGTATTACCAATACGAGTCAAAGGTAGGCGCGCTGGCTGAGCGTATCCGGAATCACCTTAAAAAAATATTAGTTTACTATCAAAATACATAGTTACGGTTTGATTTTAACTTGTGTTCTTCTTTTAACAAATAATATGTTAATATAATTTGTTAGTAATAGGCCGATGCTTGTACAGACTTGACGACGATAGTTCTACTAATTTTGCTTGGGATCCGTCCGTCCCGTCCTTCAATAGATATTTTATGTAAGTAATATCTTAAGGATATATATAAAATGTAGCAACTAGTTTTAACTTCAAAATTAACGGCTTTTAAAAGTGAAAACATTTGGGTTCTCTTAAATAGTTTTTTTCTATTTCACTACAAAAATGATATTTTATTTATTAAGCTCTGCCGTTGGATTAAAATCAGTGTTATGCCTTAAGTACCATCACACAAACGGTATTTCCCAGAGAACTCTGCATTTTTGAGAGATGTTGGCATAGTAAAACTTTATCAACTTACTGAGATGTTGTGACTCAGATATAAATTTCAAATCTGTTGGTTTAGGGGGACGTTTTGCTGTTATGGTAGGTAACATTATCAATTTGAAAAGGATTTTGAACCCAATACTTACAAAGCAGAACCACTTCTTTACCAGCATTAGTCAATGCCTCTAAGTGATCCCTTATAACACTGTAATTGAAGATAAAACTGTCATAGGTTGCACCACCATAATGTTTGTTCAGCATGTAACGTGTTAAGAATCGCATCAGAAATCAGTAATCTAATAAATAAAATTAAGAAGTAGAAAGCTTGTTCATAATAAGTAATTTTTTGCACAATTTTAGTTAATTTTACCAATTGGACATTTGTTGCATGGTAGACTTAGTGACAGTAAAACCGCTCTTCGTGTTCTGCTAGTCTCTTCATGGCTACAAGAGTGCAATCTATGCAACTAACTACTGCAGAAATCTTAAACTTTTCATAAAACCTGTAATTTAACATTTATTGCACAGTGATTAACACGCCCGGCGAGAGCTGAGGTTAAGCAACTTTCGCAAAGGCCGGTCATCGGATGGGTGACCAAAAATGTCTGGACCTGCATGGTTGTTCATGGCCCGTTCTCCCTATCCGGATGGATAGGGAAGACTCGTACCCCAGCAGAGGGGACATAAAATGAGCTAATGATGATGATGATATTATTTACTAAATTTTATGCGAACACTTCACATTTAAATAAAACAACTTTTACGCATCTTTGCGTTTATTTTACACATTGACTTTATATTTTTTACCCTGACATTACGAACCCTTTGCAGGGTCGTGGTCATAGAGAGACTGCTGTGCAGATTTGCCAATATTTTTGCTTTTGAAAGTGTTTTATTTTTTGAAATTCACACTTTTGTCTAATAAGATTCCTGAAAACTCCTAAAGTTTCGGAAAGTTACGGGAATTTTCATTGTACCTAAAAACTGGTCTTTGTCGATACTTGAAGCCAGGAAGAGTACTCCTTCACTACCCTTGACACTTAGATACTCGATTTTCATGATTTTTTACCAGACTCACTCAAAATCAAATAAACTACCAATGCAATAGAAAGGTACAAAATGGGAATGCTTGCTCACCTTTATACGAGTTGAAAGCCCTTTACCCCGTCGATGGATATGAGTAGCCTTTAAAAGAGGCAGCAGTTCAAGCTCTAGTTGGTTAAATAGCTCCTTAGATAACCTGTAGACTCGTACATAGTCGTCATCTCTGGTTTACTGAGTTGACGATAAAGTCCGAATTTGGTTGGCTTGTTCACGTTTTTAATTTTTGTCTAAAGCATGAGCTTCTTCCAATAAAGACAGTAACAAAACCGATCGAGACATCTTCGAAAGTAATATTGAAATTTTTATTAAATATGCGTCACTTTATAATTGACTGGTGCAATGACAAAACGTCAATACAGCAACAGCATCGGCGTAAAGACTATTTGGCTACAAATCTTTAATTTTAATTTTAAATACTGTAATTAACGTTTAAACTTAAAGAATAATGTTTAATTCACTATTTTTTTTATGTATATCTCAATGCCAAACCTCTGTTTAATGTAGTTTCTTGGTTAAAATCAAAACGAAATATAATCAATTTTATTGATTCATACTTGTCCTAAAAAAACATCCTTGACTCGAAACGTTTTCGCACTCGAATGTGCCATGTCTCCGGAATCCCACTGCTGTGTACATGTGTACATTTTAAGTGTTAATTGCTACACTTAAGCTGAATTAAATATTTAAATAAAATAAATTTTGGATAGATGGCACTAATGTCGCTCTAAAGCATTTAAAAAAAATATATCAAAAGCAGTGACAAAATTCAGCGCTTACGTCAGTCTTCCCGGTAGCATAATGGTCAGTGCAGCCGCCCGGATTGCGGAAGACTCAGGTTCGATTCCTGGCTGGGTCGGGTGGGCGTTTAATTTTTTCACTGTATTTTATATAAATATTAAGTCATAGTCACTTCGTCTTCATCATAATAATTCTCATAATCAATCAGCCCGTGTCACTCGGCATATGTCATCACCTGAGTATGTTATTATTACCGAGATTGTTATCAGGATTATTAACAGGATTTTTGTTGTTTTTGTGTTTTAGATGAATTCTGTCTTCAAAAAAATATTAAAGGATTACGTATTATTTTAAAAAAAAGTTTATTATTGTTATGCTTGCAATTATATATTATTATAATTAGGCCCTTATCCATCATTTGTAGTGATGACTTGATTTCAATGATAAAGGTCTTGAAATAAAATGAAAATACACTTTATTGTACACTGTATATATACAATACAAGAAGAAGTACAAATGGCGGCCTTATCCCTAAAAAGCAATTTCTTCCAGGCAACCGTGTGTTGAACTGGACAAAAAAGCTTAGAAATAGACGGTTAATGGTGTTTTGAAATATCAATTGAGCCTTTGCCCAGCAGCGGGACGTATTTCATATAAAATCCTATTTCAGATAAAATTGCTAATATCCTTAGAAAACAAAATCTACGTTACTTTTAGAACAGACCAAAATGTGCGTCACTTTTGTAACGACTGTGATGGGGTCTATGTAGGTCAGACAGGCCGAAATATTGACACTAGATATAAGGAACATATTGCCGCGTATAGGAATGGACATTCAGATGTAACTTAAACACGCTATTTAACGTGTTAAAATAAAGACAGCGCAATGTTTCAACTTGTGATTAGAAACTCCAATCACTAGATTGGATGCAGCCGGATTATCCTTAGGGATCTACGTCTTACCTCTCTGGCGTTCAATAAATTTCAAGCACTTGTTGACTAACAAGATTATTTAGCAATACATCACATCCTCACTTTTTTGTTTTTTCTTATTACACCGTTTTGCTACTAAGACGACATTGAGCAGGCTTGCCTGATGGAAAGCGGCCATCGTAGCCCAATGGACGCTAGTTTCAGTTCTTATGCTTCATCATCATCTCAGCCAAAAGACGTCCACTGCTGGCCGTCTGCCGCCCCCAAGGATCTCCACAACGACCGGTTTTGTGCTGCTCGCATCTAGCGGCTTCCCGCGACCTTCACCAGATCGGTCCAGCTTGTTGGTCTTATGCTTCTAACTTATGCTTCTTTTCCTGTAATATCACTAGATTTCGATAGAGATCGCTTTATAGCAATAAGCCCACCAATTGTAACTTTGTAAATTATGTACCTACGAGGAGCTCGATGGCGCAGTGGTTAATGCGTCAGTCTGCGAGTGTTGAGGTTAAGCAACTTGAATTCGCGTAAAGCCGTTGGTCGCGGCTGCATTAGCAGTCGTTAACAACCACCAATCCGCGCTGGGCTCGCGTGGTGGTTTATGGCCCGTTCTCCCTATCCATTCATAGGGAAGGCTCGTGCCCCAACAGTGCGGACATAAATGAGCTGGTGATGAAATTATGTTCCAATGTGTTTTCGTTCTGTTCAATAGAAGTATTATCTATCTTTTTTAACTAGGACTAGCGGCTCGTCCCTGCTTCGCACGGGTGGACATTTATTTAAATATAGCCAATGTTACTTAGCGCTAATGTAGCATTTTAATGGTGAAAGAATTTTTTAAATCGGTCCAGTAGTTTTTAAGTTTATTCGTTGCATACATACATACATACATACATACATACATACATACATACATACATACATACATACATACATACATACATACATACATACATACATACATACATACAAAAATACAAAAGTTTCCTCTTTATAATATTAGTATAGATTAGATTTGAACGCCTAGGTGGCCGAGTGGTTAAGCGCTCGACCCGATATCCGGAGGTACCTACTGAGTTCATTTCCCACGTCGGGCAAAGTATATTACAGATACATTTAAAATAAATAAATAGACATATACAGAATATCATTCTATAATTAGCCTTCCCACTACTAGTTTCCCACTGCTGGGCAAAGGTCAATTGATGGGTGTTGGCTTAATTACCACGCTCGCTTTTCAAATGCGGGTTGTTGATCACAAACCCGGGCTTATACACCGAAAACTCCGAAACACACTTTACCAGACCTGAGAATTGAACCCAGAACCTCCGAATATTGGGCCGAGAGCATGGTCACTCTACCACTGAGGCATCTCCCATTTCTATATGTATACTTAATATATTTTATTTCTTATAATATAAGTAAGGTTATATGTTCAAACAAGTCACATCAATAAATCATAATATAGTTGCAGCGCAATGTTTGCGTACCTAATCCCGGGATTAGGTCGAATCCTGCATCCCCGGAATTACGGGATCAACCGGACCGGATCCAGTTATCTTCGGGAACAAATTAGCGCGGGAATTGTTGATATTTATCTTTGAATTACTATTTAGATGTACGTTAATGTAGCGCCGTGCGTAGTTTATAGTTACAAAATATACTATACTAGCGGCCGCCCGCAGTTTCACCCGCGAGGTTCCCGTTCCCGTGGAAATATCGGGATAAAAAGCATCCTATGTGTTAATCCAGGTTATAAACTATCTGTATGCCGAATTTCATCCAAATCCATCCATCCGTTGCAGCGTGAAGAAGCAACAAATATACACAAATACACACAAACTTTCGCATTTATAATATTAGTGTGATGTATAGTAAGTAGACTATAATATGCTGCCCCACTGCTGGGCAAAGGCCTCCATCATTGGAATCAAGTCATCACTTCAATTGATGGGTGTTGGATTAATCACCATGGGTGGGTGACCAAAAATGTGTCATCTCGAGCTCCTCCGTGCTTCGGAAGGCACGTAAAGCCGTTGGTCCCGGCTGCATTAGCAGTCGTTAACAACCACCAATCCGCACTGGGCCCGCGTGGTGGTTTACGGCCCATTCTCCCTATCCATCCATAGGGAAGGCTCGTGTCCTAGCAGTGGGGACATAAATGAGCTGATGATGATGATGAGAGGTTGTGTATATGTGCGTTGTTTTAGCGCTTTTGTTTGAAGCTTACTTTCTGCATTCTCCTTGTTTTGTGCGTCTCCCGCCCTGTAGACTTACGACAAATTCAAATTCATTTATTTTGTAGAAAATGGTTAACTATATCTTAAGATTCTTAAGCAATTATGACCTGATGGCTTCGTGGCATTCATATGAGAGATATTTTTTGTCGGCCAAACTGAATAAATGGTTAGAAGGCTCTCCTAAAGTCCGACCTGGTGGTAGACTTTTTTTCTTGGTTTTTATTCGTCAATAGGTGCCTGTGAACGCTTTGAACTAACTGACCCGGCGGACTTCGTACCGCTTTGACAGTTTCCATGACAACAAAACAAACAAATCGTTAAATAGTTAACGCGTGAAAGCGTATCAATCAAACAAACAAACAAACAAACTCACTTTTTTTAATAATATGTATCCTATGTCATTGATTATACTCTTGAGAATCTGTGTACAAAATTTCATGATGATCGGTTGAATAGTTTACTCGTGAAAGCGTAACAAACAAACTTACTTTCGCATTTAAAATATTAGTTAGGTTAAACGATTGACTTTGAATGATTTTATTTGTGTTTCTTTTAGAGAAATAATAAATTGATCCACAAAAAAATAGTAGGCTAGCACCTAAAATGGTAAGTTAGCATCTAAATAGTAGTTTAGGTGCTAACTTTGTATTTTTAGGTGCTTACTTAGTATTTTTGTGGGTTAGGTTAGCCTTGAGTTCAGCACGCTTTCCCAATATGTGTTGGTAGGTTTGTTTTACTATAGAATATTCTTTAAACTCCATGAAAGAGTAAGTAAGTACTTCTGCACGTCGTGAGAACCCAGTATCTTGAAATGCGACTTTCCATTTCATTTTATAACCCTCAATTTATTGCTTACAAATAATTGAATAGCCATGCCTTAGACTAGAGTGAAGTCAAAGAATTCAAAGAAAGTACATGTCGTGTTGTACTCATATTAAATGCGTTTTGTTTCACCCCACCCGACAACCGACGTAGATGTTTATCTCCTCACAAAATAGTCGAGACCGAACGGGGTCTATTATGAAAGTCGAAACATTGAAATTCGATGACTACCTATTTGTCCCGTAGTCATGATTGCATGATTTATCATGCTTGAAATTTAAGCGAAAATTGAATTCAATTTGTATTTGTTTTTTTTTTTTGGACCAGCGTATAAGCATTGCTATCCAACGTGGCAATGCTGCTTGCTTAAATCACTTAAATCACTGAGGTATTCTCCACCGATCGACTAAGAGTATCAAGAAAAGACTCATTGTAATAACTTGACTTATAGTTAAGGAGAACTATAGACCTGCTTTCAAAAAATACCACTCAAACAAGACGCAAACGGACACTTACCGTTAGGGACCCGCTACGGGGCGAAATATCGACCCCGTAAAACTTTACGGGGGCGATATTTCGCCCCCGAGTAAAGGTGCCACCTAAAGACCACCTAGGAGTCCCTTAAATTTAAGTGTGTGTTGTCAATTTCACACTTTTATTCAATTAAAGACAAAGCCCATAGAAACATTGTAAGACACTATGACATTACTGTTATAAGGAATATAAAGTCGTGAGAATAAGAAATCTGGAGGCACTGGGAGGTCTAAAGGCTGTAGAGCCATAAGCCATCAGGCCATTCTTTTAAACTCACATTTCTATAAGCATTGTATAGCGTGGTAGGAAGAAAGGGTTCTAACCAGAACCTATTGTATTACATATTTTGCCGCCAAACAGCATTTTTAATATTTTTGTTAATTAACATTAAAGGTTACTTTCGCTGTCTAACTCTTCTATGAACTAGGACTTTCGTTATTGTCGAAAAACTTCTTAGTCGACTATCGTATTTCGATTCGATCTTTTGATGTACGTAATACTCCCCCAGTTTAATACATTAAGCGTTCGTCCCGTGATGGACAGTTTTTGGAATAGCACTCGTTTTTAGTAGGTGTTCCGACGACTTTATGGATTAGGACAGTTTTAGTGTGCGACTGACGTTATAGGCATAATGTTTTACGTTGCTCTGCTCACGCGTGCGTGTGACGGCAGTGACAGTTGCAGCTGAATATTGTATGTCTTTGCTTAGAAAAAAGTTAAGTGAATTTTAATAATGTACAAATGTACATAGGACTTCTTGGCAGGAAAGTGAAGAGTCATGTCTGCGGTTTTGTTTTATTTTGTAAAATTTGTGTTGTGTCGAATATTAATGTGAAATAATGGTGGATTATTAACCGTTAAGTGTTCGTGAGTGTGCGTGACTGTTGGAAAAAGAAACAAAACAGTGCAACATCACTTTTCAAATTCTCTCAAGATGTCCGCCCGAGGACTTAGTAAAGCCCCACATCTTAACTGAGATACTCGAAGGGTTGGGGGGTATATCATTTCTCACTTCTCATTTCTATTATCATTCATCATCATCATACAGAAAAGAAATATTGTTTATTTATGTATTACTTGTTAGAAAAATTACTTTGACACTGTCTAAATGTGCTAATCGCACGAAGCCATAAAAAAATGTACATATTTGAAATGATTATCTTTTTTACGAATTTCTCGCGTTTTTGTTTGTACGTATTTATTTTGTCGTGACGTTTCGAACCCTTCACTGGGTCCGTATATGGTCACAAGGAGACAGAGTGTTACTCGTCTCATAATTAATTTGTTAATGCGTCTCATAATTTATTTGTTAATCGTGGCACTAATTTTCAACACAGTAAGCCCAATGTTTGACTCCAGTTTTCCTTGCCAATAAATATGAATCAATTGTTTAAATAATTATTAACGCAAATTTTGTTGCGTACAAATTACAAAAACACAATGTTGAAAAAATTTCCACGAGCAGGATTTGAACCTGCACCCTTCTGACATACCGGGTCAGGTGCTCCTCCAATTGAGCTATCGTGGTTCTAACCAGCCCACCGAAATTATTCAACACTTTTTACTTTGTAAGCCAAAGGCGCCCATTCAATGTCAACAACTACCGTCACTAACATCCGATCATAATATTTTTACAAATATTAAAGATCAGGTAAGAAGTAGGCAAGCTATTTATAAATTGTTTAAATAATTTTTGACGCAAATTTTGTTGCGAACAAATTACAAAAACGAAAGTTTTTGTAAATATGAATCACATTAATATTTTACAGGATGTCAGTTAAGAAGCCGGTGATCTGTATTCAATTCAATAAATATCAATATTGTTTTACAGTAATTCGAATTCAACTGATTTCGCATTCGCTTGTATATAACTTTTATTCATAACCACTTAAATTAGTAACAGCAACGTGGGCAAAAGACTTAGAACTAGACGTGGTGTTGAATCGGTCTCCACTCAGCATAATGTCGAGATACCTGGTTGGCACCCCGACGCTGATCTTCCGTGGAAACCAGAAAAATAATAATAATAATAATAAATAATAATAATAATCAACACCTAGAGAGGCTCTCGCTGAAAGGTTGGGTTAAGGGTCAGATGCAAAAGGCAGTACTCCTAGACACGGCACGTATTGTCAGAAGGTTCCTCACTCTGCAGCCCTGACCACCGGTAGCTTGGGCCCTGCCCCGCTGCTGGTGGTACTCTAGGATTAGGTTTTTATAATGTTTTATTGTTTTTATTTTAAAATATTGTAAAAATCTAGTTTTAAGAAAAAATAAAAAAATAAAGGAGATAATAATAATAATAATAAATAAATAAAAGATAAAAGATAGGTGACATCACTGCACGCCAGCGCAATCAATCACATCAAATCAGATACATTTTACTGATCCCAAAATTAGTAGCTCCAGTATATAGAAAGTCGGAAATGAGAAACCATGAAAATAGCAGCAATTCATCAATATGAGTTATCAATACTACCTATGGGATATGTATCAAAATTCCTTGGCACATAATCTATACTAATATTATAAAGAGGAAACCTTTGTATTTTTGTATGTACATACACACATATGTATGTATGTTTGCAACGAATAAACTCAAAAACTACTGGACCGATTTAAAAAATTCTTTCACCATTAGAATGCTAATCGCTGAGTAACATAGGCTATATTTAAAAAAAAAGTCCACCCGTGCGAAGCAGAGACGGGCCGCTAGTATTTAATAGCCTAAGTAAATAGCATTCAAACGACAAAGGCTCTTTGTATTGTACCAACGCACTCTCGCCTCAGGCGACCCCTGTCGGTTTAAATTCCGAACAGCAACTAAAAAAAAAAAATTTTATATCCAGGCAAATGGATCCGCTCTGCCTGATGTTAAGCGTGCGCAGAGTCCAGCCCCCCAATTCTGCTATTTATTTTGATCTGAAACGGATCTGAAACTATAGCGTACTCGTATTCTGCTAACTACCAAATTAACTCTATAGTTTCGTAGTTAGCAAAATAATAAACGTTGAAACTATAGCGTTCCAGATTCGTTTCAGATCAAAATAAATAGCAGAATTGTGGGGCAGATGCTCCACACCTAGTGCAGCAAGGTTGTGCCTACCTGCCGGCCTCACCGCCGCCGACCCGCGAGTTATTTATTAAATCTATATATAATATACAACCTGTAAAAGAACGGTGTGGCCAAAATGAAAAGATCCAAAGTTTATCCGATCTTGTATGTGTTGTTACTGAGACATAATTATTAACTTTAGTTGTCATGTAATTGTAAACTAAATACTTGTATTAGTGAAGTCATGCACGTCAGGCGCGCATATAAGCAAGCTGCAGTGATCATATAAGTACACAGAGGTTACTAAACCACTAGGGCTGTGACTTGTTTTTTTCTCTCATTATTTTGGCACAAACAGTCATTACAATAATAATAATATCGTATAGTTATGTTACACAGATTAACAGACAAGGAGTGCCGAAAGCATGACAGTTTTTAAATAAATTTAGAAGCTTGTTAATAATACATAATCTGTCGATAGATAATTTTAAATATTAAAATAATAATAATAAGTAAAACTTGTAACGTGTATAATTTGTAATTTTATTTGCATGTGTTTAAAATTGGTAAATAAATGAAAAAAAAATATAACTTAGACTTAAGTTAGGCGACGAGCAACTTACCTAACCTATGATGTTCTAAGCGCCAATTTGCTTGATCGCTCACCAAGTCACCATAAAGGCCCTATGCTTCCATGCCGACTCATTTTAAAAACAAAAAAAAAAACCTCAGCAATTCTTTAATTGCATACAAACTTCTCTACAGACCGAACTATGGTACGCACAAACAAAAGTTCCATTTAAATATAACCCCTCACGCTATATTCTAAACAATTCGCACTCCAGAAACGTAGAGTTTACAGAATAATCTGTCTGTTCGTTCGTGTCCCCACAATTTTGTTTTCCCCTCAATATCTCCCTCAAAGTCCATTGTAAAGCAAGAACCGTTTTTAATACGAGAATTATTTGTGGCCACCGAAGCGAACTTTCATTAATACTTAAACCTTTTTTGTTTGGAACTTGGGGTCTGTACTTTGTTGTATATTTTTAGTCTATGGCTGTGGCCGTGGTATGATTTTTTATTGTCTGTGATTTATTTTATTCTATAAGTATAGAAGTTTCTTGCTCCGTGTGGCAAAAGAGAACATCGGCTCATTCCACATACCTGGCGGAGTTCGAGTAGAGCCCCGCGAGATGATAAATTTAAAAACGAATTTCCTCAATCGAAAAAAATATTATCAATACTGTCATACTTTAAGCTTTGATTCGTTTGCCCCTCTGGGTTATCTGGGTCTACCCTAATGATATTATATGTCTGACCCAACAGACCTATATTAACAGGTCTGTGTCTGACCCCGTTAAATCAACCTAAGAGGCAGTGTCTTAAAATTATCCATTTGGCATCTACCACAAATTAAGTATACGGCCGCGCGGCGCGCCCGGACAGATGGTCCGCTCGGAACTAAGCGCCATTTTGCTCACGCACACATTGACGTTGCGTTTACAGGCCGTCTCAGGCAGTCTCAGCCTGGCTTTCAGTCCGGCTGTCGCGCGATTGTTACTATCACGTTACTATTGTTAGCTACGCATTGAAAAAATGGATACTCGTCATTATTACAGTTGCAGTGTCTTTGGATGTTTGAATACAACTCGAAATTGTGATTATACGTTCTTCACGTATCCTAAAGATGTTGAAAGGTAGGTAAAACTCGGTTTTCTCTTGTTAGTAGGTACCTACCTATAGATAAGTTTTGATAACGATCAATCATTCATTGTTTATTGCATATTCAAACTCAGCAGAAATGGACTTATAGGTACTTTTTCCTGAACTTATCATTCGCTGGTAGGTATAGCACCAGTGTTTTAGGTTAATAATGTGATAGGTGTACTTAGGTATTATTATTATATTATTATATTATGTTTAATATCATCATCAACATATATACCATTTCTTTACCTTACCTTACCCTACTTTACCTAACCTCACCTGACCTTCCCTTCCCTTTCCAAGTAAGTTTCCCAAAATAAATGCATATAAAAAAGACCTGTTCGAAGCCAGGCCAAATGCTGTTCGAGCAGTGGTCCAGGGAAGGGTGGTGTGTGTGTCCATCGACACTATAAGAAGAAGGATTCCGTACCTACCTCAAAATGCAAAAGGAACACTTTTAGGATCAATTTGTTTATTTAACGAACACCTGTGGATATTTAGTGAACCTTGTAATTTTAACCGAACTTGGCGCCTTTTTACATTTTTGTTTTGGTCGAACTTGGTGCACTTTTTTATTTTTCTGTTTTTGGCGGGATCACTAGGTAGGTAGGTATAACACCATAGCACAATGCACGTAAAATGGCGGCGAGCCAACATAGTTTGAACTTTTATCGTCGTGTGTGACCTCGAGTAGAGTCGATATGTTTTATGAACTTATGAACATGCTTTTAGATAAATAATGTTCTGCTACCCATTTAGGCAGGTAGGTATAATAAGATACATGTGTAAACATGAAGCACCTAACCTACTTATTTCAAAATTCGGAGTTAGTACAGTAGCAACCCTAGGTAGTCTAGCCAGTTTAGGTAGTTATTTTCGAGAACGGCCAGAGCGGGCTTTCTGAACCCTCTCTATTTTGTGCATCTACTGCCATAAGTAAATCAATTTTGGATTTTGACCTGTTTTTCCACTAGCAGCACATCTTTAAAGAGCAAAGTAGCTAATAAGTTCTTTACCTAAAATTTTCATTTTAACTGGTAAAATTCTTTTTAGGGTTCCGTAGTCAACAAGGAACCCTTATAGTTTCGCCATGTCTGTCTGTCTGTCTGTCCTTTCCCAGCCTAGCTCATACACATTTTTTCTTAGGTTACCTCCCCTACACGTGAAGTGGAAATGTAATTTTTTTTCTTGTCTACTCCATAGTGTGGGGTGTCGATGGATAACAATTTCAAATATATTTGATTGAGGCATCCGTTTGTTAATTATTAAGCTTTAAAGTGCACAAAATTTTGTTAAAGTCAAGTGCCAGCCAAATGGTTATTTTGGATACGTGAAAAAATTCACGGTAGTTGTATATATGACGAAGTTAAAAAGAAAACTATCACAGTTAAGTAGGCTTTACAAGTTTATGAGTAACAGTCGACCAACTTAAAAATGTACTTGGCACAGTACAAATTCCTCATTGGGAACTACTTAAATAACATTGTCAGGTGTGTGAAACCGGTAGTATCTACATTTAAGTATATGAGCCATCGTTAAATAAATGTTCATAAAAGCCCTATTCTCAGAGTCCGCATTATTGAGATGGGCTACGGAACCTTACACTGCGCGTGGCCCAACACGCACTTGGCCGGTTTTCAAATAATTTAGTTACATAATGTTCTTAGTTTTTTCTATGCATAGGTGGAGACTTATTGTTAGCATAGCCATATTTATTACTTGACTATTTTGCTGTAAGACTGCCGAATACATAAATAAATAGTAAATTAATACATTAATTGGTATAAACACTATTTACGAATTTTTTCGCATTTTTATTCCACACATTAATTTACATTTAATTAAGTAAAGAATGAGGTGTCGGTCGTTTCATTTCATTGCGTTGTAGCGTTTCCTAAAACGTCTAAATACAAATAATTTCACATAAATAACAAAAATAACAAACGAGCTATCAAATAGTAGCTTGTTAGCTCGTATTCATAAACAAAAATGCTCACCCCACTCCAGCTACTCCCATCTAGTCGGCAGAAATCGAATGCTCCGAAATGAACAGCCAGATCAAACATAACTGGATCTCCTGGCCGAGTTACTTACCAATCTGCGCTTCGGTTTTTAGCCGACATTTTGTAGACTGATAAACACGTTGCGAGGAATAGAGAATTTTCCGAAGCACGATGCTAGTGTACACGCGTTGATTGCGAATCCAATGGAAGTTATCAATCAATCGAAATAGTGAAGTAAAACTACCAAAAAGGTTTTATGCTCTCAGACTACACTTGGTACCTTAGAGCATTATTTGGTTTAATGCTCTAAGCTTGGTACACTCATAAACATAAACAAGCACTACCCGACCCAGCCAGGAATCGAACCTGGGTCTTCCGCAATCCGGGCGGTTGCACTGACCGCTATGCTACCGGATATTTACGTTATAACTTTTTATCAGACTGCGAGATGAAAAAAGGTCACATTTACTAGTAAATTAGGAGCAAACACTAAAACGAATTGCACTAATCACCACTAAAACAACAGAAACATCTAATAAAATGCATAAACCTACAATCAACGCACAAAATCAAATGAATTCCACCATTTCGAACTACTAAATGGCCAAATGATATTAACCAAATTACGAAGGTCCCTTACTGAAATTAAAATACTGCACCCTAAACGCCCGGAGCGGCTGACGCAGTCACGGTACGGTCGGCGAATTCAATCCGCTATGAAAAATTTTGTTTTTTAATTAGTGTTGTTGATCGGTGTCGACTAGCTGTAATTTGTCGATTTTTTATTGAAAGCCGTCTGATAGCAAGTTTTTTTTGAGAGAGTTTGCTGATTACCACTGGGCATTTTCATCTCCACTGGGCTTTTTTGGGGGCGGCGAGAAGAAATCACAAAATAATGCCATGTTACATAATTAGTATGATCAGTGTTATAGAATTTCTCTAACTAACAGTGCTTAGCTAGTCATTTCCGATTATCAACATTTTATAATGAATTATACGCAGCGATACAATCGATAGTGCACTCTGTCAATAGTATTGCCATGATCCGCCCCCATCGATAGAATGTCTATTTTAGATGAGCCCTATCGATTTCGTAGCAACACTAGTACAAATGGGAGGTTAAAAACAGTGCTCCGATTTTTATGTGCTCATTGAAATGTAACTGTTAACGATTGTGGTGGTAAACGCTCTTTTGTTTTCTTTAAAAAGCAGATTTAAAAAGTAATAAAGGTGTGCACTGTGTACTGTTGCTTTATCGACGGACACAAATCTATTTCAATATGATGAGACTTTCGATTGGCTAAAACATATTGAAATGTAATATGTACTAGGTACGAGTATATAGGGAATAAATGAGTTTTATTCAATTATTTTCTGATTTCTCCTTTTGTATGTTCAAATGCTCGAGGTCGATGGCGCAGTGGTTAACGCGCCCGGTCTGCGAGTGCTGAGGTTAAGCAACTTTCGCAAAGGCCGGTCATCGGATGGGTGACCAAAAATGTATCATCTCGAGCTCCTCCGTGCTTCGGAAGGCACGTTAAGCCGTTGGTCACGGCTGCATTAGCAGTCGTTAACAACCACCAATCCGCACTGGGCCCGCGTGGTGGTGCATGGCCCGTTCTCCCTATCCATCCATAGAGAAGGCTCGTGCCCCAGCAGTGGGGACATAAATGAGCTGATGATGGTGATAATGGGCAAATGGAGCCTACATAATAGCATTAATGTCATAAGTATAGATCCAGCCACAAGCACGTCTTGCGATGTGAATCAAGAAACCCCATCCATTCACTTTCCTCTGTAAAAGAAAGTAAAAAGTTTCTGTGTAAGGCTGCTATAAATTTGGCAACGTCTTTAATAGCGAAGAGCATGAAGTCATCTGGTGTCGAATAAGCCGATCCCAGGAATTCCATTATTTTCCTAGCCAGAGAGGCTCCGTTTTCTCTCCACATGCCTTACACAAGCTGTTTGTTGGTAGTTGCAATTTGTGGAGCATTTATTTTGTGGCATAGTGCCCTGTCAAGGCACCGATGGGCCTACATAATATACAGGCCCAATAGTGCATATGAACTTACTGCGTCCCAAGGTGTTTTTGCCTAGAAAAAACACTCGCAGTGTTTCATACAACAAGCGTGTGTTTAAAAACAAACGTTTTTGAAAATAGTGTCGAATGAATTGACATGAATGGGAGTGCTACGTTTATTAGGACGTACGTTTTTACACTCGGTCCATGCGAGATAATCGAATGCCAACGGATTCTGCCAATCGAGAAATATGATTCTGATTTAATAGTCTCGATCGATTGAGCCGGCTTGCCGATTTACTTGTACAAATGATGAACGGTTAACTGGAGGGGAAGTAGTGACTATTTGATTTTTGTAATAGATTTAAAATGTATCGATTTTTTGACAGCCATTTTGTTAGTTGATAAGTAACTTAATAGTTCCGTGCTTCAAAGTTTAAGGGATTTAAGGTAGTGCTGACGTACCACGTACCTTAAACACATTATTCATCATCATCTTAGCCATAAAGACGTCCACTGCTGGACAAAGGCCTCTCTCAAGGATAAATAATTTTGAGGGGAATTTGCCATAATCGCCACGCTTGGCAGGCGGGTTGGCGATCGCAGTAAGGTGAGAATAATCACAGAGAGACGCTGCTGCCCATCCTCTTGAATGGTCCCATAGTCGCCTTCTACGACACCCACAGGAAGAGATGGGATGGTGCAATTCTTTACCCCCGGCACCACACGGGAAATTATTACTAGAAATTAATTATTAGGAACTTTTCTGATGGCGAGGTGTTCCAGAGTCGTATTGCAGCTTCGATCATTTATGTTTTTTTTTTTTTTTTTTATATTTACGGGTAAGCACAGTGCCTTGATCTCACCTGATGTGAAGTAATGATAAAGCCAATGATGGAAGCGCACTTCACCCGGGACCCTCAACTAGTGAGGTACTGGCTATCTTATCTCTAGCTGCCGGAACACAACAATGCTACAAACATTGATGTTATGGCGACATATTTAGATAAGATGGTGGTAGCTAGCCAGGCGGACAAATAAGTCCTACCACCAACCAAACCGAGTACACAAAGATGTACCCCCCGCTGGGAATCGAACCCGGGACCTCTGGGTCTAAACCGGTGGTCTTAACCACTAGACCACAGAGGCGATTAAACTAATAAAATGCTAAAGATATAAAAGATATAAAATAATAAATGATTAAGACTATATAAAGGATCTGGTACGACAATGCATCTCGCAAGTGATCCTGTCCAGCTTGCTCATATCTATACATTAAAATTTGGAACAACAAAATCTGAAAAAACGTTGCTTCAAAAACGTAAGCTTACAAAAGTTTAAAATAAATAAATAAATAATATAGTGGACTTCAAATAGAATTAATTCAGTATGTATAAACATACGTCAAGATCTCTGTATATCTTTTAAGCATAGAGTTTAATGAAAATTGTCTAAAGAATAAAAACTTTGAAAGTCTGTATTTTATAAATAAAATACAAAAAAGATCTTAAAATTAAATTTTAAATTTTCATCATTTTCATCAAATTTCGTTTCGTTCAAACGCTATTTCAAATGGAGATTCTCCGTAGGCTCACTAGGTAGGACTGTACCGGAACCGCTGTGACGTCACAGGCGGGGCTATTTCCGGTCGCCATTATCCAATCGCGCACCGGAAATGATACCGTATGTAACAATATTGTATGTTGAGGGTTGAGGCAGAATGGTTGTTTGTAAAGCCTTTTTTTGAGGCTCTGAATAGGCTAGGCGATTGTACAGTTGGGGAGAAAAACTCAGCCAATTTCTGGGCTAGTGGGCACCAGAGCTCGACACGAACCAGTGATCAACATTTTTTTGAAACAATTGACGACCTCCTTGGTCGATTGGCTTGCACACCGGTTTTCATGGTGTCGCCATCTCTGAGGTCCCGGGTTCGATCCCCGGACGGATCAATTTAGAAATACCTGTTTTTCTAAATTGTTTCGGGTCTGGGTGTTTCCTATGTATAATAAGTATGTATTTAAGTATATTAAGTATGTTTATCCGTTGAGTTTCTTGAGGAAGCTTCTCTTGGGGCTAGATAATTGGTGTGAGTGTGGGAAACATTTATTTATTTATTTTTTATTGAATTCAGTAACTAAGCTTACACTAAAAGCAGATATTATCGTAGACCTGCCATAAATTTGTTATTTTTCAAATTGTCTTAATATTAACCCGTCCCGCGCTGTAGGTATAATTAGCGGGCCACCTTACGTACGACCGTGCGTACGTACATATGGCGCGCGCGCTTATATTAAAATAACTATTTTAATATACAACTTTTAACATCGTAGCCACAATAGCATGCTTGGCAGGGCACCGGATCCGGTATGAGGTAGGATGCGGATTCAAATCCCGATCGTGAAAATTGTTTCAAGACTTTTTTCAAATTGTATTTTGTTTGCAACTAAATGTGCGTAAAAATATAAATAACCATACAATTATTAAGTTATATTAATTTTGCCGTCCACTCAGTTAGGTAAATTATTTTATGTCATTATTTTTAATATTTTGATTTGCTTCAAAATTTACCTCGTTTCTCACCCAAACTTTTATTATTTTACATTTGTTATATGCTTATTAAAAATAATGATAATACTATAATTCATTATTGTTTTTCTCTTGTTCACAGGTAATAACACTCACTCCAGTAACGACTCGCAGTTTAAGTTAGCTGATTGGGGTATATGTTCAAATAGAAATAATATTTTTTTTTTTATTATTGTCAGCCATTTTGATAAATGTTGTGCACAATTTTAATTGAGAACAGGCATGCACTATTTTACATTTTTTTTTAAATATTTTGTTTATTAAAGTTTTAAAATATAATTAAAAGAACAATGAACCTTAAACTAAATCCTTAAAAAATATAATAAAATAACTAAAATAAATTATTAAAGTTTTTGTCTGATGTCCGTCATTGTGCATTATAACTTTTATATGTATAAGTAAATAAATAAATGCTATATAAAAATCAAGTGTAAGTGTATTATATTGCGTATAGATATTTTACGGCTAAATGAAAACTTTTATTTAATTATTAATTGATTGGGAAACAAACAGCATGTTTTTAATACAGAGGTAATAATAACTGAGAGATAAGATTAATTTATATGTTATAATATAAATTAGTATAATCACCATCTCCTTTAGTGTAATGTAGAGTTTTACTTGTAGGACATAAATGCAAATTGTAAAATAATATTTACAAAAAACCTAATTTACTTATCAGAATTTCGTTTTAATCTGCATTAGCTTAGCCAATTAATGATTCTATATTCACCAGATTTTTTTTTCTTCATTCATAAAATGGCAAATTTATGTATCCTTGGAACAATGTTATATATCTTTCGGACCTCTTTTCTTTTCATACAAAAGGTACTTATAAATACTATATGAGTTGATTTATTGTGACGTGTCAACTTTGAACCGTATATATATCTAGTCTATGTTACCTTTTCAATGGCAGGATATTTATATGTCTGTCTGCGCTAATAATTAATAAGATATATGTTACAATTCAGACTTTTATACACTGTTAAGTACAATATATGTGACTGTTTGTGACTATATGTGATTATATACCTCCACAGAATGCACCTATCAACAAATAGCTTGTGTAGGGCATGTGGGGAGGAAACGGAGTCAATGCAGCACCTACTGTGTGACTGCCACTCCCTGGCTAGGAAAAGAATGGGACTCCTGGGGTCGGCCTATCCGAAACCGGAGGACTTCAGGCTCTTCGCTCTTAAGGACGTTGCCAAGCTTATGGCATCTATCTTTACAGAGGACGAAGAGTGAAAGAATGGGGTTGCACAAAAGATCCCGATGGGTCGAAGTGTTGCGAGAGGGAAACCTCGGCAGGCCCCACTAAGATAAGATAAGATATGTGACTATCTGTGACTATAATAAAAAATCTATAGCAGAATAAGGGTAAACTCCTTTTAAGTATACTTAACACCTGTACCGGAAGGAACCACTCTTCCATAGCACATAACATATACAATTATTTTATTAATTATATGTAGTTAGGTAACTTTCAAACTTACTGTTGACAATTCTGACACCTAAATAAGAAGCTATATGTGACTAATTCAAATTCAAATTCAAATTCAAAAACATTTATTCAGTTTAGGCTACAAGTAGCTCTTATGAATGTCACTATGCCATCGGTTCGTAAGTCTACTCTGGGCGGGAGATCTTGTACTGAGAAGAACCGGCAAGAAACTCAGCAAGTGTCCAGCTCTTTTCTCCCTTACAGCGTCAAAAATATTGGAAAATGCCCTATCATAGCAGGACACTTTCCATTACAATAAACACAAAAAATATAGAAGACAACCACAACATGTAAAAAAAGAAAAAACACAAAATAAAAAATAAAAAATATACGTTAACAAATTTCCATCAGGTAACAGTTGCAATTTCCACAATGTCATACAGTACCACTACAGTACTATCGTAAAAGGAAAAAAATTGTTTAAGAAAAACAAAGACTATAGGTGACTATATGTGACAGTATGACTATTTACGACTAGTTGTGATTATTTATTTTATTTTATTACCATGGTTTCGGTCCTGGGGGTCGACCGCCTAACTCTCTCGCTATCGATCGCTTTGAAGGCGAGGCGAGGAGGAGGCGTCATCTTGTCTTTTGAAAGCAATATGAAAGCAATATCGAAAGCTATAGGCTATAGCTTTCGATATTATTCGATGTTATATTAGAAAGCGAGGCAAGGGCCTCGCTTTCTAATATAGCCTATAGCTATCGATATTGCTTTCATATTCCTTTCGAAATAACACGATGACGCCTCCTCCTCGCCTCGCCTTAGAAAGCGATCGAAAGCGAGAGAGTTAGGCGGTCGGCCCCCAGCCCCCCAACCGCCTAACACTCTCGCTTTCGATCGCTTTGAAAGCGAGGCCCTCGCCTCGCCTTCTAATACAATATCGAAATATAATATCGAATAATATCGAAAGCTATAGCCTAAAGCTTTCGATATTGCTTTCATATTCCTTTCGAAATGACAAGATGACGCCTCCTCCTCGCCTCGCCTTCAAAGCGATCGAAAGCGAGAGAGTTAGGCGATCGGCCCCCAGATCGGGCAAAGTATATTTCAGATTTTTTAATACATTTGATCTGTCATCACCAACCTGCATTTGGCAAGCGTGGTGATTAAGTCGATACCTTTCAATTGTAGCGATGAATTGATCTCAATTATGGCTTATTTTCTTATGACGATCTGGTGAAGGTCGCGGGAAGCAGCTGGATGCGAGCAGCACAAAACCGGTCGTTGTGGAGATCCTTGGGGGAGGCAAACGTCCAGCAGTGGACGTCTTTTGGCTGAGATGATGATGATAATGATGGTGAACTATTTTTGTACCAATCACGTCGTGCCTACTCGCCCGATCCTCAAAGCAATGCCACAACACAATCACATGATAACACTAATCATGCACACTAGTTTAGGCCCAAGACACCCGTACCCGTAGAACCAGGGTACGACGAGCCGGTTCACACGCGCTCTATACCAGGTACAGACATGTACCTGGTCGTTTTTACCCACTCCCACAACCCGGTCAACCAGAGTCGAGCCCCTATGATGATGATGGCTTCCTTTACCTAGCAGTGGGACAATATATATGCTATTATACTACTTTACTTCTAGAAAGATATGTTTTAGAGATTCGGTGTTAAAGATAAACAATTATGGTCACCCATCCAAAGACTAAGTACTGGGATAATTGTTTATCCCTAACAAACAGAACCAAAGCTCCTTAATATTAAATGTGGGGCAATAAAAGTCTATCTCCCACATAAATGTAAGGAAATGTTATTATCCTGAGTCCCTATAATGAGCGCCTAACACGCCTTCAAACGTGCCACAGACTTATAACAATTGCAGACAGACACACTTTTAAAAAACACTTTTTTATTATATTTTTATTTATTTATTAGTAATTTATTTATAAGCATATTATCTCAGTTCTCGAGTGGCGCAGACGCAGTGTGAGGTCTCCAACAAGATAGATCAACGATCTGGTAAATATCGCGGGTAGCCGCTGGATGCGACCAGCATACAACCGGTCGTTGTGGAGATCCTTGGGGAGGCCATTGTTCAGCAGTGGACGTTGTTCGGCTGAGATGATAATGTGATATCTTGTTGATTCCTGTGTACTGGGGATAGAAATAAACTGTATACAAGAAAAATAAAAGCTGAGTAAAACGTACATTTTATAAAAATGTATGTAAATGTAAATGTACATTTAAACAAAAACCAAAAGTTACCAAGCCTATTGAGTATTATAGAACGACGTTAAGGTAAAGCAAATAACAGTTGATTTATTAAAAATACTAAAAAGTGAAACTTACAAAAAAGTATTTACTCATGGCAGTTTTACGTTAATTCATTTGACAGTCTGTCGCATACACGTACAATATTTTCCAAAGAAAACTTTTATTCGTCCTTTAGGTCTATGGTTGACAAATAGTGACAACATACACAAACAAAATAATTGTTTGTCCGTCAATACGTTGGACAGACACTTGTGGAGATAATTGGTGGATGTTTGCTCGGGGGATAAGTCCCCCTTCGTGCCATTGACCTTTGGTGTCATTACTGCGTTAAGTTTTGTGAAAGTAAACTTTAGACGCAGTATTTGACTACCTATGGGAAGACATTTCCTCGTTTCTGTTATTTTAGTTCACAGTTGTTCTTAGCGGTGGGACTGGCCAACGATTGTTGTTTTTAAGGTTCCTACGGTGGTAGCCTACCTATGGTAACTAAGGTGCCTACCATCAACTTTTATAAAGCGATTCAAAACAGGTGCATTTCAGTTTAGGTTCCCAAACTGAATCGCTTTATTTCGTACCATGAGCTACTTAGAACTGAATCGGATTTGAATAGCTAAATATGAATGAAGGAACGATTTGTGTCTCTGGTTCGTTATTGAAACGGAGCGCCTAACTTTTTTATTTAGGCTCGGCAACTTGCTTTTTCAGCCAACTTATCACGCACGTTCAAAAACCTTATAATTTAAAACTTGGCGATGTTTTAAATGATGTTTACAACAAATATACACAATTATTTTATGTATTTTATTACCATAATTAACATAAAAGGACTGTTTAACAAAAAATTATAATGTTTTTTGTAAAACTTTTACCATTTCGTCCATTACAATCTATAAACATAGGTACTAATGGTTTCAGAATGTTTCTCTGTCAGTTTGACGTGTATTCGTGAGACGAAAATTTAAACTTTATTATCTTCTTGGCGGGAAAGTGAAGAGTCATGTCTGCGGTTTTGTTTTATTTTCTAAAATTTGTGTTAAGTCGAATATTAATGTGAAATAATGGTGGATTATTAACCGTTAAGTGTTCGTGAGTGTGCATGAGTGTTGGCAAATGAAACAAAACAGTGCAACGTTACTAATCAAATTCTCTCAAGAAGTCCGCTTGAGGACTTAGTAAAGCCCCACATCTTTACTGAGATACTCGAGGGGTTGGGGGTATATCATTTCTCACTTCTCATTTCCATTATCATTCATCATCATCATTTCCATTATCATTCATCATCATCTTTAGGATTATAATACTAATGAAATTAAGAAACTAATGACATGGCAGCATGGTCTATGACCTTAGCCGGTTCCTCAGAGAACAAACTATTAAAAAAAAAAAAAAAAAAGAATGGCGTAAGTAAACATTAGTCATACATATTTTGTTTATTGAAAATCATTATGTATTGTTCTTTATTAAATCGCGTCTAAATGAGAGCTTTGCATTGGTATTTTAAGTGGTTTGTTTTTCAGCGATCCTTCGCGTCGACGGGTAAATTATACCCAGCTTGAGACCCTTTGGGAGTTTTTAAACAAAAACCGGGATATAGCTACGGGCTATAATAAAACGGCACAAGCCAGGGAATATGCAAGGAGAATGTGGATGGAAGTGGCCGATCAATTAAATTCCCTTGGTGATGGTGCAACAAAAGACTGGAAAGGATGGTGCAAGGTGTGTATCTGATTTATTTATTACTAGCGGCCCGCCCCGGCTTCGCACGGTGGACAATTCTTTTTTTTAATGTAGCTTGTTACTCAGCGCAAATTTAGCATTGTAATGGTGAAAGAATTTTTAAAATTATTCCAGTTGTTTTTGAGTTTATTCATTACAAACATACATACTTACACAAAAATACAAAGGTTTCCTCTATATAATATTATTATAGATTCCTCAAATTGTATCAATAGGGAGAATCTCGGTGGCGCAGTAGTTTCGCGCCTAGCCCTGCGATTGCGGAGGTTAAGCTACTTTCGCAACGGTCAGTCATGGGATGGGTGACCAAAAAGTTATTAGATAAGTTAAGCTAAGATAAAGTTAAGCCGTTGGGCCCGGCTGCATTTGCAGTTGTTAACGTCCACCAATCCACACTGGGTCAGCGGGGTGGGTTGTTATAAGGCATGTGACCCAGCAGTAAAAAATGGCTGATGGTCATAAATCAATAGCTATATTTCTAGAAATTAAAAACTTAACATATCACTTTTTCACTTGTTTTTGCAAAGATTTTACATCATTTTACATTTTGGTTTGTATTTGTGTGCCAAACCGCTTCATTTAGTATTTTATCAGTTAAAATATTAAATTAAAGTTAAATTATTGTTCTATTTCAGTATTGGAACGACTATAAGTCAAAACTAAAGAAGATGGCTGTAGCTGCACGGACTTCCCATAGGCTGACAGGAGGTGGTCCGTCAGGGATAAAACCCATGACGGACATCGAAAAAAAATTACTGGATATTCTGGGACCAGACTTCGGGGTAGGCCTACCAGGCATGAGAGTAGAACCGTTCCAGGAAGAGGTACCTTTTAAATATTTTTTTCTCTTATTATTCCAATCATAATTCTTAATTACAAACACATTCTATTTAATTGTTTTTTGTAGGAAACTGCTGCCAATGCATCAGAAGAGTCAGTTTCGATATTGGCAATGATCCCTCCTGCAGTTCAGCCATCAACTGAGGAGCCGGGTCCATCCTGGATAATTACAGTGCCCCTGGCTCAAGCTACACAAGCTGAGACCCCCGCACCACCTGCACCTGCAGTTACACCGTCACTGAGCGGGGCCACTCCACCACCTCCACCAGCGGCCACTCCGCCGCCGCCGCCTCCACCTCCGTCCGCAGCCCAACAATCCACACCGCGACGCCATCGCCAGATACGGGAGCCGCCCATGTCTCAGGTCGCAGCGCGTCGGTCACTTATTAAAATAGCGGAGGACAAAGTGGAACTAGCGCGGCACCATAATTTGTTATTGGGTGCTCTTGTGGAAGAATTAAAGGAAATAAAACAAATTTTGCAATCTAGGTAAAAATTATTTTTACCTTAATCGCAAAATTTGTTTTATTTCCCTTTATGTAATTTTATCTTATCGTTTAAATTTAATTTTGTTATTGCTCAATATGTTTAAAATTTGTTGATTATTTTAAATTACTTTTATTATTAGTATTTCAATTTACAAGAGTGATTTCTGATTTGATTTACTTAGACAAATTTCAAGTAAGTTTTTAAGATTTAATGTATGATTCAGTTTCTCATTCTGAAAGTTGCTATTTATTAGAGCTCATGATAAATGTTAATTATTAACTGATTCCGTGCGGAGGTCTTTTCATCAAACTTTAGTTCCTGGCGTCATACACTGCCTTAAATTGTAACTATTTATTTATAGAATGTGATTAGGTACCATTTGAGTTTGCAGCTCTGTGATACTTATTTTTAGTTGTATGTTCTTTATTCTAATTCTGTATTTAATCATACGTTATTATACTTATTATTTAACTGATTCTATAATAATAAGAAGTTGTATTTGTGATTATTTGACTGATGTTATATTAATAAGAAGTTATATCTGTTATTATATAACTGATTTTATGATAATAAGTTGTATTTGTGACTAGTTAACTGATTTTACCATAGTGAGAAGTTGTATCTGTGATTATTTGACTGATGTTATATTAATAAGAAGTTATATCTATTATTATTTAATTGATTTTATAATAATAATAATAAGAAGTCATATCTGTGATTACTTGACTGATTTTATATTAATAAGTAGTTATATCTGTTATTATTTAACTGATTTTATAATAATAATAAGAAGTTGTATCTGACATTAACGATTATTTAATAGATTTTTCCATAGTAAGTTGTATGTGATTATTTTACCGAAATGATTAGGGTGTTAAAAATTGAGTTTTTATACATACCATATCGTTAGAATATCTCAAGGTTATTTAGGTAAACTGGTATTGTCCAAAATATATCATGTTTGTTCGTTGATATCTGTTAAATTATGATAAATATTAATCTACCTACATCATAGTATTGAGTAATAAAAAAAGCGAAATTCGTCTCTGGTCTAATTTTATTGTGCGGAAACAAATAAATCTTTCAAGCTCTCTAAACGCTTTTTGTTTCATTGTGTTACTAAAAATACCTACTAATATTAGAAATTAAATTACAAAGTAACTCTTTCTATCTGTCTGTCTGTTACCTCTTCAAGCTTAATATGAGTTTTACATTACTCTCAAAAGTCTTCATATAACTTAACTTAAAATTATCTCAATCAAAATTTAAAAAAAAAAACAATTTTCAAAATTATTTATTCAGTTTAGGCTACAAGTAGCTCTTGTGAATGTCACTATGCCATCGGTTCGTAAGTCTACTCTGGGCGGGAGATCTTGTACTGAGAAGAACCGGCAAGAAACTCAGCAAGTGTCAAGCTCTTTTCTCCCTTACAGAATCAAATAAATTAAAATTAATAATATTATTATAATCAAACAAAACAATGAGCCCAAAAAACTGAATGATAAAAAGTAATAAAACAAAAAGTAAATAATAATAAATAATTGAAGTAGTTGCAGGCCTATCGAGAATCCCACAAACGGCGAATGAGAGCATCTCTGGTGGTTACACCCTGCTGAAGGTCAGGATTGTTGCTAACTCTTTCACTTCGTACAGTGTTCATGTCAATCTGCATTTGTGCTTCTTGAAGCACGTCCTCATGGCTTAGCTCGGGCACAGGGATGTTGGCTTTATTACATATGTTATGTAATATTACACAAGCGATTGTAATAGAGGCAGCTACTTTTGGTTTATAATGTAAAACTCTGTGCACGAGAAGACAGCGAAAACGTGCTTTAAGAAGTCCAATAGTTCTCTCAATTGTATTCCTTGCTCGGACATGAACGTGAGTGTAGTGGGCCTCCAGAGTGCCCGGCGCGGCGTCCACGATAGGAGTCATTAAATATTTTCAAATGGATACCCGAAGTCACCTGAAATATTTTAAATTGATAATTACACAAATAAGTTTTTTGTTTTTTTTATCGTTATACATATATCTATGAAATATCATCGCCCATCATTTATTGTATGTGTAATCTTGCCCTCTTAAGTAGGAAAGGAACATACTTAACACATAAATAAATGAAATGGATAAAGATAATTAAATCAATATAGGTGTTAGGTTGATTTGGCTTACCAAGCAGCCATGTAGATTCATTAAGATTTTCTAAATGCGACTTCAGTGGATGCACATTCCATATGAAAGAATCATGTGTTGCTCCACCATAACTGGCATCTACACTGGTGATGTTCATTTCCGCATCAGATATCTGAAAGTATTGAACATGACTGTGAGAATAAATCCATTGAATTAAAAATATATTAAAATGAAATGGTAGGGCCCTGGGCCCTTACCATGAGTTCTTAATGCGATTCAGTTTAGGACCTAAACTGAACTGGTTTGCTTATTCGCACCATGACGTCTTTATGGCGATCAAGTTTCAGCGGCGTCAGCAGCGAACGATTCAACGCTAGTTCTTAACCCAAACTGACTCGCTAAGCCGTATCGTTCATTCATTTTTCGTACCATGAGCTCATATTTGACATAAGTTGCGCCTAAACTGCTCCGCTCAAACGTCATTATTAGCGATCTAAATAAAGTTAATAATTTTAGTTAGAAAACTGAATTGATAACTGTTTTCTTTACAATAAAGTAATTTTTAGG
Source organism: Eudonia mercurella (assembly GCA_963082485.1). Lineage (NCBI taxonomy): Eukaryota > Metazoa > Arthropoda > Insecta > Lepidoptera > Crambidae > Eudonia > Eudonia mercurella. Next base: position 5,493,641 of record OY720052.1, on the reverse strand, counting down.
ATTGAAGTTTTTAGTGACGGGTGGTTTTTAGTGTTTAAACTGTTATTGTGCTATTTGTTTTAAGGTTGGTGTCGTTTTTATTATGTTAATACTTTATATATTTTTTGAAATCTTTGCCTGCACTGCCTAGTAATAATATTTATTTCAGATGTGCGATGAATTAATAACTTTCGAATTTCTTGAAAACGATATTGAGACAACATTGAGACGGCAAAGAAGACGAAATATAAGAGATCAATCTGACCCTTTCCAATTGGAAGAATCAGATTTTATAAAACGTTATCGCTTAACAAAGGCATTGGTTTATGGATTGTGCGATGAAGTTAGACCACTGTTGAAGACTCCAGTGAAATCGACAGATTTTTCAGTCGAAACAAAGGTACTTACCTACTTAAACAAATGTCCAAAACTAAACATAATATCTTGAAATACACACACAAATTTTTGTGTTTTGTAATCAGCCAGCTAACCTATCAATAAGAATAGTTAAATTTTATGTAACAAAACATGATTGTGTGCAATGTATGATTGGGTTTGAATATTGTCACAAAATTAAATAAATAATTTGAAATATGTGGATCATACACACAATGTTATTATCTTTTATAATCATGTGTCAATAATGGTTTTATTTAATTTAAGGTACTGACTGCTTTATCTTTTTATGCCACTGGGTCTTATCAGAGGCCCATTGGAGACATCGGTGGGCATGCAATAGCGCAGCAGACTGTCTCCAAAGTAATAGCTGAAGTGACAGCATGTTTAAACTCGACACAAATGAGAAAAAAGTATGTTACTTTCCCAAAAAATCTGGATGAACGAAATAAAGTAAGATCTAGGTAAGTTTAATTGTAAAGATGGTGTAACACTGATAATAAAATTTATGATGCTTATAATTTATTTTATATTCAAGGTTCTACCAAAAGTTTGGAATTCCTGGTATTCTGGGATGTATAGACTGCACACATGTGGCAATAGTGAGGCCTCATGAAAATGAAGAACGCTACTACTGTAGAAAGCAGTACCATTCCCTCAATGTGCAACTAGTATGATAGTTATATACATAATATTTCATTTTAATATATTTTTAATTCAATGGATTTATTCTCACAGTCATCTGTACTCAGAGGGTAAAACGGGACCCTATTACTAAGACTCCGCCCGTCCGTCTGTCTGTCTGTCTGGCCGTCTGTCACCGCCTATCTCATGAACCGTGATAGTTAGACAGTTGAAATTTTCACAGATGATGTATTTCTGTTGCCGCTATAACAACAAATACTAAAAATCAGAATAAAATAAATATTTATGGGGGCTCCCATACAACAAACGTGATGTTTTTGCTCGATATTGATAACGGCAACAGGTAGACGCTTGAAATATTCACAGAATATTGAGTTATATTATTTATTTTTAAAATAAATAATTAAATTAAAATAAAACAAATATTTAAAGGGGCTCCCATACAACAAACGAATTTTTTTTTGCTGGTTTTTGCTCGATATTGATAACTATTCTAATATAATAGAAATATTCACAGAACGTTGAGTTATATTATTCACTTTAAAAATATTAAAATGAAATTAATATTTAAGGGGGGCTCCCATACAACAAACTTGATTTTTTTCCAATTTTTTTCTCGGTCTTAATAACGGTAACAGGTAGAAAATTTAAATATTTTTTTATTTTTCCCTTAGTTAATGGGTTCGTGCGGTGAGCTCGTATAACCAGTGTCAAAGTAATTTTACATATATGAACAATATATCATTTGTTGATAAATGATAATGAATGAAAATAAAAATGAGAAGTGATAAATGATTATTATATACTAGCTGTGCCCCGCGGTTTCACCCGCGTTAATTAGCGAACAATCTATAGCCTATAGCCTTCCTCAATAAATGGACTATTCAACACAAAAATAATTTTTCAATTCGAACCAGTGGTTCCTGGGATAAGCGCGTTCATTTATTTATTTATTTATTTATTTATTAGGTACACAAAACAGATAAAAATTAAAAAATAACAAAAAAGCATGATAACTGTATAAGAACTAAATTTCTATCTAAAAACATGTGTACACATCATGATTAATAATTAGCGTCTCTGTTAAAGTTTACCTAATCTAAAATTATATTCAATTAAAAACTAATTATATACATAATAATGGTGAATAATAGAAATATAACAAACTGAAAACTTATTCTAGGTTAATGTTTGTCAACATTTTATTAATAATTGGGAGATGCCGGACTGAGAGTTTCCCGGACATTTTTCTTAAATTCATGTATTTTCATGGAAAATATGTCGATGTTGTTATTAAGTGCAACCAGTTCATTGTATAGACGGCACATTCTGACAATGGGATTGTAATATGATGTATTATTTTTATAGGCATTTAGTACAAAGGTCTTAGGCGCCCGGGTTCGATACAAAGTATTTATTTGAAAGAGTGAAAGCAATTTAGGGGAGTCGATTATTGAGTGTAATATTTTAAACAAGTAAATTAAATCATACTGTTCTCGACGAACCGCAAGCGAAATAACACCAAACTTAATCATTCGAAGTTCGTAGGAATAACGAGACCTGCCTAGATGAAAGCGATAAGATAGAAATCTTAAACACTTTTTCTGAATGCCTTCAATACTTTCTATGTGTATTTTATAGAAAGGGCTCCAAATTGTACAACCGTATTCTAAAATACTACGTATTATGCTATAATAAAGACATAATACACTTTTTGGTTTCTTAAAACCTTTTGTGGATCTAAATATAAAACCTAAAAGACCATTACATCAATTACATTATTACATTACATTACATCGTTCAACCAAACAAACAAACAAATTCTTCAGCTTTATAGTATTAGTATAGATTTACTTACTTACTACTTACTAAATGATTATTTCCCCTACACCCCTTGAGTATTAGTAAAGATGTGGGGCTTTACTGAGACCTCACGCGGACATCTTGAGAGAATTTGAAAAGTGACGTTACACTGCACTGTTTTGCTTCGTTTGAATAATCCTCCTTTATTTCACATTAATATTCGACAATATAAATTTTAACCGCATACATAACTCTTCACTATCCTGCCAAGAAGTCTAAAAAACTTCTTCTAATAACTGATAATTTGGTTACCAATAGAGACGTTTTATTATCAGACTTGAATCACAAAATGTCGTTAAGAACAAATCACCAATCACCGAACAAAACATTTAGTTAGTGTTCCCGTCAACAGATGGCGCTGCGCTGTAAAACAAAATGGCCACCGCGTCCCAACCAAAGAGGTGCCAATCCCGTATAAATGCAACACAATTATAACATCCGACAAGCGAAACCTTTATTTAGCAAACATATTCATACCCAGCTATCGCAGCCGTAATAATTTCGTAGGGCGGTATACACGCATGGAATATTAATAAGGCCGTGAACACACTGGGCTAATCAGCGCACATGCGTACGTGCCCTTATGGCTTGTAATTGATTTTGAATACGAATGCGGTGAGAATTCTTTAGTTGTCCTACCTACTTGTTTTGCTTGGTTTATTATTGTTATTATTGGTGTTTCTTAGTAATTTACATGTGAATGTAATGCCATATCGTCGGTGCGCGTGCGAGACCGTAAGAGCAGTTTGTAAAAACCGCGTATCTGCTTTTGCAAAATTTAGCAAAAAAACGAAAAAAGTGAACATCCTGGCCATTTAAATGTATTATTTTGTTTTTGTTGTTTGCCTCAAAGAAATAGCTGTCAATTTCAGTCGGAATAATATGTTTGAATGGCCAACATGTTCACTTTTTTCGTGTTTTTGCAAAATTTTTCAAAAGCAGATACGCGGTCTCGCACGCTCACCGACGATATTATGAAAAAAGAAAAATAGTATTTTCAATACTATCCTCAAATTTTAATTTGTTCTTGACAACATTTTACGTATCGTAATGGCACAGTGTCTGACTCAGTAACACAGTGGTCCGACACCAGCTTTCGTTGCCAAAAATGATGATGATGATGATGATGATGATGATGATGATGATGATGATGATGATGATGATGATGATGATGATGATGATGATGATGATGATGATGGTGATGGTGGTGATGATGATGATGATGATGATGATGATGATGATGATGATGGTGATGATGATGATGGTGATGATGATGATGATGATGATGATGATGATGATGATGATGATGATGATGATGATGCCAAAAAATAATAGAGCATTTAATCGAAATGACGGCTAGGAAGCAAGTGGTTTCTAAAGACTAAAACCAGTTGGTGAATGTCTGAGGTATTGTGAGATGATTGATAGTGTAAGAAATAGTACTATATGAAACATTATTAATATGATTATTGTTATTATTATTTTTACTTTAACTTATAAATATATTTTTTTTTTCTTTTTTCTTTTGCTGTTGTTTCTATTGTAGTAGTTACAACTTAGTAATAACTACATTTCTTGATTTTTATATAGCATAGCGTATTGGTGTCATAATGTAATGTTGTGTTATTTATTATTTACATAAGTAAATAAAACATCAGGTGAGATCAAGGCACTGTGCTTACCCGTTAATATAAAAAAAAAGAAACCCGCTATGCTTCGAAAAAACCGGAACACACTGCCCGACCTGGGAATTGAACCCGGAACTTTTGGCGTCAGGCCAAGCGCTTTGCCACTCGGCCAGCGCCAAGGCGTTCACAAGTATTATATACCCTCGAATATTTTCTTATATTTATAATTACTAGTGGTCGCCCAGTGGTCGAAATTGACCTGGTGACCGTAATTTTATTAAGGCTGCACGGATTGTATACTAAGCAATGAAAAATTAAAAATATAGAATGTGAGTTTGGATTGGCATTGACAGATTTCGGGCGCTCATCTTCCATTGTTGAAATTTTTAAAAATACTATATAATATGCGACATGGTAGTGTGTGTAAAGTTTGTTTTATTGATTTAATGTATTTTTTATGCATAATTAAAAAAAAAATTTACATTCTGCGATCCTTCTCTATATATAAACTATAAGTGTGCGAAATTTCATACTCCTCCGTCCGCGCAATTTTCGTAAAAAGGGGGAACAAAGTTTTTGCTTCACGTATTAATATATAGATTATCTATGGCGTCTAACCAAATAATTACTATTCCGATATTTTATATTAATTATCATATTCTATTTTAACATTCTTCTCTTCTGGCGAAATCAGTTCAGTGTGGACAGATTGATATAGGCAATATCATCATCAGTTCTCTTAACTTGAAATTCTTAACGCCATCTATGTACCAATTATACGAACTAGGCATTCTCATTCCACTCTTATTTTATCAGCAGCCGCTTTCCACAGCCCGTTTCAATTTTCCAATTTTACAACCTAGATCCTAGACAGAGGGTTTACGGTCTATAGCAAACAGCTATCATGGGCACACGAGTTTTTATGGGGGCCGTAAAAACTTTATGCCTTTCTGAAAACATAATAGGTATTCCAGACGTCTAGTAAGGGGGTTTAGGGATTTATGACGTGCACTGTGCTGCAGATACCAGGATATGTAGGACATAGAGATAATTGCGAACGCTGGGTGCCAAGACGAGTTTTATTAACTATACGAGTGCATTCAATCACGCTAACAAAAACGAGAAAAAAATGTCATTTATTGTAAATACTGTATACTGATAATGCATAAAAGAACATTCGAAACAAACAGTATACCCATCAAAGATGTGCAACATGAAAAAGGAGATGTAATGTAAAATGTTTAACATAAATGTAAGTTTAACAATAATAATAAACTACAAAATTATAGTTCAAATCTTATTTTTTTATTGCAATTTTATGCATGTGTATATTTGTAAAGATGACTTTATTGAAATGATGAATTATTTAATAGGCTAATACCTACTTATTTATGCATGTGCATAAAGCATAATAATTGTAGGAGTAGGATATAGGTAACATGCACTCAACCAATATTCCAGAGGGCAGATTTGACAAAACTTAATTCAAAGTGTCTCCGCTTCGAGCGTCGTAAGAATATTAACTGATTGAGTTAGTAATTTGCCAAAGTACCACATTGAATGTGGACAGTGCGCCGATGGAACCTCGTGTGATTAAGTTAGAGTCCAGACGTAGTGTTAGACGCGGTGGGGCGGGCAGACGAGCGGTCGAACAGCTGAATATTGAAGCGAAACCGTAAGTCATTTGTTGCGTCGAATGTTCATCGGTACAGTAATTTTCTCACATTAAAATTATGACTTAATACTAAAAAATGCAACGACATTTATTTTCTTCCTTTATTTTTTATAGATTCAGAATTATTAGAAAATACCTTGTATAGAAGTATTACTCTTTCCATTCAAATCGACATACGACTAGATACGATTCGAATATGTCATCAGCAGATCTATTTTATAGACCTAATGCATGTCACTGCGCCCTATATTCATCTGAATGTACATGAAATTAAAATAATGAACATAGATGCAGAAAAAGCGTTTGTCCAGTTTTCCACACGCTCGTCTGTACCGCCCGATCGCCTCAATAGATATCCACTCTGTCCCACCACAGACCGTGAGTAGTCTGAAAGGTCTCTAACGAGGTTTTGCCTCTAAATTCCTTTTTTTGTGTGTACAAATGCGTGTGCAGACTGATAAAATAACACGACGCTGTAAAGAAACCGGCGATGTTTATATGGACGATCTTGTGCTTTGAGGGTTTCAAAATGAAATGATCAAACGAATTCAATGTCTCTCTCGGTTAAAATCTTTTCTTGAACAACGTTACATTTATATAATTGATATGAATGGCCTAACAGCGTAACTAAACTTGGTCACTGACAGCTGAAGTCAAAATCAAGAATTATCTATTTCTAAGCTGGTAATCTCGTCATCAACACTTATAACTATAACCGAAATGCTTTTCTAACTTTAATATTTAGACTGTGTATTGTTTCTGCATGTTTTTTTCTTATCAAGAACATATACCAAATCTTTGTTTTTGACAACATTAAATTGTTTTTGTCGTTTCTAAATTATTGTGTTGTCTGTCTGTTTTGTTTTCTAATTCGCTTAAGCGACATATTAAATATATAGTTTTACAAAGTAGGGGTCTGTAATTGGCAGTAGGTTAAGTATACAACGTAATAACTTAGTTTATAAAGTGCTGTAGATTCTATGTTCATAAATAAAAAAAACATTTTGTGAAATGTTTCTTTCTTTAAGTACAATACAAAACGAAATACCAAATCCTCGTTATTAACAGAATTCTTCAAATGTAAACAAACTATAAAGTGCCATCTAATCGCTTAGGGAATCACCTCTGTGGACTCCTAAAAAGCTAGTGGCGCTAAACCTCAGGCGCACTGCCAATGTACGGTGTACACTGTTCTTAATGTGCCCGCGTACACAGCTGGCCGCGAAAAGTATCCCAGTTATTTAATTATTAACAAAAAAAAGCTATAAAACAAATTACAGTCGCAAAAGAGTAAAATTAAGCAATTGTAGATGACTTAAAACGAAATTATTTGCAAGATAAAATTTTACTACTAAAACCAACCAGCTTCAAGGAGCTCGAGTGGGAATCGAACCCATCGTCCATTAAACACATGAGGCCCAAAGGGGGGTCCGAAAAAAATCACCAAATATCACAAAGGGTAAGTTTAAGGAGATATCACGTGTATTTATTTTCGAAACTGAAACAGATTTGTTTTTACAATCTTGCAAAATTGCTTAAAACTGATAACGCTAACACCTTATTTTTTTCCAATCTAGTCTATGAATTCGGAAATTCTTATCGGTATTAATATCTATTGTAGATTCGCAGTGTTGTTTAAATATTACCGCCAATGCACCAACCACCTAACTTGCGTTTTTTTTAAACATACCTACTTAGTATGTACAAAAAAATACACGTGATCTTAGGTGGGGGGGAAGGGTAGTACAAAACCTTACCACGTATCACTGTAACTGTGTACTGTTCTTCCCTTAACATTAAATATACGGTCAGCAACTGATTTTAGTATTTAGAAACAATTAAATCAAGGAGCTCGATGGCGCAGTAGTTAACGCGCCCGGTCTGCGAGTGCTGAGGTTAAGCAACTTTCGCAAAGGCCGGTCATCGAATGGGTGACCAAAAATCATCAATAACTCTGCGTCTGTTTTATCGTCTCTTTGACGATATTTACAGCACGCATTCTGACAATATTATGTCAAACGCCATAAGGTTACATTAAAAAAGTTTAAATTGTCAAAAAAGGTTACATTAGAAATAATTTATGGAATTTATGGAAGAAATAATATATGGTGGTTAAGTAAATCTTAATTTTCTAATTTTCTGCGCAATTTTCTTAATTTTTTCTTTCATAAGATCCTTCTCCTGACAATAACAAACACAACATAAAAAGAATTAGCGAAATTGGTCTAGCCGTTCATGCGTGATGCCGTTACCAAGGGAAATAGGAATTCATTTTTATATAAATACATGTTACAGCTCATGTATACTTAGTTATGTAGTGAAATAAAATGATTTCATTGAATTTAAAACTTAAACTTTGTAGTCTTCAAAGTTTTACCATATGTTAGTTAATTAAAAGAGAATTCTTGGTGAATTCATTCAATGACAATTATTTTCTAAAGGCAGTCCAAAGTCAGCACAGTATAAATACAATATAGATTGTACAGTCGAAACAAAGGAAAATACAACGGCAGTGTCTATGTTCATTTAAAGAAGTCCTTGACTTGTGAAGCATGACGTAGAATTAATCACTATCTGTTTGTTTTCTTTCGCTATTATAATGCAAGAAGTTCAGCAAAGGCATAAGCAGACGATTAAAGGCATTTTATTACTGAAAGTGTGCACTATTTAAATGGCCCGCTGTGTAATAGCTAATTAAGCGCAGCCTGTTTGTCTCGGCGAGTTTCATTTGATCCGGTGTAGAGCGCAGTTATATGCACGCATTTGTAGTGGTATATTTCTATTCTTAGGGGAGGGCCTAGGTTTTTGAACCATTTTCGTGGTTACCGGATGGACTTGTGTTTGGTGATGGGATTTTGGCTAGAATCCGTCTGGCGATTACCCTAACACCTCTCACATCACATCATCATCTCATAGAGTAAAATTAAGCAATTGTAGCTGGCTTAAAACGAAATACTTCATAATTTTTTTTGTCCCCACTGCTGGGGTACGAGCCTTCTCTATGGATGGGTGGAGTACGGGCCATAACACCACGCGGGCCCAGTGCGGATTGGTGGTTGTTAACGACTGCTAATGCAGCCGGGACCAACGGCTTTACGTGCCTTCCGAAGAACGGAGGAGCTCGAGATGAAAAATTTTTGGTCACCCATCCGATGATCAGCTTTTGCGAAAGTTGCTTAACCTCAGCACTCGCAGACCGGGCGCGTTAACTACTGCGCCATCGAGCATCCTCCTAACATCTCTATCTTCTATTATGCTTCCAAGCAGCATTGTTCCACTTAATATTAATTATAATGTAACTTTATTCGCATTGACAGAGAAACAGAAGGAGACCTTATTGCTTACAAGAAATATCTTTCAGGCACCTTGGGTGGTTAAAAATTATACGAAAGAACATAAATATAATTAAATGAGTTTATACAATTTCAATAGAAGAATTAATAATTATATCTAATTTTAATTTAGAAAATTACTCCTGAATGTTCAATGTCTACTCAACTGTTTGTATTTTTATGCAGTGAAAACTTTGTTAGCTTAAGCTACATAAGTACAAACTTAATACTAACTTCATAATTACTAGTGTTATATTAAGCTGTTTGTTTCCCTTAAACCAATGAAATAAAAAAATAATAAGCAGTCCTGATGCACTCAAGCAAAGCATTCCATAACTGTGTTTGTATCGGCAAACATAGTGTAGGACCCCCTCAGACTAGGTGGAGCGACGATCTCCGCAAGGTGGCTGGCAAGAGCTGGATAAGAGTAGCCGCGGATCGTGCTTAGTGGCGTGCACAAGGAGAGGCCTATATCCAGCAATGGACTAATCATCATCATCATCAGCTCATTTATGTCCCCACTGCTGGGGCACGAGCCTTCCCTATGGATGGGTAGGGAGTACGGACCATAACACCACGCGGGCCCAGTGCGGATTGGTGGTTGTTAACGACTGCTAATGCAGCTGGGACCAACGGCTTTACGTGCCTTCCGAAGCACGGAGGAGCTCGAGATGATAAATTTTTGGTCACCCATCCGATGACCGGCCTTTACGAAAGTTGCTTAACCTCAGCACTCGCAGACCGGGCGCGTTAACCACTGCGCCATCAAGCTCCTCAATGGACTAATATAGGTTAATGTTAATGTGTTAGTTGATAATGGAAACTTGATTGACGTATGTATTTTTTATTGTTTTCTAAATAATAAATAAACGTGAACATAGAAGGTTCCTGGAACAGTACCTAACAATGACAAAGGCTTGCTCCAGTCCAGTTAACGTCTTCAAGCTGCGGTGTGAATAGCAACTCGAAATAATGTATTTAGACGACATTGTGGTGTTAGTCATGAGCTGATAGCGACTTCTTAGAAGTCAAGAGCTTTTATACAAACTCTCATACGAAAGCTCAAGGCCACCCAAAGACCAACTGAGACGGTTATACTTGGGGTTTCTTTGAGATTGATCCGAAATGAGCCGATTATAGCCAATGGGGCAAGACAGTTATTAAGTGGCAATTGAGCACTGGAAGAAGTGTGGGCAGGCCTCCAACAAGGTGGACCAACGATCTGGTGAAGGTCGCGGGAAGCCGCTGGATGCGAGCAGCACAAAACCGGTCGTTGTGGAGATCCTTGGGGGAGGCCATTGTTCAGCAGTGGACATCTATCTATCGGCTGAGATGATGATAATGATAATGATGGAAAGTTCAAAATCGCATAGATCACATATCCTTAAGTAAAGAAAGTTATAATTTATTTTATTTATGTATTCGAACCCACACCCTCTGACATACCGGGTCAAGTGGAATACCAACTCTCAAAGTCAATGTCAAATCGTTTATTACTTAGACACTTACACCCGTATTTATATTATAAACAAGCCATTACTCGCTACTTAGCAATTACTTTGTTCTTAAAAAAGTTTTCTTAGTAAATTAGAATAGAAATATTAAATAAAATAAAAGTATTATTATTATTATCAAATTCATCAATTTTATATTATTTCAGACATAATACAATCTTTCACATGGAATATAACCTTAATACTAGCTTGTCACAAGCTTGTCACTATGAATTCTTTGAGCAACCTAACTAGATTGCTTGAGTAAAGATATTGGTGACTATTGCTTGGCTAAGAATGTTGACTTTTGACGTTTCTAACTTCATCGGTTTACTAAAGAATATAAATATTTACTTAAGCAATTACTTTGGCTTCAGTATGAGCTTTTACTCGTTTATAAATACGGGTGTTATTTAGTAATTGCTTATGTAATAACTTTTATTCTTTAGTTGAGAAAACCGATGACGTTAGAAACGTCAAAAGTTAGAATACTTAGCCAAGCAATAGTCACCAATATTTTTAATCAAGCAATCTACATTTATCTATGAATTCATAGTGAAGAGCTAGTGTTGAGTAATGTACGTTACTTGTTTATATAACTAAATTTTCGTAGTGACGTTTCTTAGAACAAATTAATGACTTAACAAAGTGTAATGACTTGTTTATAAAAAACAGGTGTTATTGACGTCACAACTGAGTATAAAATTCAAATAATAATAAACTTAAATTTTGTTTAAGTCTATGCTTGCTTGACTCCAACCCTTAATCATAATTACAAAAAAGGTTAAACTTTTACTGCTAGTATTTTTTTTAAGAATTCCGCTGTTTCTCATACCCTAGTCCACAACTCGTAATAAGCTAAGGGAAGGAAGGAAAACTGTCGTTTGGCTCGGAATCCGGAACCCGTCGCCTCAGTCAGCGACCCGCACCGCTCAGCCATGCCGCACCATCATCGCTCGTGTGTCCCACTCTGACAAGACCAAACCATTAAACAGCGCTTTCCGTCGATCTGCATACAAGCAAAAAAAATTAGTCAGGAAATTTGAAAAAATACTATTTATATAAAATCTTGTTTTTTTTTATTTTTTTTATATAGAATAGAATAGTTTATTTGCATTAAAAGTGGTTAGTTACATAATTTATTTGATGTTAATTCATACACATTCTTGTTTCTCACTTTTAGTCTTTTCAGACATGCAAAATTAATGTATGTATATAATGCATTGTATTTCACGTTTGCACAATGCTATATGGTGCTATGGGGTCAGGGTAGCTCAAAGAGCAATGGACCGGTAACGCAAGGGTTGTGGGTTTGATTCCCTCTCGAGGTTCATGAGATTAGTTGATTTTTTCTAGTAAAAAAGTCATCTACTTAGATATTTAAAAAAAAAAGTATATATAGGTTTTTTTTAATACTTTACGGGTAAGCACAGTGCCTTCTCATCTTACTTGATGTTATTTATGACTAGTGGACGCGGCGGACTTCGTACTGCTTTGACAGTTTCCACTCATTCCCGTGGGAATATCGGGATAAAAACTATCCTATGTGTTAATCCAGGTTATAAACTATCTGTATGCCGAATTTCATCCAAATCCATTCAGTAGTTTTTACGTGAAAGAGTAACAAAGATCCATCCATCCATACTTACAAACTTTCGCGTTTATAATATTAGTAGGATAAAAACATTGGTAAAAGCGTATTTTATCCGGGATCCTCAACTACTGAGACTCTGGCTATATTATCTCTCTTTTCTAGCACGTCAAACATAACAAATTATTTTGAATACGAAAGTATATCGATACGATAACGATAGAAATATCGTTTTGTGGATTCGCTCAAAATAACTAAGTGATTAACTGTAAAAATTGAACATTGAACTTGGTGTTGAGTTCGTTGGACGAGGAGGACGTTTCGTCGCATTTGGTCCACTTCGCATTGGGTCCACTTGGTTAATTTCGCATTTAGTCTGTGCGTATACGCGGGTATAGCGTATATTATTGCAACGAATGCATCACTTGTTGTAGAAGGTAAGGAAAGTAAACTCAGGTATTAGTATTATTATTTATTTTTTGTTATTAGTTCACGAATGTTCGGGCATATTGACTGAATTATTTAATTACACATTAAATCAGCGGAATGTAGGTACAGGTTGAACGCGGGGAAGCGACTGGCGTCGTGGCTAATCCCGGCCGCGTGGTCGGTTAAAACTGCTGACATAGTTTCAATTTACAATGTAATAGGTAGGTCCCTACAAGTCCACTTCTCAAAACGTCCACTTCGCAAAAGGTCCACTTCGCCAAACGTTTATTTCGCATTTAGTCCACTTCTCAAAACGTCCACTTCGCAAAAGGTCCACTTCCCCAAACGTTTATTTCGCATTTGGTCCACTTTCGACAATGAGAGCGTTAAGTAAAATTTGTTTTCATGGCTACGTTAACGCCATCTTAACGAAAGGTAACGTAAGGGTGCGGGCGGCAGACGCCTGTCTGCTGGGCGTAGACGATTACCATCCGCCACTGGAAGTCACAGTGACGGGTCTCCGGGCAACACGACTTTTCAACAGGTAGACCTGCATCAACTGACATTGCCACAGGTAGCTTACAATGGATTTTTTATAAAGCATTTTTTTATTATTATCTATCTATCTCTGTGGTCTAGTGGATAAGACCACCGGTTAAGACCCAGAGGTCCCGGGTTCGATTCCCAGCGGGGGTACATGTTTGTGTACTCGGTTTGGTTGGTGGTATTGCTTGTTTGTCCGCCTGGCTAGCTACCACCATCTTATCTAAATATGTCGCCATAACATCAATGTTTGTAGCATTGTTGTGTTCCGGCAGCTAGAGATAAGATAGCCAGTGCCTCACTAGTTGAGGATTCCGGTGAAGTGCGCTTCCATCATTGGCCTTATCATCACTTAACATCAGGTGAGATCAAGGCACTGTGCTTACCTGTTAATATAAAAAAAAAATATTTTAATACTAGAAGCAAAAAATTTGTACCCCTTTTTACGAAAATTGCGCGGACGGAGGAGTATGAAATTTCGCACACTTATAGTTTATATAGAGAAGGAGTGCAGAATGCTAGTATTTTTTTTTAAATTATGCATAAAAAATACATTAAATTAAATATACATTGTTTCATACATTTTTCAAAAATTTTAAAAATGGAAAAGAAGCGGCCGTAATCTGTCAATGCCAATCCAAACTCGCATTCCTCATAATAACTTAGTTATTATTCTGAGTAACATTCTATCTTAAATGAAACAAAACACGTACACACCCGCTCACGTATGACGGAGCCTTTTCTTAAAAAATCAACTGAAAAGGCCGGAACAAGATAAAAATTCAAAAATGTGCAACATCTTACATAACACACAGTCGGAGGCACGCACAAAGTGAGAATGATTTGACTTATCATTAAATTGTATGCCTCCGACTGCATATTATGTATGATGTTGTATAAATTGAGTTTTTATCTTGTTCCGGCCTTTTCAGTTGATTTTCTATTTAGTTACTTATTACTTTTTACGCAGGCGGGTTTTCTGTTTTTTTTTAATTTTAATTTTATTTATGTCTTTATTTTCTTTATTCTTTTACGGCAAATTCCCCTCAAAACTATTTGAGGGAGGCCTCTGTCCAGCAGTGGACGTCTTGTCTTGAGATGATGATGATGATGATGATGTCTTTTTAGTTAGACAAATTTCATGATATACCTTTTTGAGATCCTTGTGTTGAGCCCCCTAATTTGATACCCATAATGAAGTATTCGAAAAACAATATGTTTTTCACCAACTCCAATGGCGTCGCACAGCCGCCATGTTTTTTTTAACGTCACCTTTCAACACTTGGGCAGCTAAGACGAATCTAACGATACCTCAATTATGTAAATCCGTTCAGCGGTTCTGGAGATATGAGGTGATAAAGAATATTACATACAAGATAGGCGCGAAAAACATAACCCTTACTTTGCAGTCGGGTAAAAAGAAATTGCAATTAATTTTACCGCCTATACTTTAACAAAAATTACATTTACACTAAAACGCAACGCCATCGTCTAAAAAAGATTAATTTGCCAACAACCCAGACACTTGCTTTATAACTTCACAAAAGTCATTGCTAAGTATAAATCAAAATTTAAGAAGTATTATTACAAAATGGTCACCTTAGTATACTAGATTTTTGTTAAAAAAAAAACCTACTATTGTTAGCAACTAATTTAATTTGAGTGTCTCTCGATAAACCTTATAAGGTTTCCGTGTTATTGTAATGTACTAAGCTGAGTTTTGTAAAATAAATTGAACAATAAATAAAAAGTTACTGTTGTCCTTTCAAAACGCTGACAGTCCGAGAATTTTTCTCTGGACCAACTTATATATGCCGTGTCCTTTCCATAGTACATTATGGGTCCTCCCTCGGGACAGCTACACGGTCTTTCCATTTGTGAAGGACCCTCCTCGGGGAAACGGGGCTGTTATAGACCTCTCTGTCTGATTATGCGCGGAAAACTTGTACGTAAACAAGACGAACGGATGAGTGCTACAGTTTTTTTGAAAAGACTTTAAAAGCAGTTTCACTTGTTTTTTAAATCGACAAAATATTTGAAAAAAGACAAGGTGTTGAAAAAATTCCACGAGCGGGATTGGAACCCGCACCCTATGACATGCTAAGTCAGGTGCACTACCAACTATGCTGTCTTGGCTCAATCCAACTCGCTGAAATTAATCAACACTATCGACTTTTGGCTCTGTAAGCCAAAGGAGCCAATTCAATGTCGATAACTACGAGTACGTCATCATTTAAATTTCCCCTGACATATTTCCGTCAATAAGTAGGTAAGTATAGTCAATGGTGTTATTTATTTAAATCTATAGTTACAATTCGCTTTGAAGGCAATACTTCTTATTGTATTTAAAATTCCAGGTGCCTTACAAATAAACAAAGAATAAGGTCCGAATAGTTATTCCGTGTTTTGTTCCTGTCATGTAAACGTCAATTCAAATAAGAGTAATAGAGACAAAACACGGAATAACTATTCGGACCTTATTCTTTGTTGATTTGTAAGGCACCAGGTGTTTTATAAACTTTGAAATCGGCATGGTTCTTTAGAACATATTTCTTTATCTTATGTTTTCAAACTTCCCCACACTAGCTAACCTATTTAGAATTAAGAGTATATAATAAAATTACAAGTGAAATACCAATCATGTATCTACTGACTGAATAAAGGAAATTTTGAAATTACAGCAATAAAAAATATCCGCTAATAATAATGTCTTATTTTTATAATCTCTGTCTATGATTCATCAATATTTAAGATTATACAAATATTGAAAGATCAGCTAAGAATTAGGCAAGCTATATTTACGATTATTTACTTATAATTTTACGCAAATATTGTTGCGGTTTCGAATCCCGCTCGTGGATTTTTTTCAACACTTTGTTTTTTTTTCAAATTGTAATTTATTCGCAACAATATTTATAATTGTAATAAAAACATCATCATCATCATGTCAGCCTGGAGATACCCACTGCTGATTTCGTATCTGCCACTCATCTTTGTCCCAAGCCATACGCATCCACGGCCTTCTTGCTATCCTGGTAATGTCGTCAGTCCACCTTGTCACCAGTCGACCGACGCTTCTATGTCCAAGTCTTGGCCGCCACTGGTAATTGCTTTGCTCCACCTGCCATCACCTCGTCTAGCTAAGTATCCTGGCCATCTCCATTTAAGTCCCATCACCCTTTTCTCGATGTCTTGGGGCTTTTAGTTTGTTATCGAATTTCGGTATTTGGGACTCGGGTCTTGAAGTCTGATGCCGAGCATGGCATGAATAAAAACATACTAGTAGAGGAAAAGAATATAATGTGCCTGAACTGGGATTATCCTGTTTTAGGCAATTTAAAGAAGGAACTAACAAAATTGTATGACCATCAAATATATGTAAATTACTTGGTGAGCGAAAACCATCTGCGACGAAAAGCTCGCGTGGGACCGCCGGAGCCCCGCAGCGCCGAAGCCGTGACGGAAACTATGCATGCTGCATGCCTGCTTGCATGCTGCATGCCTGCTTGCATGATGCATGCCTGCTTGCACGCTTAGATGCTGCATGCCTGCACGCATGCTGCATGCGTGCTTGCATGCTTACATGCTGCATGCCTGCACGCATGCTTACATGCTGCATGCCTGCACGCATGCTGCATATCTGCATGCATGCTGCACGCATGCTGTGTTTCTGCTTGCATGCTGCATGTCTGCATGCATGCTGCATGTCTGCATGCATGCTGCATGTTATGCTGCATGTCTGCATGCATGTTGCATGTTTTATTTTTAATTTTGTGCGAATTAATATTTAGGAATTGTAAACTTTAGGAATTACGAATTGTTCTGCCAAATGACGCATTTGGTAAATGACAATGTGGCGATAAAAAGTTAGGCGAAGTGAAATTAGGGCAAACACGATTCTGAAGAGTGAAATTAGGCGAAAAAATTTTAGGCTTTTCGTTTGGGTGCCATTGCAAATTAGGCGTACAAAAATTAGGCGATCCGATAGAGACCCAGGTTTACATGTAGGTATATGGGGTTGTTCCGAAATCCGTGTCCGTGTCACCTAACCTTCTGGCTCTCTTTATTTTGTGCCATAGGTCTAGCTTCATTATGGAATCCCTTTCTGAAATTACAGGCTGCATTGTGATTTATGTACTAGATTTGTTTGTTTGGTGTAACAGCGTTGTGGCTGAATCGTTTCGCTACTGTTTTCATAGACAAAGCTTTTCTTAGTCGTATTGCTTTTTAAACTTGCTTATTTAAAAAAATGAGGAGCTCGATGGCGCAGTGGTTAACGCGCCCGGTCTGCGACTGCTGAGGTTGAGCAACTTTCGCAAAGGCCGGTCATCGGATGGGTGACCAAAAATTTATTATCTCGAGCTCCTCCGTGCTTCGGAAGGCACGTAAAGCCGTTGGTCTCAGATGCATTAGCAGTCGTTAACAACCACCGATCTGCACTGGGCCCGCGTGGAGGTTTATGGCCCGTTCTCCCTATCCATCCATAGGGAAGGCTCGTGCCCCAGCAGTGGCGACATAAAATGAGCTGTTGACGATGATGATGATTTAAAAAAACGTGTTATATTCTTAATACCTATTATCACCGTCTATTTTAACAGCATCTGTGGTCTAGTGGTTAAACCATCGATGTAAGAGTCAGAGGTCCCAGCTTCGAGTAACAACGAGTAGTAGGTACATGTGTTACTCGGTTTGGTTGGTAACAGCGCTTGTTTTAAGACCGCCTGACTAGCTACCACCATCATATCGAAATGTGTCGCCTTAAAATTAATGTACTAGCATTGTTGTGTTCCGACAGCAAGTCAGCAAGACAGCAAGTCAGTGGAGATAAGTCAAAGTCAAAGTGAAAAATATTTATTCAAATAAATTTAAGAAAAAGTGCTTTTGAATCGTCCATACATTCTTTACCTAATTCCCATTCAGGACGTCTATTTTTTAGCTGTGGAGAAGAATGGGCGCTAGAAAATCCACAGCTTTAATATAAGTAACGACATTTACAAAAAAAATAAGTACGTCGTTACTTTAATAAATTTACGGTATTACAAATAATGCTTACCTCTATACATTATCTTATCTTATCTTATCTTAGTGGGGTCTGCTGAGGTTTCCCTCTTGCAGTAACACTTCGACCCATCGGGATCTTTTGTGCAACCCCGTCCTTTCACTCTTCTTCCTCTGTAAAGATAGATGCCATAAGTTTGGCCACGTCCTTAAGAGCGAAGAGCCTGAAGTCCTCCGGTCTCGGATAAGCCGACCCCAGGCGTCCCATTCTTTTCCTAGCCAGAGAGTCACAGTCACCCAGTAGGTGCTGCATTGACTCCGTTTCCTCTATACATTAACTTATGATTATATAAGATAAGATAGTCAGTACCTCAGTAGTTAAAGATTCCGAGTGAAGTGCGCTTCCACCTTCGCGGCCTTGTCTATTAAAGCGTAATCTGACGAGAGTCCTTTCCGTACCCAAGACAAACAAACATATTATTATTATAAGGGCAGTATTTGCTTTGTAAGATATTTTAGACTAGTTGCTTTTTAGACCAGTTGCGTTTTAGACCAGTTGCTAATTAGACCAGTTGAGTTTTAGACCAGTTGCTACTTAGACCAGTTGCGTTTTAGACCAACTGATACTAACTCGTATGACTGAGCTTATCTTGCACAAAAAAGTGTCTGCATAAAAATCGTTTTGTCAGTTCGTCGCGAGCCAATCACTTAACGACGCGTAGTAACGATCAAAACTAGGGAAGTGGCTGTTGTACGACCGGCTGGTCTTGATACTTTCGCTTTTTTAATTTTTATTATTTGGGGTAGAACATACTAGCAGCTCAATGCGCTGTCACTTCTTTCTTCTTCTGCTAAGATTGTTAACTGCTAATAGAAAATACTCGTAATCATAATTATTTAATCTAATAGTTTATTTTAACATAGTTAAAAGTGTTATACAATCTAATATTAAAGTTTAGGTTGTAGGTTTTTATATCTTTTGTTATTCTTTAAATAACATGAAAGGATATTTTGAAAATAAATTTTATTTAGCATTATATATTATTTTACAATGCCTTGAAAAGGTTTTGTAGCAGACAACATCTTATACCCACTTTTATTGTACTTATTGTTATTTTATGATGAATAAATGAATATGAGTATCCGTCGTTTCGAGGGAGTTGCACCGGCCGTGGTCACGGGCTGACTGTCAGAACAGCAGAGGATACCTACCTATAAAACTAGTTTGCGCTAAAGTTCATCCATCCAAACGACATTGAAGATAGACCACGTAAAAGTGTTTAGATTCTTTTTCTTTTAACGAGAATTATTTATTACATTGAACACACTTCTTATTCCAATTTCTCGGCAACTCTTCAAGACACAGACCAACCTTAAAAGGGTGAAATATCAAAAACGCCGGTCGGCGCACACCCTCCTGACAAATAGTCTGTCGGGCCGCGTCGCGTCCGGTTTTCCCGCCATTCCTCGTTTCCTGTTACATTTCTGTTTTCCATAAACATTATTACTGGTATATCTGGGGTGCAATTAGGGTTGCCATGCCAGACTATTAAAACGGGACAAAAGCTTAAAAAAACAGGATTTTTAATTGTTGATTTTTATTGCTAATAACGGGTTTGATATTTTTATAGGTACCTTCTCCAAAAGGCAAATTTCGGTGATATAGACTCTTTAATCGTACCGTGAAAGCGCATTTCACATAAAATCTTCAACTAATAAGGGACTGGCTATCCTATCACTTGCTGACGGAACATAAAACCATGCTACCTATGGTTAAGTTGAGTTAAGTTGGTGATGACTAGCAGACGGACTTAAAACAAGGCCTACCTCTAATCAAACCGAGTGAAATAATATATGAAACCCTCACTGGGAATTGAATTCGGAACCTCTGGATAATCTGGATTGCTCACAGATGGTCTAACCACAGGGGTAACCAAGGATGATTTAGATAAATGTATTAACCAAACTTTGAAACCCAGACTATCGTTCCCCGGACACCTATCAATCTAGGAATTATCCAGGGTAAACAAAATGAATGGTAACCCTAGGTACAATGGACATCAGATTTCCTTTTAAAATTCTAAATTCAAAATTCAAAATCATATATTCAGTTAGGCTACAAATA